>CATIWC010002004.1:0-244669 GCA_948472305.1 Vicia faba | reverse complement strand
TTAATAGTTACGAATGTATATGAATTATGTGTCATTAAATAATAGTCTTTTAACTTAGTTTATTAATGATGAAGTAACCTAAAATTTGCTGATGGGGAAGAAGAAAAATATTTAAATTGTTTATATCTCATATAACATATAACAATATGAATATGGGGAATAGATATACTATCGAGCCTTTTTATATAATTGTATTTATTCTCAATGTATATGAAATATTTGTCATTAATTTATAGTCTTTTAACTTAGTTTCTTAGTGATGAATTAACCTAAAATTTAGTGACGGGGAAGAAGCAAAATATTGAAATTGTTTATATCATATATAACATATAACAATATGAATATGGGGAATAGTTATACTATCGAGTCTCTTTATATAATTGTAGTTATTATCAATGTATATGAAATATAATAGTCTTTTATCTTAGTTTCTTAGTGAAGAAGTAACCTAAAATTTGGTGAAAGGGAAGAAGCAAAATATTGAACTTGTTTATATCATATATAACATATAACAATATGAATATGGGGAATAGATATACTATCGATCCTCTTTATATAATTGTAATTATTATTAATGCATATGAAATACGTATCATTAATTAATAGTCTTTTATCTTAGTTTCTTAATGATGAAGTAACCTAAAATTTGCTGATGGGGAAGAAGAAAAATATTGAAATTGTTTATATCATATATAACATATAACAATATGAATATGAGGAATAGATATACTATCGAGTCTCGTTATATAATTTTAATTATTACCAATGTATATGAAATATGTGTCATTAAGTAATAGTCTTTTAACTTAGTTTCTTAATGATGAAGTAACCTAAAATTTGCTGATGGGGGAAGAAGAAAAATATTGAAATTGTTTATATCATATATAACATATAACACTATAAATATGGGGAATAGATATACTATCGAGCCTCATTATATAATTTAATTATTACCAATTTATATGAAATATGTGTCATTATATAATAGTCGTTTAACTTAGTTTCTTAATGATGAAGTAACCTAAAATTTGCTGATGGGGAAGAAGAAAAATATTAAAATTGTTTATATCATATAACAATATGAATATGGGGAATATATATACTATCGAGCCTCTTGATATAATTGTAATTATTATCAATGTATATGAAATATGTGTCCTTAATTAATAGTCTTTTATCTTAGTTTCTTAGTGATTAAGTAACCTAAAATTTGGTGACGGGGAAGAAGCAAAATATTGAAATTGTTTATATCATATAACATATAACAATATGAATATTGGGAATAAATATACTACCGAGCCTCTTTATATAATTTTAATTACCAATGTATATAAAATATGTGTCATTAAATAATAGTCGTTTAACTTTGTTTCTTAATAATGAAGTAACCTAAAATTTGCTGATGGGGAAGAAGAAAAATATTGAAATTGTTTATATCATATATAACATATAACAATATGAATATGGGGAATAGATATACTATCGATCCTCGTTATACAATTTTAATTATTACGAATGTATATGAAATATGTGTCATTAAATAATAGTCTTTTAACTTAGTTTCTTAATGATGAAGTAACCTAAAATTTGCTGATGGGGAAGAAGAAAAATATTGAAATTGTTTATATCATATATAACATAAAACAATATGAATATTGGGAATAAATATACTATCGAGCTTCTTTATATAATTTTAATTATTATCAATGTATATGAAATATGAGTCATTAAATAATAGTCGTTTAACTTAGTTTCTTAGTGATGAAGTAACCTAAAATTTGATGATGGGGAAGAAGAAAAATATTGAAATTGTTTATATCATATATAACATATAACAATATGAATATGGGGAATAGATATACTATCGAGCCTCATTATATAATTTTAATTATTACCAATGTATATGAAATATGTGTCATTATATAATAGTCGTTTAAATTAGTTTCTTAATGATGAAGTAACCTAAAATTTGCTAATGAGGAAGAAGAAAAATATTGAAATTCTTTATATCATATATAACATATAACAATATGAATATGGGGAATATATATACTATCGAGCCTCTTGATATAATTGTAATTATTATCAATGTATATGAAATATGTGTCCTTAATTAATAGTCTTTTATCTTAGTTTCTTAGTGATTAAGTAACCTAAAATTTGGTGACGGGAAAGAAGCAAAATATTGAAATTGTTTATATCATATATAACATATAAGAATATGAATATTGGGAATAAATATACTATCGAGCCTCTTTATATAATTTTAATTATTACCAATGTATATGAAATATGTGTCATTAAATAATAGTCGTTTAACTTAGTTTCTTAATGAAGAAGTAACCTAAAATTTGCTGATGGGAAGAAGAAAAATATTGAAATTGTTTATATCATATATAACATATAACAATATGAATATGGGGAAGAGATATACTATCGAGCCTCGTTATATAATTTTAATTATTACCAATGTATATGAAATATGTGTCATTAAGTAATAGTCTTTTAATTTAGTTTCTTAATGATGAAGTAACCTAAAATTTGTTGATGGGGAAGAAGAAAAATATTGAAATTGTTTATATCATATATAACATATAACAATATGAATACTGGAAATAAATATACTATCGAGCTTCTTTATATTATTTTAATTATTACCAATGTATATGAAATATGTGTCATTAAATAATAGTCGTTTAACTTAGTTTCTTAATTAAGAAGTAACCTAAAATTTGTTGATGGGGAAGAAGAAAAATATTGAAATTGTTTATATCATATATAACATATAACAATATGAATATGGGGAATAGATATACTATCAAGCCTCATTATATAATTTTAATTATTACCAATTTATATGAAATATGTGTCATTATATAATAGTCGTTTAACTTAGTTTCTTAATGATGGAGTAACCTAAAATTTGGTGATGGGGAAGAAGAAAAATATTGAAATTGTTTATATCATATATAACATATAACAATATGAATATGGGGAATATATATACTATCGAGCCTCTTGATATAATTGTAATTATTATCAATGTATATGAAATATGTGTCCTTAATTAATAGTCTTTTATCTTAGTTTCTTAGTGATTAAGTAACCTAAAATTTGCTGATGAGGAAGAAGAAAAATATTGAAATTGTTTATATCATATATAACAAATAACAATACGAATATGGGGAATAAATATACTATCGAGCCTCATTATATGATTTTAACTATTACCAATGTATATGAATTATGTGTCATTAAATAATAGTCGTTTAACTTAGTTTCCTAATGATGAAGTAACCTAAAATTTCCTAATGGGGAAGAAGAAAAATATTGAAATTGTTTATATCATATATAACATATAACAATATGAATATGGGGAATAGATATACTATCGAGCCTCATTATATAATTTTAACTATTACCAATGTATATGAAATATGTGTCATTAAATAATAGTCGTTTAACTTAGTTTCTTAGTGATGAAGTAACCCAAAATTTGCTGACGGGGGAAGAAGAAAAATATTGAAATTGTTTATATCATATATAACATATAACAATATGAATATGGGGAATAGATATACTATCGAGCCTCGTCATATAATTTTAATAATTACGAATGTATATGAAATATGTGTCATTAAATAATAGTCTTTTAACTTAGTTTCTTAATGATGAAGTAACCTAAAATTTGCTGATAGGGAAGAAGAAAAATATTGAAATTGTTTATATCACATATAACAATATGAATATGGGGAATAGATATACTATAGAGCCTCTTTATATAATTGTAGTTATTATCAATGTATATGAAATATTTGTCATTAATTTATAGTCTTCTAACTTAGTTTCTTATTGATGAATTAACCTAAAATTTGGTGACGGGGAAGAAGCAAAATATTGAAATTGTTTATATCATATATAACATATAACAATATGAATATGGGGAATAGATATACTATCGAGCCTCTTTATATAATTGTTTTTATTATCAATGTATATGAAATATAATAGTCTTTTATCTTAGTTTCTTAGTGAAGAAGTAACCTAAAATTTGGTGACAGGGAAGAAGCAAAATATTGAAATTGTTTATATCATATATAACATATAACAATATGAATATGGGTAATAGATATACTATCGAGCCTCTTTATATAATTGTAATTATTATAAATGTATATGAAATATGTATCATTAATTAATAGTCTTTTATCTTAGTTTCTTAGTGATGAAGTAACCTAAAATTCTCTGATGGTGAAGAAGAAAAATATTGAAATTGTTTATATCATATATAACATATAACAATATGAATATGGGGAAGAGATATACTATCGAGCCTCGTTATATAATTTTAATTATTACCAATGTATATGAAATATGTGTCATTAAGTAATAGTCTTTTAACTTAGTTTCTTAATGATGAAGTAACCTAAAATTTGTTGATGAGGAAGAAGAAAAATATTGAAATTGTTTATATCATTTATAACATATAACAATATGAATACTGGGAATAAATATACTATCGAGCTTCTTTATATTATTTTAATTATTACCAATGTATATGAAATATGTGTCATTAAATAATAGTCGTTTAACTTAGTTTCTTAATTAAGAAGTAACCTAAAATTTGTTGATGGGGAAGAAGAAAAATATTGAAATTGTTTATATCATATATAACATATAACAATATGAATATGGGGAATAGATATACTATCGAGCCTCATTATATAATTTTAATTATTACCAATTTATATGAAATATGTGTCATTATATAATAGTCGTTTAACTTAGTTTCTTAATGATGGAGTAACCTAAAATTTGCTGATGGGGAAGAAGAAAAATATTGAAATTGTTTATATCATATATAACATATAAAAATATGAATATGGGGAATACATATACTATCGAGCCTCTTGATATAATTGTAATTATTATCAATGTATATGAAATATGTGTCCTTAATTAATAGTCTTTTATCTTAGTTTCTTAGTGATTAAGTAACCTAAAATTGGTGACGGGAAAGAAGCAAAATATTGAAATTGTTTATATCATATATAACATATAAGAATATGAATATTGGGAATAAATATACTATCGAGCCTCTTTATATAATTTTAATTATTACCAATTTATATGAAATATGTGTCATTAAATAATAGTCGTTTAACTTAGTTTCTTAATGAAGAAGTAACCTAAAATTTGATGATGGGGAAGAAGAAAAATATTGAAATTGTTTATATCATATTTAACATATAACAATATGAATATGGGGAATAGATATACTATCGAGCCTCATTATATAATTTTAACTATTACCAATGTATATGAAATATGTGTCATTAAATAATAGTCGTTTAACTTAGTTTCCTAATGATGAAGTAACCTAAAATTTCCTGATGGGGAAGAAGAAAAATATTGAAATTGTTTATATCGTATATAACATATAACAATATGAATATGGGGAATAGATATACTATCGAGCCTCGTTATATAATTTTAATAATTACGAATGTATATGAAATATGTGTCATTAAATAATAGTCTTTTAACTTAGTTTCTTAATGATGAAGTAACCTAAAATTTGCTGATGGGGAAGAAGAAAAATATTGAAATTGTTTATATCACATATAACAATATGAATATGGGGAATAGATATACTATCGAGCCTCTTTATATAATTGTAGTTATTATCAATGTATATAAAATATTTGTCATTAATTTATAGTCTTCTAACTTAGTTTCTTAGTGATGAATTAACCTAAAATTTGGTGACGGGGAAGAAGCAAAATATTGAAATTGTTTATATCATATATAACATATAACAATATGAATATGGGGAATAGATATACTATCGAGCCTCTTTATATAATTGTTTTTATTATCAATGTATATGAAATATAATAGTCTTTTATCTTAGTTTCTTAGTGAAGAAGTAACCTAAAATTTGGTGACAGGGAAGAAGCAAAATATTGAAATTGTTTATATCATATATAACATATAACAATATGAATATGGGGAATAGATATACTATCGAGCCTCTTTATATAATTGTAATTATTATAAATGTATATGAAATATGTATCATTAATTAATAGTCTTTTATCTTAGTTTCTTAGTGATGAAGTAACCTAAAATTTGCTGATGGTGAAGAAGAAAAATATTGAAATTGTTTATATCATATATAACATATAACAATATGAATATGGGGAAGAGATATACTATCGAGCCTCGTTATATAATTTTAATTATTACCAATGTATATGAAATATGTGTCATTAAGTAATAGTCTTTTAACTTAGTTTCTTAATGATGAAGTAACCTAAAATTTGTTGATGAGGAAGAAGAAAAATATTGAAATTGTTTATATCATTTATAACATATAACAATATGAATACTGGGAATAAATATACTATCGAGCTTCTTTATATTATTTTAATTATTACCAATGTATATGAAATATGTGTCATTAAATAATAGTCGTTTAACTTAGTTTCTTAATTAAGAAGTAACCTAAAATTTGTTGATGGGGAAGAAGAAAAATATTGAAATTGTTTATATCATATATAACATATAACAATATGAATATCGGGAATAGATATACTATCGAGCCTCATTATATAATTTTAATTATTACCAATTTATATGAAATATGTGTCATTATATAATAGTCGTTTAACTTAGTTTCTTAATGATGGAGTAATCTAAAATTTGCTGATGGGGAAGAAGAAAAATATTGAAATTGTTTATATCATATATAACATATAACAATATGAATATGGGGAATATATATACTATCGAGCCTCTTGATATAATTGTAATTATTATCAATGTATATGAAATATGTGTCCTTAATTAATAGTCTTTTATCTTAGTTTCTTAGTGATTAAGTAACCTAAAATTTGGTGACGGGAAAGAAGCAAAATATTGAAATTGTTTATATCATATATAACATATAAGAATATGAATATTGGGAATAAATATACTATCGAGCCTCTTTATATAATTTTAATTATTACCAATGTATATGAAATATGTGTCATTAAATAATAGTCGTTTAACTTAGTTTCTTAATGAAGAAGTAACCTAAAATTTGCTGATGGGGAAGAAGAAAAATATTGAAATTGTTTATATCATATATAACATATAACAATATGAATATGGGGAAGAGATATACTATCGAGCCTCGTTATATAATTTTAATTATTACCAATGTATATGAAATATGTGTCATTAAGTAATAGTCTTTTAATTTAGTTTCTTAATGATGAAGTAACCTAAAATTTGTTGATGGGGAAGAAGAAAAATATTGAAATTGTTTATATCATATATAACATATAACAATATGAATACTGGAAATAAATATACTATCGAGCTTCTTTATATTATTTTAATTATTACCAATGTATATGAAATATGTGTCATTAAATAATAGTCGTTTAACTTAGTTTCTTAATTAAGAAGTAACCTAAAATTTGTTGATGGGGAAGAAGAAAAATATTGAAATTGTTTATATCATATATAACATATAACAATATGAATATGGGGAATAGATATACTATCAAGCCTCATTATATAATTTTAATTATTACCAATTTATATGAAATATGTGTCATTATATAATAGTCGTTTAACTTAGTTTCTTAATGATGGAGTAACCTAAAATTTGGTGATGGGGAAGAAGAAAAATATTGAAATTGTTTATATCATATATAACATATAACAATATGAATATGGGGAATATATATACTATCGAGCCTCTTGATATAATTGTAATTATTATCAATGTATATGAAATATGTGTCCTTAATTAATAGTCTTTTATCTTAGTTTCTTAGTGATTAAGTAACCTAAAATTTGCTGATGGGGAAGAAGAAAAATATTGAAATTGTTTATATCATATATAACATATAACAATATGAATATGGGGAATAGATATACTATCGAGCCTCATTATATAATTTTAATTATTACCAATGTATATGAAATATGTGTCATTATATAATAGTCGTTTAACTTAGTTTCTTAATGATGAAATAACCTAAAATTTGCTAATGAGGAAGAAGAAAAATATTGAAATTCTTTATATCATATATAACATATAAAAATATGAATATGGGGAATATATATACTATCGATCCTCGTTATACAATTTTAATTATTACGAATGTATATGAAATATGTGTCCTTAATTAATAGTCTTTTATCTTAGTTTCTTAGTGATTAAGTAACCTAAAATTTGGTGACGTGAAAGAAGTAAAATATTGAAATTGTTTATATCATATATAACATATAACAATATGAATATTGGGAATAAATATACTATCGAGCCTCTTTATATAATTTTAATTATTACTAATGTATATGAAATATGTGTCATTAAATAATAGTCGTTGAACTTAGTTTCTTAATGAAGAAGTAACCTAAAATTTGCTAATGGGGAAGAAGAAAAATATTGAAATTGTTTATATCATATATAACATATAACAATATGAATATGGGGAGTAGATATACTATCGAGCCTCATTATATAATTTTAATTATTACCAATGTATATTAAATATGTGTCATTATATAATAGTCGTTTAACTTAGTTTCTTAATGATGAAGTAACCTAAAATTTGCTGATGGGGAAGAAGAAAAATATTGAAATTGTTTATATCATATATAACATATAACATAATGAATATGGGGAATATATATACTATCGAGCCTCTTGATGTAATTGTAATTATTATCAATGTATATGAAATATCTGTCCTTAATTAATAGTCTTTATCTTAGTTTCTTAGTGATGAAGTAACCCAAAATTTGCTGATGGGGAAGAAGAAAAATATTAAAATTGTTTATATCATATATAACATATAACAATCTGAATATGGGGAATAGATATACTATCGAGCCTCGTTATATAATTTTAATTATTACCTATTTATATGAAATATGTGTCATTATATAATAGTCGTTTAACTTAGTTTCTTAATGATGGAGTAACCTAAAATTTGCTGATGGGGAAGAAGAAAAATATTGAAATTGTTTATATCATATATAACATATAACAATATGAATATGGGGAATATATATACTATCGAGCCTCTTGATATAATTGTAATTATTATCAATGTATATGAAATATGTGTCCTTAATTAATAGTCTTTTATCTTAGTTTCTTAGTGATTAAGTAACCTAAAATTTGGTGACGGGAAAGAAGCAAAATATTGAAATTGTTTATATCATATATAACATATAAGAATATGAATATTGGGAATAAATATACTATCGAGCCTCTTTATATAATTTTAATTATTACCAATGTATATGAAATATGTGTCATTAAATAATAGTCGTTTAACTTAGTTTCTTAATGAAGAAGTAAGCTAAAATTTGCTGATGGGGAAGAAGAAAAATATTGAAATTGTTTATATCATATATAACATATAACAATATGAATATGGGGAAGAGATATACTATCGAGCCTCGTTATATAATTTTAATTATTACCAATGTATATGAAATATGTGTCATTAAGTAATAGTCTTTTATATTAGTTTCTTAATGATGAAGTAACCTAAAATTTGTTGATGGGGAAGAAGAAAAATATTGAAATTGTTTATATCATATATAACATATAACAATATGAATACTGGAAATAAATATACTATCGAGCTTCTTTATATTATTTTAATTATTACCAATGTATATGAAATATGTGTCATTAAATAATAGTCGTTTAACTTAGTTTCTTAATTAAGAAGTAACCTAAAATTTGTTGATGGGGAAGAAGAAAAATATTGAAATTGTTTATATCATATATAACATATAACAATATGAATATGGGGAATAGATATACTATCAAGCCTCATTATATAATTTTAATTATTACCAATTTATATGAAATATGTGTCATTATATAATAGTCGTTTAACTTAGTTTCTTAATGATGGAGTAACCTAAAATTTGGTGATGGGGAAGAAGAAAAATATTGAAATTGTTTATATCATATATAACA
This sequence comes from Vicia faba, assembly GCA_948472305.1. NCBI lineage: Eukaryota > Viridiplantae > Streptophyta > Magnoliopsida > Fabales > Fabaceae > Vicia > Vicia faba. The sequence continues at coordinate 234,666 of CATIWC010002004.1, read as the reverse complement.
TATAACAATATGAATATGGGGAATATATATACTATCGAGCCTCTTGATATAATTGTAATTATTATCAATGTATATGAAATATGTGTCCTTAATTAATAGTCTTTTATCTTAGTTTCTTAGTGATTAAGTAACCTAAAATTTGCTGATGGGGAAGAAGAAAAATATTGAAATTGTTTATATCATATATAACATATAACAATACGAATATGGGGAATAGATATACTATCGAGCCTCATTATATGATTTTAACTATTACCAATGTATATGAATTATGTGTCATTAAATAATAGTCGTTTAACTTAGTTTCCTAATGATGAAGTAACCTAAAATTTCCTGATGGGGAAGAAGAAAAATATTGAAATTGTTTATATCATATATAACATATAACAATATGAATATGGGGAATAGATATATTATCGACCCTCATTATATAATTTTAATTATTACCAATTTATATGAAATATGTGTCATTATATAATAGTCGTTTAACTTAGTTTCTTAATGATGAAGTAACCTAAAATTTGCTGATGGGGAAGAAGAAAAATATTGAAATTGTTTATATCATATATAACATATAACAATATGAATATGGAGAATATATATACTATCGAGCCTCTTGATATAATTGTAATTATTATCAATGTATATGAAATATGTGTCTATAATTAATAGTCTTTTATCTTAGTTTCTTAGAGATTAAGTAACCTAAAATTTGGTGACGGGGAAGAAGCAAAATATTGAAATTGTTTATATCATATAACATATAACAATATGAATATTGGGAATAAATATACTATCGAGCCTCTTTATATAATTTTAATTATTACCAATGTATATAAAATATGTGTCATTAAATAATAGTCATTTAACTTTGTTTCTTAATAATGAAGTAACCTAAAATTTGTTGATGGGGAAGAAGAAAAATATTGAAATTGTTTATATCATATATAACATATAACAATATGAATATGGGGAATAGATATACTATCGATCCTCGTTATACAATTTTAATTATTACGAATGTGTATGAAATATGTGTCATTAAATAATAAACTTTTAACTTAGTTTCTTAATGAAGAAGTAACCTAAAATTTGCTGATGGGGAAGAAGAAAAATATTGAAATTGTTTATATCATATATAACATATAACAATATGAATATGGGGAATAGATATACTATCGAGCCTCATTATATAGTTTTAATTATTACCAATGTATATCAAATATGTATCATTATATAATAGTCGTTTAACTTAGTTTCTTAATGATGAAGTAACCTAAAATTTGTTGATGGGGAAGAAGAAAAATATTGAAATTGTTTATATCATATATAACATATAACAATATGAATATGGGGAATATATATACTATCGAGCCTCTTGATATAATTGTAATTATTATCAATGTATATGAAATATGTGTCCTTAATTAATAGTCTTTTATCTTAGTTTCTTAGTGATGAAGTAACCCAAAATTTGCTGATGGGGAAGAAGAAAAATATTGAAATTGTTTATATCATATATAACATATAACAATCTGAATATGGGGAATAGATATACTATTGAGCCTCGTTATATAATTTTAATAGTTACGAATGTATATGAATTATGTGTCATTAAATAATAGTCTTTTAACTTAGTTTATTAATGATGAAGTAACCTAAAATTTGCTGATGGGGAAGAAGAAAAATATTTAAATTGTTTATATCTCATATAACATATAACAATATGAATATGGGGAATAGATATACTATCGAGCCTTTTTATATAATTGTATTTATTCTCAATGTATATGAAATATTTGTCATTAATTTATAGTCTTTTAACTTAGTTTCTTAGTGATGAATTAACCTAAAATTTAGTGACGGGGAAGAAGCAAAATATTGAAATTGTTTATATCATATATAACATATAACAATATGAATATGGGGAATAGATATACTATCGAGTCTCTTTATATAATTGTAGTTATTATCAATGTATATGAAATATAATAGTCTTTTATCTTAGTTTCTTAGTGAAGAAGTAACCTAAAATTTGGTGAAAGGGAAGAAGCAAAATATTGAACTTGTTTATATCATATATAACATATAACAATATGAATATGGGGAATAGATATACTATCGATCCTCTTTATATAATTGTAATTATTATTAATGCATATGAAATACGTATCATTAATTAATAGTCTTTTATCTTAGTTTCTTAATGATGAAGTAACCTAAAATTTGCTGATGGGGAAGAAGAAAAATATTGAAATTGTTTATATCATATATAACATATAACAATATGAATATGAGGAATAGATATACTATCGAGTCTCGTTATATAATTTTAATTATTACCAATGTATATGAAATATGTGTCATTAAGTAATAGTCTTTTAACTTAGTTTCTTAATGATGAAGTAACCTAAAATTTGCTGATGGGGGAAGAAGAAAAATATTGAAATTGTTTATATCATATATAACATATAACACTATAAATATGGGGAATAGATATATTATCGAGCCTCATTATATAATTTAATTATTACCAATTTATATGAAATATGTGTCATTATATAATAGTCATTTAACTTAGTTTCTTAATGATGAAGTAACCTAAAATTTGCTGATGGGGAAGAAGAAAAATATTAAAATTGTTTATATCATATAACAATATGAATATGGGGAATATATATACTATCGAGCCTCTTGATATAATTGTAATTATTATCAATGTATATGAAATATGTGTCCTTAATTAATAGTCTTTTATCTTAGTTTCTTAGTGATTAAGTAACCTAAAATTTGGTGACGGGGAAGAAGCAAAATATTGAAATTGTTTATATCATATAACATATAACAATATGAATATTGGGAATAAATATACTACCGAGCCTCTTTATATAATTTTAATTACCAATGTATATAAAATATGTGTCATTAAATAATAGTCGTTTAACTTTGTTTCTTAATAATGAAGTAACCTAAAATTTGCTGATGGGGAAGAAGAAAAATATTGAAATTGTTTATATCATATATAACATATAACAATATGAATATGGGGAATAGATATACTATCGATCCTCGTTATACAATTTTAATTATTACGAATGTATATGAAATATGTGTCATTAAATAATAGTCTTTTAACTTAGTTTCTTAATGATGAAGTAACCTAAAATTTGCTGATGGGGAAGAAGAAAAATATTGAAATTGTTTATATCATATATAACATAAAACAATATGAATATTGGGAATAAATATACTATCGAGCTTCTTTATATAATTTTAATTATTATCAATGTATATGAAATATGAGTCATTAAATAATAGTCATTTAACTTAGTTTCTTAGTGATGAAGTAACCTAAAATTTGATGATGGGGAAGAAGAAAAATATTGAAATTGTTTATATCATATATAACATATAACAATATGAATATGGGGAATAGATATACTATCGAGCCTCATTATATAATTTTAATTATTACCAATGTATATGAAATATGTGTCATTATATAATAGTCGTTTAAATTAGTTTCTTAATGATGAAGTAACCTAAAATTTGCTAATGAGGAAGAAGAAAAATATTGAAATTCTTTATATCATATATAACATATAACAATATGAATATGGGGAATATATATACTATCGATCCTCGTTATACAATTTTAATTATTACGAATGTATATGAAATATGTGTCCTTAATTAATAGTCTTTTATCTTAGTTTCTTAGTGATTAAGTAACCTAAAATTTGGTGACGTGAAAGAAGCAAAATATTGAAATTGTTTATATCATATATAACATATAACAATACGAATATTGGGAATAAATATACTATCGAGCCTCTTTATATAATTTTAATTATTACCAATGTATATGAAATATGTGTCATTATATAATAGTCGTTTAACTTAGTTTCTTAATGATGAAGTAACCTAAAATTTGCTGATGGGGAAGAAGAAAAATATTGAAATTGTTTATATCATATATAACATATAACATAATGAATATGGGGAATATATATATTATCGAGCCTCTTGATGTAATTGTAATTATTATCAATGTATATGAAATATCTGTCCTTAATTAATAGTCTTTATCTTAGTTTCTTAGTGATGAAGTAACCCAAAATTTGCTGATGGGGAAGAAGAAAAATATTAAAATTGTTTATATCATATATAACATATAACAATCTGAATATGGGGAATAGATATACTATCGAGCCTCGTTATATAATTTTAATTATTACCTATTTATATGAAATATGTGTCATTATATAATAGTCGTTTAACTTAGTTTCTTAATGATGGAGTAACCTAAAATTTGCTGATGGGGAAGAAGAAAAATATTGAAATTGTTTATATCATATATAACATATAACAATATGAATATGGGGAATATATATACTATCGAGCCTCTTGATATAATTGTAATTATTATCAATGTATATGAAATATGTGTCCTTAATTAATAGTCTTTTATCTTAGTTTCTTAGTGATTAAGTAACCTAAAATTTGGTGACGGGAAAGAAGCAAAATATTGAAATTGTTTATATCATATATAACATATAAGAATATGAATATTGGGAATAAATATACTATCGAGCCTCTTTATATAATTTTAATTATTACCAATGTATATGAAATATGTGTCATTAAATAATAGTCGTTTAACTTAGTTTCTTAATGAAGAAGTAACCTAAAATTTGCTGATGGGGAAGAAGAAAAATATTGAAATTGTTTATATCATATATAACATATAACAATATGAATATGGGGAAGAGATATACTATCGAGCCTCGTTATATAATTTTAATTATTACCAATGTATATGAAATATGTGTCATTAAGTAATAGTCTTTTAATTTAGTTTCTTAATGATGAAGTAACCTAAAATTTGTTGATGGGGAAGAAGAAAAATATTGAAATTGTTTATATCATATATAACATATAACAATATGAATACTGGAAATAAATATACTATCGAGCTTCTTTATATTATTTTAATTATTACCAATGTATATGAAATATGTGTCATTAAATAATAGTCGTTTAACTTAGTTTCTTAATTAAGAAGTAACCTAAAATTTGTTGATGGGGAAGAAGAAAAATATTGAAATTGTTTATATCATATATAACATATAACAATATGAATATGGGGAATAGATATACTATCAAGCCTCATTATATAATTTTAATTATTACCAATTTATATGAAATATGTGTCATTATATAATAGTCGTTTAACTTAGTTTCTTAATGATGGAGTAACCTAAAATTTGGTGATGGGGAAGAAGAAAAATATTGAAATTGTTTATATCATATATAACATATAACAATATGAATATGGGGAATATATATACTATCGAGCCTCTTGATATAATTGTAATTATTATCAATGTATATGAAATATGTGTCCTTAATTAATAGTCTTTTATCTTAGTTTCTTAGTGATTAAGTAACCTAAAATTTGCTGATGAGGAAGAAGAAAAATATTGAAATTGTTTATATCATATATAACAAATAACAATACGAATATGGGGAATAAATATACTATCGAGCCTCATTATATGATTTTAACTATTACCAATGTATATGAATTATGTGTCATTAAATAATAGTCGTTTAACTTAGTTTCCTAATGATGAAGTAACCTAAAATTTCCTAATGGGGAAGAAGAAAAATATTGAAATTGTTTATATCATATATAACATATAACAATATGAATATGGGGAATAGATATACTATCGAGCCTCATTATATAATTTTAACTATTACCAATGTATATGAAATATGTGTCATTAAATAATAGTCGTTTAACTTAGTTTCTTAGTGATGAAGTAACCCAAAATTTGCTGACGGGGAAGAAGAAAAATATTGAAATTGTTTATATCATATATAACATATAACAATATGAATATGGGGAATAGATATACTATCGAGCCTCGTCATATAATTTTAATAATTACGAATGTATATGAAATATGTGTCATTAAATAATAGTCTTTTAACTTAGTTTCTTAATGATGAAGTAACCTAAAATTTGCTGATAGGGAAGAAGAAAAATATTGAAATTGTTTATATCACATATAACAATATGAATATGGGGAATAGATATACTATAGAGCCTCTTTATATAATTGTAGTTATTATCAATGTATATGAAATATTTGTCATTAATTTATAGTCTTCTAACTTAGTTTCTTATTGATGAATTAACCTAAAATTTGGTGACGGGGAAGAAGCAAAATATTGAAATTGTTTATATCATATATAACATATAACAATATGAATATGGGGAATAGATATACTATCGAGCCTCTTTATATAATTGTTTTTATTATCAATGTATATGAAATATAATAGTCTTTTATCTTAGTTTCTTAGTGAAGAAGTAACCTAAAATTTGGTGACAGGGAAGAAGCAAAATATTGAAATTGTTTATATCATATATAACATATAACAATATGAATATGGGTAATAGATATACTATCGAGCCTCTTTATATAATTGTAATTATTATAAATGTATATGAAATATGTATCATTAATTAATAGTCTTTTATCTTAGTTTCTTAGTGATGAAGTAACCTAAAATTCTCTGATGGTGAAGAAGAAAAATATTGAAATTGTTTATATCATATATAACATATAACAATATGAATATGGGGAAGAGATATACTATCGAGCCTCGTTATATAATTTTAATTATTACCAATGTATATGAAATATGTGTCATTAAGTAATAGTCTTTTAACTTAGTTTCTTAATGATGAAGTAACCTAAAATTTGTTGATGAGGAAGAAGAAAAATATTGAAATTGTTTATATCATTTATAACATATAACAATATGAATACTGGGAATAAATATACTATCGAGCTTCTTTATATTATTTTAATTATTACCAATGTATATGAAATATGTGTCATTAAATAATAGTCGTTTAACTTAGTTTCTTAATTAAGAAGTAACCTAAAATTTGTTGATGGGGAAGAAGAAAAATATTGAAATTGTTTATATCATATATAACATATAACAATATGAATATGGGGAATAGATATACTATCGAGCCTCATTATATAATTTTAATTATTACCAATTTATATGAAATATGTGTCATTATATAATAGTCGTTTAACTTAGTTTCTTAATGATGGAGTAACCTAAAATTTGCTGATGGGGAAGAAGAAAAATATTGAAATTGTTTATATCATATATAACATATAAAAATATGAATATGGGGAATACATATACTATCGAGCCTCTTGATATAATTGTAATTATTATCAATGTATATGAAATATGTGTCCTTAATTAATAGTCTTTTATCTTAGTTTCTTAGTGATTAAGTAACCTAAAATTTGGTGACGGGAAAGAAGCAAAATATTGAAATTGTTTATATCATATATAACATATAAGAATATGAATATTGGGAATAAATATACTATCGAGCCTCTTTATATAATTTTAATTATTACCAATTTATATGAAATATGTGTCATTAAATAATAGTCGTTTAACTTAGTTTCTTAATGAAGAAGTAACCTAAAATTTGATGATGGGGAAGAAGAAAAATATTGAAATTGTTTATATCATATTTAACATATAACAATATGAATATGGGGAATAGATATACTATCGAGCCTCATTATATAATTTTAACTATTACCAATGTATATGAAATATGTGTCATTAAATAATAGTCGTTTAACTTAGTTTCCTAATGATGAAGTAACCTAAAATTTCCTGATGGGGAAGAAGAAAAATATTGAAATTGTTTATATCGTATATAACATATAACAATATGAATATGGGGAATAGATATACTATCGAGCCTCGTTATATAATTTTAATAATTACGAATGTATATGAAATATGTGTCATTAAATAATAGTCTTTTAACTTAGTTTCTTAATGATGAAGTAACCTAAAATTTGCTGATGGGGAAGAAGAAAAATATTGAAATTGTTTATATCACATATAACAATATGAATATGGGGAATAGATATACTATCGAGCCTCTTTATATAATTGTAGTTATTATCAATGTATATAAAATATTTGTCATTAATTTATAGTCTTCTAACTTAGTTTCTTAGTGATGAATTAACCTAAAATTTGGTGACGGGGAAGAAGCAAAATATTGAAATTGTTTATATCATATATAACATATAACAATATGAATATGGGGAATAGATATACTATCGAGCCTCTTTATATAATTGTTTTTATTATCAATGTATATGAAATATAATAGTCTTTTATCTTAGTTTCTTAGTAAAGAAGTAACCTAAAATTTGGTGACAGGGAAGAAGCAAAATATTGAAATTGTTTATATCATATATAACATATAACAATATGAATATGGGGAATAGATATACTATCGAGCCTCTTTATATAATTGTAATTATTATAAATGTATATGAAATATGTATCATTAATTAATAGTCTTTTATCTTAGTTTCTTAGTGATGAAGTAACCTAAAATTTGCTGATGGTGAAGAAGAAAAATATTGAAATTGTTTATATCATATATAACATATAACAATATGAATATGGGGAAGAGATATACTATCGAGCCTCGTTATATAATTTTAATTATTACCAATGTATATGAAATATGTGTCATTAAGTAATAGTCTTTTAACTTAGTTTCTTAATGATGAAGTAACCTAAAATTTGTTGATGAGGAAGAAGAAAAATATTGAAATTGTTTATATCATTTATAACATATAACAATATGAATACTGGGAATAAATATACTATCGAGCTTCTTTATATTATTTTAATTATTACCAATGTATATGAAATATGTGTCATTAAATAATAGTCGTTTAACTTAGTTTCTTAATTAAGAAGTAACCTAAAATTTGTTGATGGGGAAGAAGAAAAATATTGAAATTGTTTATATCATATATAACATATAACAATATGAATATCGGGAATAGATATACTATCGAGCCTCATTATATAATTTTAATTATTACCAATTTATATGAAATATGTGTCATTATATAATAGTCGTTTAACTTAGTTTCTTAATGATGGAGTAACCTAAAATTTGCTGATGGGGAAGAAGAAAAATATTGAAATTGTTTATATCATATATAACATATAAAAATATGAATATGGGGAATACATATACTATCGAGCCTCTTGATGTAATTGTAATTATTATCAATGTATATGAAATATGTGTCCTTAATTAATAGTCTTTTATCTTAGTTTCTTAGTGATTAAGTAACCTAAAATTTGGTGACGGGAAAGAAGCAAAATATTGAAATCGTTTATATCATATATAACATATAAGAATATGAATATTGGGAATAAATATACTATCGAGCCTCTTTATATAATTTTAATTATTACCAATGCATATGAAATATGTGTCATTAAATAATAGTCGTTTAACTTAGTTTCTTAATGAAGAAGTAACCTAAAATTTGATGATGGGGAAGAAGAAAAATATTGAAATTGTTTATATCATATATAACATATAACAATATGAATATGGGGAATAGATATACTATCGAGCCTCATTATATAATTTTAACTATTACCAATGTATATGAAATATGTGTCATTAAATAATAGTCGTTTAACTTAGTTTCCTAATGATGAAGTAACCTAAAATTTCCTGATGGGGAAGAAGAAAAATATTGAAATTGTTTATATCATATATAACATATAACAATATGAATATGGGGAATAGATATATTATCGAGCCTCGTTATATAATTTTAATAATTACGAATGTATATGAAATATGTGTCATTAAATAATAGTCTTTTAACTTAGTTTCTTAATGATGAAGTAACCTAAAATTTGCTGATGGGGAAGAAGAAAAATATTGAAATTGTTTATATCACATATAACAATATGAATATGGGGAATAGATATACTATCGAGCCTCTTTATATAATTGTAGTTATTATCAATGTATATGAAATATTTGTCATTAATTTATAGTCTTCTAACTTAGTTTCTTAGTGATGAATTAACCTAAAATTTGGTGACGGGGAAGAAGCAAAATATTGAAATTGTTTATATCATATATAACATATAACAATATGAATATGGGGAATAGATATACTATCGAGCCTCTTTATATAATTGTTTTTATTATCAATGTATATGAAATATAATAGTCTTTTATCTTAGTTTCTTAGTGAAGAAGTAACCTAAAATTTGGTGACAGGGAAGAAGCAAAATATTGAAATTGTTTATATCATATATAACATATAACAATATGAATATGGGGAATAGATATACTATCGAGCCTCTTTATATAATTGTAATTATTATAAATGTATATGAAATATGTATCATTAATTAATAGTCTTTTATCTTAGTTTCTTAGTGATGAAGTAACCTAAAATTTGCTGATGGTGAAGAAGAAAAATATTGAAATTGTTTATATCATATATAACATATAACAATATGAATATGGGGAAGAGATATACTATCGAGCCTCGTTATATAATTTTAATTATTACCAATGTATATGAAATATGTGTCATTAAGTAATAGTCTTTTAACTTAGTTTCTTAATGATGAAGTAACCTAAAATTTGTTGATGAGGAAGAAGAAAAATATTGAAATTGTTTATATCATTTATAACATATAACAATATGAATACTGGGAATAAATATACTATCGAGCTTCTTTATATTATTTTAATTATTACCAATGTATATGAAATATGTGTCATTAAATAATAGTCGTTTAACTTAGTTTCTTAATTAAGAAGTAACCTAAAATTTGTTGATGGGGAAGAAGAAAAATATTGAAATTGTTTATATCATATATAACATATAACAATATGAATATCGGGAATAGATATACTATCGAGCCTCATTATATAATTTTAATTATTACCAATTTATATGAAATATGTGTCATTATATAATAGTCGTTTAACTTAGTTTCTTAATGATGGAGTAACCTAAAATTTGCTGATGGGGAAGAAGAAAAATATTGAAATTGTTTATATCATATATAACATATAAAAATATGAATATGGGGAATACATATACTATCGAGCCTCTTGATATAATTGTAATTATTATCAATGTATATGAAATATGTGTCCTTAATTAATAGTCTTTTATCTTAGTTTCTTAGTGATTAAGTAACCTAAAATTTGGTGACGGGAAAGAAGCAAAATATTGAAATCGTTTATATCATATATAACATATAAGAATATGAATATTGGGAATAAATATACTATCGAGCCTCTTTATATAATTTTAATTATTACCAATGCATATGAAATATGTGTCATTAAATAATAGTCGTTTAACTTAGTTTCTTAATGAAGAAGTAACCTAAAATTTGATGATGGGGAAGAAGAAAAATATTGAAATTGTTTATATCATATATAACATATAACAATATGAAGATGGGGAATAGATATACTATCGAGCCTCATTATATAATTTTAACTATTACCAATGTATATGAAATATGTGTCATTAAATAATAGTCGTTTAACTTAGTTTCCTAATGATGAAGTAACCTAAAATTTCCTGATGGGGAAGAAGAAAAATATTGAAATTGTTTATATCGTATATAACATATAACAATATGAATATGGGGAATAGATATACTATCGAGCCTCGTTATATAATTTTAATAATTACGAATGTATATGAAATATGTGTCATTAAATAATAGTCTTTTAACTTAGTTTCTTAATGATGAAGTAACCTAAAATTTGCTGATGGGGAAGAAGAAAAATATTGAAATTGTTTATATCACATATAACAATATGAATATGGGGAATAGATATACTATCGAGCCTCTTTATATAATTGTAGTTATTATCAATGTATATGAAATATTTGTCATTAATTTATAGTCTTCTAACTTAGTTTCTTAGTGATGAATTAACCTAAAATTTGGTGACGGGGAAGAAGCAAAATATTGAAATTGTTTATATCATATATAACATATAACAATATGAATATGGGGAATAGATATACTATCGAGCCTCTTTATATAATTGTTTTTATTATCAATGTATATGAAATATAATAGTCTTTTATCTTAGTTTCTTAGTGAAGAAGTAACCTAAAATTTGGTGACAGGGAAGAAGCAAAATATTGAAATTGTTTATATCATATATAACATATAACAATATGAATATGGGGAATAGATATACTATCGAGCCTCTTTATATAATTGTAATTATTATAAATGTATATGAAATATGTATCATTAATTAATAGTCTTTTATCTTAGTTTCTTAGTGATGAAGTAACCTAAAATTTGCTGATGGTGAAGAAGAAAAATATTGAAATTGTTTATATCATATATAACATATAACAATATGAATATGGGGAAGAGATATACTATCGAGCCTCGTTATATAATTTTAATTATTACCAATGTATATGAAATATGTGTCATTAAGTAATAGTCTTTTAACTTAGTTTCTTAATGATGAAGTAACCTAAAATTTGTTGATGAGGAAGAAGAAAAATATTGAAATTGTTTATATCATTTATAACATATAACAATATGAATACTGGGAATAAATATACTATCGAGCTTCTTTATATTATTTTAATTATTACCAATGTATATGAAATATGTGTCATTAAATAATAGTCGTTTAACTTAGTTTCTTAATTAAGAAGTAACCTAAAATTTGTTGATGGGGAAGAAGAAAAATATTGAAATTGTTTATATCATATATAACATATAACAATATGAATATCGGGAATAGATATACTATCGAGCCTCATTATATAATTTTAATTATTACCAATTTATATGAAATATGTGTCATTATATAATAGTCGTTTAACTTAGTTTCTTAATGATGGAGTAACCTAAAATTTGCTGATGGGGAAGAAGAAAAATATTGAAATTGTTTATATCATATATAACATATAAAAATATGAATATGGGGAATACATATACTATCGAGCCTCTTGATATAATTGTAATTATTATCAATGTATATGAAATATGTGTCCTTAATTAATAGTCTTTTATCTTAGTTTCTTAGTGATTAAGTAACCTAAAATTTGGTGACGGGAAAGAAGCAAAATATTGAAATCGTTTATATCATATATAACATATAAGAATATGAATATTGGGAATAAATATACTATCGAGCCTCTTTATATAATTTTAATTATTACCAATGCATATGAAATATGTGTCATTAAATAATAGTCGTTTAACTTAGTTTCTTAATGAAGAAGTAACCTAAAATTTGATGATGGGGAAGGAGAAAAATATTGAAATTGTTTATATCATATATAACATATAACAATATGAATATGGGGAATAGATATACTATCGAGCCTAATTATATAATTTTAACTATTACCAATGTATATGAAATATGTGTCATTAAATAATAGTCGTTTAACTTAGTTTCCTAATGATGAAGTAACCTAAAATTTCCTGATGGGGAAGAAGAAAAATATTGAAATTGTTTATATCATATATAACATATAACAATATGAATATGGGGAATAGATATACTATCGAGCCTCGTTATATAATTTTAATAATTACGAATGTATATGAAATATGTGTCATTAAATAATAGTCTTTTAACTTAGTTTCTTAATGATGAAGTAACCTAAAATTTGCTGATGGGGAAGAAGAAAAATATTGAAATTGTTTATATCACATATAACAATATGAATATGGGGAATAGATATACTATCGGGCCTCTTTATATAATTGTAGTTATTATCAATGTATATGAAATATTTGTCATTAATTTATAGTCTTCTAACTTAGTTTCTTAGTGATGAATTAACCTAAAATTTGGTGACGGGGAAGAAGCAAAATATTGAAATTGTTTATATCATATATAACATATAACAATATGAATATGGGGAATAGATATACTATCGAGCCTCTTTATATAATTGTTTTTATTATCAATGTATATGAAATATAATAGTCTTTTATCTTAGTTTCTTAGTGAAGAAGTAACCTAAAATTTGGTGACAGGGAAGAAGCAAAATATTGAAATTGTTTATATCATATATAACATATAACAATATGAATATGGGGAATAGATATACTATCGAGCCTCTTTATATAATTGTAATTATTATAAATGTATATGAAATATGTCTCATTAATTAATAGTCTTTTATCTTAGTTTCTTAGTGATGAAGTAACCTAAAATTTGCTGATGGTGAAGAAGAAAAATATTGAAATTGTTTATATCATATATAACATATAACAATATGAATATGGGGAAGAGATATACTATCGAGCCTCGTTATATAATTTTAATTATTACCAATGTATATGAAATATGTGTCATTAAGTAATAGTCTTTTAACTTAGTTTCTTAATGATGAAGTAACCTAAAATTTGTTGATGAGGAAGAAGAAAAATATTGAAATTGTTTATATCATATATAACATATAACAATATGAATACTGGGAATAAATATACTATCGAGCTTCTTTATATTATTTTAATTATTACCAATGTATATGAAATATGTGTCATTAAAGTCGTTTAACTTAGTTTCTTAATTAAGAAGTAACCTAAAATTTGTTGATGGGGAAGAAGAAAAATATTGAAATTGTTTATATCATATATAACATATAACAATATGAATATCGGGAATAGATATACTATCGAGCCTCATTATATAATTTTAATTATTACCAATTTATATGAAATATGTGTCATTATATAATAGTCGTTTAACTTAGTTTCTTAATGATGGAGTAACCTAAAATTTGCTGATGGGGAAGAAGAAAAATATTGAAATTGTTTATATCATATATAACATATAAAAATATGAATATGGGGAATACATATACTATCGAGCCTCTTGATATAATTGTAATTATTATCAATGTATATGAAATATGTGTCCTTAATTAATAGTCTTTTATCTTAGTTTCTTAGTGATTAAGTAACCTAAAATTTGGTGACGGGAAAGAAGCAAAATATTGAAATCGTTTATATCATATATAACATATAAGAATATGAATATTGGGAATAAATATACTATCGAGCCTCTTTATATAATTTTAATTATTACCAATGCATATGAAATATGTGTCATTAAATAATAGTCGTTTAACTTAGTTTCTTAATGAAGAAGTAACCTAAAATTTGATGATGGGGAAGAAGAAAAATATTGAAATTGTTTATATCATATATAACATATAACAATATGAATATGGGGAATAGATATACTATCGAGCCTCATTATATAATTTTAACTATTACCAATGTATATGAAATATGTGTCATTAAATAATAGTCGTTTAACTTAGTTTCCTAATGATGAAGTAACCTAAAATTTCCTGATGGGGAAGAAGAAAAATATTGAAATTGTTTATATCGTATATAACATATAACAATATGAATATGGGGAATAGATATACTATCGAGCCTCGTTATATAATTTTAATAATTACGAATGTATATGAAATATGTGTCATTAAATAATAGTCTTTTAACTTAGTTTCTTAATGATGAAGTAACCTAAAATTTGCTGATGGGGAAGAAGAAAAATATTGAAATTGTTTATATCACATATAACAATATGAATATGGGGAATAGATATACTATCGAGCCTCTTTATATAATTGTAGTTATTATCAATGTATATGAAATATTTGTCATTAATTTATAGTCTTCTAACTTAGTTTCTTAGTGATGAATTAACCTAAAATTTGGTGACGGGGAAGAAGCAAAATATTGAAATTGTTTATATCATATATAACATATAACAATATGAATATGGGGAATAGATATACTATCGAGCCTCTTTATATAATTGTTTTTATTATCAATGTATATGAAATATAATAGTCTTTTATCTTAGTTTCTTAGTGAAGAAGTAACCTAAAATTTGGTGACAGGGAAGAAGCAAAATATTGAAATTGTTTATATCATATATAACATATAACAATATGAATATGGGGAATAGATATACTATCGAGCCTCTTTATATAATTGTAATTATTATAAATGTATATGAAATATGTATCATTAATTAATAGTCTTTTATCTTAGTTTCTTAGTGATGAAGTAACCTAAAATTTGCTGATGGTGAAGAAGAAAAATATTGAAATTGTTTATATCATATATAACATATAACAATATGAATATGGGGAAGAGATATACTATCGAGCCTCGTTATATAATTTTAATTATTACCAATGTATATGAAATATGTGTCATTAAGTAATAGTCTTTTAACTTAGTTTCTTAATGATGAAGTAACCTAAAATTTGTTGATGAGGAAGAAGAAAAATATTGAAATTGTTTATATCATTTATAACATATAACAATATGAATACTGGGAATAAATATACTATCGAGCTTCTTTATATTATTTTAATTATTACCAATGTATATGAAATATGTGTCATTAAATAATAGTCGTTTAACTTAGTTTCTTAATTAAGAAGTAACCTAAAATTTGTTGATGGGGAAGAAGAAAAATATTGAAATTGTTTATATCATATATAACATATAACAATATGAATATCGGGAATAGATATACTATCGAGCCTCATTATATAATTTTAATTATTACCAATTTATATGAAATATGTGTCATTATATAATAGTCGTTTAACTTAGTTTCTTAATGATGGAGTAACCTAAAATTTGCTGATGGGGAAGAAGAAAAATATTGAAATTGTTTATATCATATATAACATATAAAAATATGAATATGGGGAATACATATACTATCGAGCCTCTTGATATAATTGTAATTATTATCAATGTATATGAAATATGTGTCCTTAATTAATAGTCTTTTATCTTAGTTTCTTAGTGATTAAGTAACCTAAAATTTGGTGACGGGAAAGAAGCAAAATATTGAAATCGTTTATATCATATATAACATATAAGAATATGAATATTGGGAATAAATATACTATCGAGCCTCTTTATATAATTTTAATTATTACCAATGCATATGAAATATGTGTCATTAAATAATAGTCGTTTAACTTAGTTTCTTAATGAAGAAGTAACCTAAAATTTGATGATGGGGAAGAAGAAAAATATTGAAATTGTTTATATCATATATAACATATAACAATATGAATATGGGGAATAGATATACTATCGAGCCTCATTATATAATTTTAACTATTACCAATGTATATGAAATATGTGTCATTAAATAATAGTCGTTTAACTTAGTTTCCTAATGATGAAGTAACCTAAAATTTCCTGATGGGGAAGAAGAAAAATATTGAAATTGTTTATATCATATATAACATATAACAATATGAATATGGGGAATAGATATACTATCGAGCCTCGTTATATAATTTTAATAATTACGAATGTATATGAAATATGTGTCATTAAATAATAGTCTTTTAACTTAGTTTCTTAATGATGAAGTAACCTAAAATTTGCTGATGGGGAAGAAGAAAAATATTGAAATTGTTTATATCACATATAACATTATGAATATGGGGAATAGATATACTATCGAGCCTCTTTATATAATTGTAGTTATTATCAATGTATATGAAATATTTGTCATTAATTTATAGTCTTCTAACTTAGTTTCTTAGTGATGAATTAACCTAAAATTTGGTGACGGGGAAGAAGCAAAATATTGAAATTGTTTATATCATATATAACATATAACAATATGAATATGGGGAATAGATATACTATCGAGCCTCTTTATATAATTGTTTTTATTATCAATGTATATGAAATATAATAGTCTTTTATCTTAGTTTCTTAGTGAAGAAGTAACCTAAAATTTGGTGACAGGGAAGAAGCAAAATATTGAAATTGTTTATATCATATATAACATATAACAATATGAATATGGGGAATAGATATACTATCGAGCCTCTTTATATAATTGTAATTATTATAAATGTATATGAAATATGTATCATTAATTAATAGTCTTTTATCTTAGTTTCTTAGTGATGAAGTAACCTAAAATTTGCTGATGGTGAAGAAGAAAAATATTGAAATTGTTTATATCATATATAACATATAACAATATGAATATGGGGAAGAGATATACTATCGAGCCTCGTTATATAATTTTAATTATTACCAATGTATATGAAATATGTGTCATTAAGTAATAGTCTTTTAACTTAGTTTCTTAATGATGAAGTAACCTAAAATTTGTTGATGAGGAAGAAGAAAAATATTGAAATTGTTTATATCATTTATAACATATAACAATATGAATACTGGGAATAAATATACTATCGAGCTTCTTTATATTATTTTAATTATTACCAATGTATATGAAATATGTGTCATTAAATAATAGTCGTTTAACTTAGTTTCTTAATTAAGAAGTAACCTAAAATTTGTTGATGGGGAAGAAGAAAAATATTGAAATTGTTTATATCATATATAACATATAACAATATGAATATCGGGAATAGATATACTATCGAGCCTCATTATATAATTTTAATTATTACCAATTTATATGAAATATGTGTCATTATATAATAGTCGTTTAACTTAGTTTCTTAATGATGGAGTAACCTAAAATTTGCTGATGGGGAAGAAGAAAAATATTGAAATTGTTTATATCATATATAACATATAAAAATATGAATATGGGGAATACATATACTATCGAGCCTCTTGATATAATTGTAATTATTATCAATGTATATGAAATATGTGTCCTTAATTAATAGTCTTTTATCTTAGTTTCTTAGTGATTAAGTAACCTAAAATTTGGTGACGGGAAAGAAGCAAAATATTGAAATCGTTTATATCATATATAACATATAAGAATATGAATATTGGGAATAAATATACTATCGAGCCTCTTTATATAATTTTAATTATTACCAATGCATATGAAATATGTGTCATTAAATAATAGTCGTTTAACTTAGTTTCTTAATGAAGAAGTAACCTAAAATTTGATGATGGGGAAGAAGAAAAATATTGAAATTGTTTATATCATATATAACATATAACAATATGAATATGGGGAATAGATATACTATCGAGCCTCATTATATAATTTTAACTATTACCAATGTATATGAAATATGTGTCATTAAATAATAGTCGTTTAACTTAGTTTCCTAATGATGAAGTAACCTAAAATTTCCTGATGGGGAAGAAGAAAAATATTGAAATTGTTTATATCATATATAACATATAACAATATGAATATGGGGAATAGATATACTATCGAGCCTCGTTATATAATTTTAATAATTACGAATGTATATGAAATATGTGTCATTAAATAATAGTCTTTTAACTTAGTTTCTTAATGATGAAGTAACCTAAAATTTGCCGATGGGGAAGAAGAAAAATATTGAAATTGTTTATATCACATATAACAATATGAATATGGGGAATAGATATACTATCGAGCCTCTTTATATAATTGTAGTTATTATCAATGTATATGAAATATTTGTCATTAATTTATAGTCTTCTAACTTAGTTTCTTAGTGATGAATTAACCTAAAATTTGGTGACGGGGAAGAAGCAAAATATTGAAATTGTTTATATCATATATAACATATAACAATATGAATATGGGGAATAGATATACTATCGAGCCTCTTTATATAATTGTTTTTATTATCAATGTATATGAAATATAATAGTCTTTTATCTTAGTTTCTTAGTGAAGAAGTAACCTAAAATTTGGTGACAGGGAAGAAGCAAAATATTGAAATTGTTTATATCATATATAACATATAACAATATGAATATGGGGAATAGATATACTATCGAGCCTCTTTATATAATTGTAATTATTATAAATGTATATGAAATATGTATCATTAATTAATAGTCTTTTATCTTAGTTTCTTAGTGATGAAGTAACCTAAAATTTGCTGATGGTGAAGAAGAAAAATATTTAAATTGTTTATATCATATATAACATATAACAATATGAATATGGGGAAGAGATATACTATCGAGCCTCGTTATATAATTTTAATTATTACCAATGTATATGAAATATGTGTCATTAAGTAATAGTCTTTTAACTTAGTTTCTTAATGATGAAGTAACCTAAAATTTGTTGATGAGGAAGAAGAAAAATATTGAAATTGTTTATATCATTTATAACATATAACAATATGAATACTGGGAATAAATATACTATCGAGCTTCTTTATATTATTTTAATTATTACCAATGTATATGAAATATGTGTCATTAAATAATAGTCGTTTAACTTAGTTTCTTAATTAAGAAGTAACCTAAAATTTGTTGATGGGGAAGAAGAAAAATATTGAAATTGTTTATATCATATATAACATATAACAATATGAATATCGGGAATAGATATACTATCGAGCCTCATTATATAATTTTAATTATTACCAATTTATATGAAATATGTGTCATTATATAATAGTCGTTTAACTTAGTTTCTTAATGATGGAGTAACCTAAAATTTGCTGATGGGGAAGAAGAAAAATATTGAAATTGTTTATATCATATATAACATATAAAAATATGAATATGGGGAATACATATACTATCGAGCCTCTTGATATAATTGTAATTATTATCAATGTATATGAAATATGTGTCCTTAATTAATAGTCTTTTATCTTAGTTTCTTAGTGATTAAGTAACCTAAAATTTGGTGACGGGAAAGAAGCAAAATATTGAAATCGTTTATATCATATATAACATATAAGAATATGAATATTGGGAATAAATATACTATCGAGCCTCTTTATATAATTTTAATTATTACCAATGCATATGAAATATGTGTCATTAAATAATAGTCGTTTAACTTAGTTTCTTAATGAAGAAGTAACCTAAAATTTGATGATGGGGAAGAAGAAAAATATTGAAATTGTTTATATCATATATAACATATAACAATATGAATATGGGGAATAGATATACTATCGAGCCTCATTATATAATTTTAACTATTACCAATGTATATGAAATATGTGTCATTAAATAATAGTCGTTTAACTTAGTTTCCTAATGATGAAGTAACCTAAAATTTCCTGATGGGGAAGAAGAAAAATATTGAAATTGTTTATATCGTATATAACATATAACAATATGAATATGGGGAATAGATATACTATCGAGCCTCGTTATATAATTTTAATAATTACGAATGTATATGAAATATGTGTCATTAAATAATAGTCTTTTAACTTAGTTTCTTAATGATGAAGTAACCTAAAATTTGCTGATGGGGAAGAAGAAAAATATTGAAATTGTTTATATCACATATAACAATATGAATATGGGGAATAGATATACTATCGAGCCTCTTTATATAATTGTAGTTATTATCAATGTATATGAAATATTTGTCATTAATTTATAGTCTTCTAACTTAGTTTCTTAGTGATGAATTAACCTAAAATTTGGTGACGGGGAAGAAGCAAAATATTGAAATTGTTTATATCATATATAACATATAACAATATGAATATGGGGAATAGATATACTATCGAGCCTCTTTATATAATTGTTTTTATTATCAATGTATATGAAATATAATAGTCTTTTATCTTAGTTTCTTAGTGAAGAAGTAACCTAAAATTTGGTGACAGGGAAGAAGCAAAATATTGAAATTGTTTATATCATATATAACATATAACAATATGAATATGGGGAATAGATATACTATCGAGCCTCTTTATATAATTGTAATTATTATAAATGTATATGAAATATGTATCATTAATTAATAGTCTTTTATCTTAGTTTCTTAGTGATGAAGTAACCTAAAATTTGCTGATGGTGAAGAAGAAAAATATTGAAATTGTTTATATCATATATAACATATAACAATATGAATATGGGGAAGAGATATACTATCGAGCCTCGTTATATAATTTTAATTATTACCAATGTATATGAAATATGTGTCATTAAGTAATAGTCTTTTAACTTAGTTTCTTAATGATGAAGTAACCTAAAATTTGTTGATGAGGAAGAAGAAAAATATTGAAATTGTTTATATCATTTATAACATATAACAATATGAATACTGGGAATAAATATACTATCGAGCTTCTTTATATTATTTAAATTATTACCAATGTATATGAAATATGTGTCATTAAATAATAGTCGTTTAACTTAGTTTCTTAATTAAGAAGTAACCTAAAATTTGTTGATGGGGAAGAAGAAAAATATTGAAATTGTTTATATCATATATAACATATAACAATATGAATATCGGGAATAGATATACTATCGAGCCTCATTATATAATTTTAATTATTACCAATTTATATGAAATATGTGTCATTATATAATAGTCGTTTAACTTAGTTTCTTAATGATGGAGTAACCTAAAATTTGCTGATGGGGAAGAAGAAAAATATTGAAATTGTTTATATCATATATAACATATAAAAATATGAATATGGGGAATACATATACTATCGAACCTCTTGATATAATTGTAATTATTATCAATGTATATGAAATATGTGTCCTTAATTAATAGTCTTTTATCTTAGTTTCTTAGTGATTAAGTAACCTAAAATTTGGTAACGGGAAAGAAGCAAAATATTGAAATCGTTTATATCATATATAACATATAAGAATATGAATATTGGGAATAAATATACTCTCGAGCCTCTTTATATAATTTTAATTATTACCAATGCATATGAAATATGTGTCATTAAATAATAGTCGTTTAACTTAGTTTCTTAATGAAGAAGTAACCTAAAATTTGATGATGGGGAAGAAGAAAAATATTGAAATTGTTTATATCATATATAACATATAACAATATGAATATGGGGAATAGATATACTATCGAGCCTCATTATATAATTTTAACTATTACCAATGTATATGAAATATGTGTCATTAAATAATAGTCGTTTAACTTAGTTTCCTAATGATGAAGTAACCTAAAATTTCCTGATGGGGAAGAAGAAAAATATTGAAATTGTTTATATCATATATAACATATAACAATATGAATATGGGGAATAGATATACTATCGAGCCTCGTTATATAATTTTAATAATTACGAATGTATATGAAATATGTGTCATTAAATAATAGTCTTTTAACTTAGTTTCTTAATGATGAAGTAACCTAAAATTTGCTGATGGGGAAGAAGAAAAATATTGAAATTGTTTATATCACATATAACAATATGAATGTCGCGAATAGATATACTATCGAGCCACTTTATATAATTGTAGTTATTATCAATGTATATGAAATATTTGTCATTAATTTATAGTCTTCTAACTTAGTTTCTTAGTGATGAATTAACCTAAAATTTGGTGACGGGGAAGAAGCAAAATATTGAAATTGTTTATATCATATATAACATATAACAATATGAATATGGGGAATAGATATACTATCGAGCCTCTTTATATAATTGTTTTTATTATCAATGTATATGAAATATAATAGTCTTTTATCTTAGTTTCTTAGTGAAGAAGTAACCTAAAATTTGGTGACAGGGAAGAAGCAAAATATTGAAATTGTTTATATCATATATAACATATAACAATATGAATATGGGGAATAGATATACTATCGAGCCTCTTTATATAATTGTAATTATTATAAATGTATATGAAATATGTATCATTAATTAATAGTCTTTTATCTTAGTTTCTTAGTGATGAAGTAACCTAAAATATGCTGATGGTGAAGAAGAAAAATATTGAAATTGTTTATATCATATATAACATATAACAATATGAATATGGGGAAGATATATACTATCGAGCCTCGTTATATAATTTTAATTATTACCAATGTATATGAAATATGTGTCATTAAGTAATAGTCTTTTAACTTAGTTTCTTAATGATGAAGTAACCTAAAATTTGCTGATGGGGAAGAAGAAAAATATTGAAATTGTTTATATCATATATAACATATAACAATATGAATACTGGGAATAAATATACTATCGAGCTTCTTTATATTATTTTAATTATTACCAATGTATATGAAATATGTGTCATTATATAATAGTCGTTTAACTTAGTTTCTTAATTAAGAAGTAACCTAAAATTTGTTGATGGGGAAGAAGAAAAATATTGAAATTGTTTATATCATATATAACATATAACAATATGAATATGGGGAATAGATATACCATCGAGCCTCATTATATAATTTTAATTATTACCAATTTATATGAAATATGTGTCATTATATAATAGTCGTTTAACTTAGTTTCTTAATGGTGGAGTAACCTAAAATTTGCTGATGGGGAAGAAGAAAAATATTGAAATTGTTTATATCATATATAACATATAAAAATATGAATATGGGGAATACATATACTATCGAGCCTCTTGATATAATTGTAATTATTATCAATGTATATGAAATATGTGTCCTTAATTAATAGTCTTTTATCTTAGTTTCTTAGTGATTAAGTAACCTAAAATTTGGTGACGGGAAAGAAGCAAAATATTGAAATTGTTTATATCATATATAACATATAAGAATATGAATATTGGGAATAAATATACTATCGAGCCTCTTTATATAATTTTAATTATTACCAATGTATATGAAATATGTGTCATTAAATAATAGTCGTTTAACTTAGTTTCTTAATGAAGAAGTAACCTAAAATTTGATGATGGGGAAGAAGAAAAATATTGAAATTGTTTATATCATATTTAACATATAACAATATGAATATGGGGAATAGATATACTATCGAGCCTCATTATATAATTTTAACTATTACCAATGTATATGAAATATGTGTCATTAAATAATAGTCGTTTAACTTAGTTTCCTAATGATGAAGTAACCTAAAATTTCCTGATGGGGAAGAAGAAAAATATTGAAATTGTTTATATCGTATATAACATATAACAATATGAATATGGGGAATAGATATACTATCGAGCCTCGTTATATAATTTTAATAATTACGAATGTATATGAAATATGTGTCATTAAATAATAGTCTTTTAACTTAGTTTCTTAATGATGAAGTAACCTAAAATTTGCTGATGGGGAAGAAGAAAAATATTGAAATTATTTATATCACATATAACAATATGAATATGGGGAATAGATATACTATCGAGCCTCTTTATATAATTGTAGTTATTATCAATGTATATGAAATATTTGTCATTAATTTATAGTCTTCTAACTTAGTTTCTTAGTGATGAATTAACCTAAAATTTGGTGACGGGGAAGAAGCAAAATATTGAAATTGTTTATATCATATATAACATATAACAATATGAATATGGGGAATAGATATACTATCGAGCCTCTTTATATAATTGTTTTTATTATCAATGTATATGAAATATAATAGTCTTTTATCTTAGTTTCTTAGTGAAGAAGTAACCTAAAATTTGGTGACAGGGAAGAAGCAAAATATTGAAATTGTTTATATCATATATAACATATAACAATATGAATATGGGGAATAGATATACTATCGAGCCTCTTTATATAATTGTAATTATTATAAATGTATATGAAATATGTATCATTAATTAATAGTCTTTTATCTTAGTTTCTTAGTGATGAAGTAACCTAAAATTTGCTGATGGTGAAGAAGAAAAATATTGAAATTGTTTATATCATATATAACATATAACAATATGAATATGGGGAAGAGATATACTATCGAGCCTCGTTATATAATTTTAATTATTACCAATGTATATGAAATATGTGTCATTAAGTAATAGTCTTTTAACTTAGTTTTTTAATGATGAAGTAACCTAAAATTTGTTGATGAGGAAGAAGAAAAATATTGAAATTGTTTATATCATTTATAACATATAACAATATGAATACTGGGAATAAATATACTATCGAGCTTCTTTATATTATTTAAATTATTACCAATGTATATGAAATATGTGTCATTAAATAATAGTCGTTTAACTTAGTTTCTTAATTAAGAAGTAACCTAAAATTTGTTGATGGGGAAGAAGAAAAATATTGAAATTGTTTATATCATATATAACATATAACAATATGAATATCGGGAATAGATATACTATCGAGCCTCATTATATAATTTTAATTATTACCAATTTATATGAAATATGTGTCATTATATAATAGTCGTTTAACTTAGTTTCTTAATGATGGAGTAACCTAAAATTTGCTGATGGGGAAGAAGAAAAATATTGAAATTGTTTATATCATATATAACATATAAAAATATGAATATGGGGAATACATATACTATCGAGCCTCTTGATATAATTGTAATTATTATCAATGTATATGAAATATGTGTCCTTAATTAATAGTCTTTTATCTTAGTTTCTTAGTGATTAAGTAACCTAAAATTTGGTGACGGGAAAGAAGCAAAATATTGAAATCGTTTATATCATATATAACATATAAGAATATGAATATTGGGAATAAATATACTATCGAGCCTCTTTATATAATTTTAATTATTACCAATGCATATGAAATATGTGTCATTAAATAATAGTCGTTTAACTTAGTTTCTTAATGAAGAAGTAACCTAAAATTTGATGATGGGGAAGAAGAAAAATATTGAAATTGTTTATATCATATATAACATATAACAATATGAATATGGGGAATAGATATACTATCGAGCCTCATTATATAATTTTAACTATTACCAATGTATATGAAATATGTGTCATTAAATAATAGTCGTTTAACTTAGTTTCCTAATGATGAAGTAACCTAAAATTTCCTGATGGGGAAGAAGAAAAATATTGAAATTGTTTATATCATATATAACATATAACAATATGAATATGGGGAATAGATATACTATCGAGCCTCGTTATATAATTTTAATAATTACGAATGTATATGAAATATGTGTCATTAAATAATAGTCTTTTAACTTAGTTTCTTAATGATGAAGTAACCTAAAATTTGCTGATGGGGAAGAAGAAAAATATTGAAATTGTTTATATCACATATAACAATATGAATATGGCGAATAGATATACTATCGAGCCACTTTATATAATTGTAGTTATTATCAATGTATATGAAATATTTGTCATTAATTTATAGTCTTCTAACTTAGTTTCTTAGTGATGAATTAACCTAAAATTTGGTGACGGGGAAGAAGCAAAATATTGAAATTGTTTATATCATATATAACATATAACAATATGAATATGGGGAATAGATATACTATCGAGCCTCTTTATATAATTGTTTTTATTATCAATGTATATGAAATATAATAGTCTTTTATCTTAGTTTCTTAGTGAAGAAGTAACCTAAAATTTGGTGACAGGGAAGAAGCAAAATATTGAAATTGTTTATATCATATATAACATATAACAATATGAATATGGGGAATAGATATACTATCGAGCGTCTTTATATAATTGTAATTATTATGAATGTATATGAAATATGTATCATTAATTAATAGTCTTTTATCTTAATTTCTTACTGATGAAGTAACCTAAAATTTGCTGATGGTGAAGAAGAAAAATATTGAAATTGTTTATATCATATATAACATATAACAATATGAATATGGGGAAGATATATACTATCGAGCCTCGTTATATAATTTTAATTATTACCAATGTATATGAAATATGTGTCATTAAGTAATAGTCTTTTAACTTAGTTTCTTAATGATGAAGTAACCTAAAATTTGCTGATGGGGAAGAAGAAAAATATTGAAATTGTTTATATCATATATAACATATAACAATATGAATACTGGGAATAAATATACTATCGAGCTTCTGTATATTATTTTAATTATTACCAATGTATATGAAATATGTGTCATTAAATAATAGTCGTTTAACTTAGTTTCTTAATTAAGAAGTAACCTAAAATTTGTTGATGGGGAAGAAGAAAAATATTGAAATTGTTTATATCATATATAACATATAACAATATGAATATGGGGAATAGATATACCATCGAGCCTCATTATATAATTTTAATTATTACCAATTTATATGAAATATGTGTCATTATATAATAGTCGTTTAACTTAGTTTATTAATGATGGAGTAACCTAAAATTTGCTGATGGGGAAGAAGAAAAATATTGAAATTGTTTATATCATATATAACATATAACAATATGAATATGTGGAATATATATACTATCGAGCCTCTTGATATAATTTTAATTATTATCAATGTATATGAAATTAGTGTCCTTAATTAATAGTCTTTTATCTTAGTTTCTTAGTGATTAAGTAACCTAAAATTTGGTGACGGGAAAGAAGCAAAATATTGAAATTGTTTATATCATATATAACATATAAGAATATGAATATTGGGAATAAATATACTATCGAGCCTCTTTATATAATTTTAATTATTACCAATGTATATGAAATATGTGTCATTAAATAATAGTCGTTTAACTTAGTTTCTTAATGAAGAAGTAACCTAAAATTTGCTGATGGGGAAGAAGAAAAATATTGAAATTGTTTATATCATATATAACATATAACAATATGAATATGGGGAATAGATATACTATCGAGCCTCATTATATAATTTTAACTATTACCAATGTATATGAAATATGTGTCATTAAATAATAGTCGTTTAACTTAGTTTCCTAATGATGAAGTAACCTAAAATTTCCTGATGGGGAAGAAGAAAAATATTGAAATTGTTTATATCATATATAACATATAACAATATGAATATGGGGAATAGATATACTATCGAGCCTCGTTATATAATTTTAATAATTACGAATGTATATGAAATATGTGCCATTAAATAATAGTCTTTTAACTTAGTTTCTTAATGATGAAGTAACCTAAAATTTGCTGATGGGGAAGAAGAAAAATATTGAAATTGTTTATATCACATATAACAATATGAATATGGGGAATAGATATACTATCGAGCCTCTTTATATAATTGTAGTTATTATCAATGTATATGAAATATTTGTCATTAATTTATAGTCTTCTAACTTAGTTTCTTAGTGATGAATTAACCTAAAATTTGGTGACGGGGAAGAAGATAATTATTGAAATTGTTTATACAATATATAACATATAACAATATGAATATGGGGAATAGATATACTATCGAGCCTCTTTATATAATTGTTTTTATTATCAATGTATATGAATTATAATAGTCTTTTATCTTAGTTTCTTAGTGAAGAAGTAACCTAAAATTTGGTGACAGGGAAGAAGCAAAATATTGAAATTGTTTATATCATATATAACATATAACAATATGAATATGGGGAATAGATATACTATCGAGCCTCTTTATATAATTGTAATTATTATAAATGTATATGAAATATGTATCATTAATTAATAGTCTTTTATCTTAGTTTCTTAGTGATGAAGTAACCTAAAATTTGCTGATGGTGAAGAAGAAAAATATTGAAATTGTTTATATCATATATAACATATAACAATATGAATATGGGGAAGAGATATACTATCGAGCCTCGTTATATAATTTTAATTATTACCAATGTATATGAAATATGTGTCATTAAGTAATAGTCTTTTAACTTAGTTTCTTAATGATGAAGTAACCTAAAATTTGTTGATGAGGAAGAAGAAAAATATTGAAATTGTTTATATCATATATAACATATAACAATATGAATACTGGGAATAAATATACTATCGAGCTTCTTTATATTATTTTAATTTTTACCAATGTATATGAAATATGTGTCATTAAATAATAGTCGTTTAACTTAGTTTCTTAATTAAGAAGTAACCTAAAATTTGTTGATGGGGAAGAAGAAAAATATTGAAATTGTTTATATCATATATAACATATAACAATATGAATATGGGGAATAGATATACTATCGAGCCTCATTATATAATTTTAATTATTACCAATTTATATGAAATATGTGTCATTATATAATAGTCGTTTAACTTAGTTTCTTAATGATGGAGTAACCTAAAATTTGCTGATGGGGAAGAAGAAAAATATTGAAATTGTTTATATCATATATAACATATAAAAATATGAATATGGGGAATACATATACTATCGAGCCTCTTGATATAATTGTAATTATTATCAATGTATATGAAATATGTGTCCTTAATTAATAGTCTTTTATCTTAGTTTCTTAGTGATTAAGTAACCTAAAATTTGGTGACGGGAAAGAAGCAAAATATTGAAATTGTTTATATCATATATAACATATAAGAATATGAATATTGGGAATAAATATACTATCGAGCCTCTTTATATAATTTTAATTATTACCAATGCATATGAAATATGTGTCATTAAATAATAGTCGTTTAACTTAGTTTCTTAATGAAGAAGTAACCTAAAATTTGATGATGGGGAAGAAGAAAAATATTGAAATTGTTTATATCATATATAACATATAACAATATGAATATGGGGAATAGATATACTATCGAGCCTCATTATATAATTTTAACTATTACCAATGTATATGAAATATGTGTCATTAAATAATAGTCGTTTAACTTAGTTTCCTAATGATGAAGTAACCTAAAATTTCCTGATGGGGAAGAAGAAAAATATTGAAATTGTTTATATCATATATAACATATAACAATATGAATATGGGGAATAGATATACTATCGAGCCTCGTTATATAATTTTAATAATTACGAATGTATATGAAATATGTGTCATTAAATAATAGTCTTTTAACTTAGTTTCTTAATGATGAAGTAACCTAAAATTTGCTGATGGGGAAGAAGAAAAATATTGAAATTGTTTATATCACATATAACAATATGAATATGGCGAATAGATATACTATCGAGCCACTTTATATAATTGTAGTTATTATCAATGTATATGAAATATTTGTCATTAATTTATAGTCTTCTAACTTAGTTTCTTAGTGATGAATTAACCTAAAATTTGGTGACGGGGAAGAAGCAAAATATTGAAATTGTTTATATCATATATAACATATAACAATATGAATATGGGGAATAGATATACTATCGAGCCTCTTTATATAATTGTTTTTATTATCAATGTATATGAAATATAATAGTCTTTTATCTTAGTTTCTTAGTGAAGAAGTAACCTAAAATTTGGTGACAGGGAAGAAGCAAAATATTGAAATTGTTTATATCATATATAACATATAACAATATGAATATGGGGAATAGATATACTATCGAGCGTCTTTATATAATTGTAATTATTATGAATGTATATGAAATATGTATCATTAATTAATAGTCTTTTATCTTAATTTCTTAGTGATGAAGTAACCTAAAATTTGTTGATGGTGAAGAAGAAAAATATTGAAATTGTTTATATCATATATAACATATAACAATATGAATATGGGGAAGATATATACTATCGAGCCTCGTTATATAATTTTAATTATTACCAATGTATATGAAATATGTGTCATTAAGTAATAGTCTTTTAACTTAGTTTCTTAATGATGAAGTAACCTAAAATTTGCTGATGGGGAAGAAGAAAAATATTGAATTTGTTTATATCATATATAACATATAACAATATGAATACTGGGAATAAATATACTATCGAGCTTCTGTATATTATTTTAATTATTACCAATGTATATGAAATATGTGTCATTAAATAATAGTCGTTTAACTTAGTTTCTTAATTAAGAAGTAACCTAAAATTTGTTGATGGGGAAGAAGAAAAATATTGAAATTGTTT
Source organism: Vicia faba (assembly GCA_948472305.1). Classification (NCBI taxonomy): domain Eukaryota; kingdom Viridiplantae; phylum Streptophyta; class Magnoliopsida; order Fabales; family Fabaceae; genus Vicia; species Vicia faba. The sequence continues at coordinate 203,084 of CATIWC010002004.1, read as the reverse complement.
ATATCATATATAACATATAACAATATGAATATGGGGAATAGATATACCATCGAGCCTCATTATATAATTTTAATTATTACCAATTTATATGAAATATGTGTCATTATATAATAGTCGTTTAACTTAGTTTATTAATGATGGAGTAACCTAAAATTTGCTGATGGGGAAGAAGAAAAATATTGAAATTGTTTATATCATATATAACATATAACAATATGAATATGTGGAATATATATACTATCGAGCCTCTTGATATAATTTTAATTATTATCAATGTATATGAAATTAGTGTCCTTAATTAATAGTCTTTTATCTTAGTTTCTTAGTGATTAAGTAACCTAAAATTTGGTGACGGGAAAGAAGCAAAATATTGAAATTGTTTATATCATATATAACATATAAGAATATGAATATTGGGAATAAATATACTATCGAGCCTCTTTATATAATTTTAATTATTACCAATGTATATGAAATATGTGTCATTAAATAATAGTCGTTTAACTTAGTTTCTTAATGAAGAAGTAACCTAAAATTTGCTGATGGGGAAGAAGAAAAATATTGAAATTGTTTATATCATATATAACATATAACAATATGAATATGGGGAATAGATATACTATCGAGCCTCATTATATAATTTTAACTATTACCAATGTATATGAAATATGTGTCATTAAATAATAGTCGTTTAACTTAGTTTCCTAATGATGAAGTAACCTAAAATTTCCTGATGGGGAAGAAGAAAAATATTGAAATTGTTTATATCATATATAACATATAACAATATGAATATGGGGAATAGATATACTATCGAGCCTCGTTATATAATTTTAATAATTACGAATGTATATGAAATATGTGTCATTAAATAATAGTCTTTTAACTTAGTTTCTTAATGATGAAGTAACCTATATTTGCAGATGGGGAAGAAGAAAAATATTGAAATTGCTTATATCATATATAACATATAACAATATGATTATAGGGAATAGATATACTATCAAGCCTCTTTATATAACTGTAGTTATTATCAATGTATATGAAATATGTGTGATTAATTAATAGTCTTTTAACTTAGTTTCTTAGTGATGAAGTAACCTAAAATTTGGTAACCGGGAAGAAGCAAAATATTGAAATTGTTTATATCATATATACATATAAAAATATGAATATTGGGAATAAATATAGTATCGAGCCTCCTTATATAATTTTAATTATTACGAATGTATATAAAATATGTGTCATTAAATAATAGTCATTTAACTTAGTTTCTTAATGATGAAGTAACCTAAAGTTTGCTGATGGGGAAAAAGAAAAATATTGAAATTGTTTATATCATATATAACATATAACAATATGAATATGGGAAATAGATATACTATCGAGCCTCTTTATATAATTATAGTTATTATCAATGTATATGAAATATGTGTCATTAATTAATAGTCTTTTAATTTAGTTTCTTAGTGATGAAGTAACCTAAAATTTTAGTGACCGGGAAGAAGCAAAATATTGAAATTGTTTATATCATATATAACATATAACAATATGAATATGGGGAATAGATATACTATCGAGCATCGTTATATAATTTTAATTATTACCAATGTATTTGAAATATGTGTCATTAATTAATAGTCTTTTAACTTAGTTTCTTAATGATGAAGTAACCTAAAATTTGCTGATGGGGAAGAAGAAAAATATTGAAATTTTTTATATCATATATAACATATAACAATATGAATATGTTGAATAGATATACTATTGAGCCTCTTTATATAATTATAGTTATTATCCATGTATATGAAATATGTGTCATTAATTAATAGTCTTTTATCTAAGTTTCTTAGTGATGGAGTAACCTAAAATTTGCTGATGTGGAAGAAGAAAAATATTGAAATTATTTATATCATATATAACATATAACAATATGAATATGGGGAATAGATATACTATCTAGCCTCGTTATATAATTTTAATTATTACAAATGTATATGAAATATGTCTCATTAAGTAATAGTCTTTTGACTTAGTTTCTTAATGATGAAGTAACCTAAAATTTGTTGATGGGGAAGAAGAAAAATATTAAAATTATTTATATCATATATAACATATAACAATCTGAATATGTGGAATAGATATACTATCGAGCCTCTTTATATAACTAGAGTTATTATCAATGTATATGAAATATGTGTCATTAATTAATAGTCTTTTATATAAGTATCTTAGTGATGAAGTAACCTAAAATTTGCTGACGGGGAAGAAAAAAAATATTGAAATTATTTATATCATACATAACATATAACAATATGAATATGGGGAATAAACATACTATCGAGCCTCGTTATATAATTTTAATTATTACCAATGTATATGAAATATGTGTCATTAAGTAATAGTCTTTTAACTTAGTTTCTTAATGATGAAGTAACATAAAATTTGCTGATGGGGAAGAAGAAAAATATTGAAATTGTTTATATCATATATAACATATAACAATATGAATATGGGAAATAGATATACTATCGAGCCTCTTTATATAATTGTAGTTATTATCAATGTATATGAAATATGTGTCATTAATTAATAGTCTTTTAACTTAGTTTCTTAGTGATGAAGTAACCTAAAATTTGGTGACCGGGAAGAAGCAAAATATTGAAATTGTTTATATCATATATAACATATAACAATATGAATATTGGGAATATATATACTATCGAGCCTCTTTATATAATTGTAGATATTATCAATGTATATGAAATATAATAGTCTTTTATCTTAGTTTCTTATTGAAGAAGTAACCTAAAATTTGGTGACGGGGAAGAAGCAAAATATTGAAATTATTTATATCATATATAACATATAACAATATGAATATGGGGACTAGATATACTATCGAGCCTCTTTATATAAATGTAGTTATTATCAATGTATATGAAATATGTGTCATTAATTAATAGTCTTTTATCTAAGTTTCTTAGTGATGAAGTAACCTAAAATTTGCTGATGGGGAAGAAGAAAAATATTGAAATTATTTATATCATATATAACATATAACAATATGAATATGGGGAATAGATATACTATGGAGCCTCGTTATATAATTTTAATTATTAACAATGTATATGAAATATGTGTCATTAAGTAATAGTCTTTTAACTTAGTTTCTTAATGATGAAGTAACCTAAAATTTGATGATGGGGAAGAAGAAAAATATTGAAATTATTTATATCATATATAACATATAACAAATGGAATATGTGGAATAGATATACTATCGAGCCTCTTTATATACTTGTAGTTATTATCAATTGATATGAAATATGTGTCATTAATTAATAATCTTTTAACTTAGTTTCTTAGTGATGAAGTAACCTAAAATTTGGTGACCGGGAAGAAGCAAAATATTGAGATTATTTATATCATATATAACATATAACAATTTGAATATGGGGAATATATATACTATCGAGCCTCTTTTTATAATTGTAGTGATTATCAATGTATATGAAATATAATAGTCTTTTATCTTAGTTTCTTAGTGAAGAAGTAACCTAAAATTTGGTGACGGGGAAGAAGCAAAATATTGAAATTGTTTATAACATATATAACATATAACAATATGAATATGGGGACTAGGTATACTATCGAGCCTCTTTATATAATTGTAGTTAATATCAATGTATATGAAATATGTGTCATTAATTAATAGTCTTTTAACTATTTTTCTTAGTGAAAATGTAACCTAAAATTTGGTGATGGGGAAGAAGCAAAATATTGAAATTGTTTATATCATATATAACATATAACAATATGAATATGGGGAATAGATATACTATCGAGCCTCTTGATATAATTGTAGTTATTATAAATGTATATGAAATATGTGTCGTTAATTAATAGTCTTTTATCTTAGTTTCTTAGTGATGAAGTAACCTAAAATTTGGTGACGGGCAAGAAGCAAAATATTGAAATTGTTAATATCATATATACATATAACAATATGAATATTGGGAATAAATATAGTATCGAGCCTCTTTATATAATTTAAATTATTACCAATGTATATGAAATATGTGTCACTAAATAATAGTCTTTTAACTTAGTTTCTTAATGATGAAGTAACCTAAAATTTGCTGATGGGGAAGAAGAAAAATATTGAAATTGTTTATATCATATATAACATATAATAATATGAATATGGGAAATAGATATACTATCAAGCCTCTTTATATAATTGTAGTTATTATCAATGTATATGAAATATGTGTCATTTATTAATAGTCTTTTAACTTAGTTTCTTAGTGATGAAGTAACCTAAAATTTGGTGACCGAGAAGAAGCAAAATATTGAAATTGTTTATATCATATATAACATATAACAATATGAATATGGGGAATAGATATATTATCGAGCCTCTTAATATAATTGTAGTTATTATTAATGTATATGAAATATAATAGTCTTTTATCTTAGTTTCTTAGTGAAGAAGTAACCTAAAATTTGGTGACGGGGAAGAAGCAAAATATTGAAATTGTTTATATCATATATAACATATAACAATATGAATATGGGGACTAGATATACTATCGAGCCTCTTTATATAATTGTAGTTATTATCAATGTATATGAAATATGTGTCATCAATTAATAGTCTTTTAACTATTTTTCTTAGTGAAAATGTAACCTAAAATTTGGTGACGGGGAATAAGCAAAATATTGAAATTGTTTATATCATATATAACATATAACAATATGAATATGGGGAATAGATATACTATCGAGCCTCTTGTTATAATTGTAGTTATTATCAATGTATATGAAATATGTGTCATTAATTAATAGTCTTTTATCTATGTTTCTTAGTGATGAAGTAACCTAAAATTTGCTGATGGGGAAGAAGAAAAATATTGAAATTATTTATATCATATATAACATATAACAATATGAATATGGGGATTAGATATACTATCGAGCCTCTTTATATAATTGTAGTTATTATCAATGTATATGAAATATGTGTCGTTAATTAATAGTGTTTTATCTTAGTTTCTTAGTGATGAAGTAACCTAAAATTTAGTGACGGGGAAGAAGCAAAATATTGAAATTATTTATATCATATATAACATATAACAATATGAATATGGGGACTAGATATACTATCGAGCCTCTTTATATAATTGTAGTTATTATCAATGTATATGAAATATGTGTCATCAATTAATAGTCTTTTAACTATTTTTCTTAGTGAAAATGTAACCTAAAATTTGGTGACGGGGAAGAAGGAAAATATTGAAATTGTTTATATCATATATAACATATAACAATATGAATATGGGGAATAGATATACTATCGAGCCTCTTGTTATAATTGTAGTTATTATCAATGTATATGAAATATGTGTCATTAATTAATAGTCTTTTATCTATGTTTCTTAGTGATGAAGTAACCTAAAATTTGCTGATGGGGAAGAAGAAAAATATTGAAATTATTTATATCATATATAACATATAACAATATGAATATGGGGATTAGATATACTATCGAGCCTCTTTATATAATTGTAGTTATTATCAATGTATATGAAATATGTGTCATTAATTAAAAGTCTTTTATCTTAGTTTCTTAATGATGAAGTAACCTAAAATTTGCTGATGGGGAAGAAGAAAAATATTGAAATTATTTATATCATATATAACATATAACAATATGAATATGGGGAATAGATATAATATTCAGCCTCGTTATGTAATTTTAATTATTACCAATGTATATGAAATATGTGTCATTAAGTAATAGTCTTTTAACTTAGTTTCTTAATGATGAAGTAACCTAAAATTTGTTGATGGGGAAGAAGAAAAATATTGAAATTGTTTATATCATATATAACATATAACAAATGGAATATGTGGAATAGATATACTATCGAGCCTCTTTATATAATTGTATTTAGTATCTATGTATATGAAATATGTGTCATTAATTAATAGTCTTTTAACTTAGTTTCTTAGTGACGAAGTAACCTAAAATTTGGTGACCGGGAAGAAGCAAAATATTAAAATTGTTTATATCATATATAACATATAACAATATGAATATGGGGACTAGATATACTATCGAGCCTCTTTATATAATTGTAGTTATTATCAATGTATATTAACATGTGTCATTAATTAATAGTCTATTATCTTAGTTTCTTAGTGATGAAGTAACCTAAAATTTGCTGATGGGGAAGAAGAAAAATATTGAAATTATTTATATCATATATAACATATAACAATATGAATATGGGGAATAGATATAATATTCAGCCTCGTTATGTAATTTTAATTATTACCAATGTATATGAAATATGTGTCATTAAGTAATAGTCTTTTAACTTAGTTTCTTAATGATGAAGTAACCTAAAATTTGTTGATGGGGAAGAAGAAAAATATTGAAATTGTTTATATCATATATAACATATAACAAATGGAATATGTGGAATAGATATACTGTCGAGCCTCTTTATATAATTGTAGTTATTATCTATGTATATGAAATATGTGTCATTAATTAATAGTCTTTTAACTTAGTTTCTTAGTGATGAAGTAACCTAAAATTTGGTAACCGGGAAGAAGCAAAATATTGAAATTCTTTATATCATATATAACATATAACAATATGAATATGGGGAATATATATACTATCGTGCCTCTTTTTATAATTGTAGTTATTATCAATTTATATGAAATATAATAGTCTTTTATCTTAGTTTCTTAGTGAAGAAGTAACCTAAAATTTGGTGACGGGGAAGAAGCAAAATATTGAAATTGTTTATATCATATATAACATATAACAATATGAATATGGGGACTAGATATACTATCGAGCCTCTTTATATAATTGTAGTTATTATCAATGTATATTAACATGTGTCATTAATTAATAGTCTTTTATCTTAGTTTCTTAGTGATGAAGTAACCTAAAATTTGCTGATGGGGAAGAAGAAAAATGTTGAAATTATTTATATCATATATAACATATAACAATATGAATATGAGGAATAGATATACTATCGAGCCTCGTTATATTATTTTAATTATTACCAATGTATATGAAATATGTGTCATTAAGTAATAGTCTTTTAACTTAGTTTCTTAATGAGGAAGTAACCTAAAATTTGTTGATGGGGAAGAAGAAAAATATTGAAATTGTTTATATCATATATAACATATAACAAATGGAATATGTGGAATAGATATACTATCGAGCCTCTTTATATAATTGTAGTTATTATCAATATATATAAAATATGTGTCATTAATTAATAGTCTTTTAACTTAGTTTCTTAGTGATGAAGTAACCTAAAATTTGGTGACCGGGAAGAAGCAAAATATTAAAATTGTTTATATCATATATAACATATAACAATATGAATATGGAGAATATATATACTATTGAGCCTCTTTTTATAATTGTAGTGATTATCAATGTATATGAAATATAATAGTCTTTTATCTTAGTTTCTTAGTGAAGAAGTAACCTAAAATTTGGTGACGGGGAAGAAGCAAAATATTGAAATTGTTTATAACATATATAACATATAACAATATGAATATGGGGACTAGATATACTATCGAGCCTCTTTATATAATTGTAGTTATTATCAATGTATATGAAATATGTGTCATTAATTAATAGTCTTTTATCTTAGTTTCTTAGTGATGAAGTAACCTAAAATTTGCTGACGGGGAAGAAGAAAAATATTGAAATTGTTTATATCATAAATAACATATAACAATATGAATATGGGGACTAGATATACTATCGAGCCTCTTTATATAATTGTAGTTATTATCAATGTATATTAACATGTGTCATTAATTAATAGTCTTTTATCTTAGTTTCTAAGTGATGAAGTAACCTAAAATTTGCTGATGGGGAAGAAGAAAAATATTGAAATTATTTATATCATATATAACATATAACAATATGAATATGGGGAATAGATATACTATAGAGCCTCGTTATATAATTTTAATTATTACCAATGTATATGAAATATGTGTCATTAAGTAATAGTCTTTTAACTTAGTTTCTTAATGATGAAGTAACCTAAAATTTGCTGATGGGGAAGAAGAAAAATATTGAAATTGTTTATATCATATATAACATATAACAAATGGAATATGTGGAATAGATATACTATCGAGCCTCTTTATATAATTGTAGTTATTATCAATGTATATGAAATATGTGTCATTAATTAATAGTCTTTTAACTTAGTTTCTTAGTGATGAAGTAACCTAAAATTTGGTGACCGGGAAGAAGCAAAATATTGAAATTGTTTATATCATATATACATATAACAATATGAATATTGGGAATAAATATAGTATCGAGCCTCTTTATATAATTTTAATTATTACCAATGTATATGAAATATGTGTCATTACATAATAGTCTTTTAACTTAGTTTCTTAATGATGAAGTAACCTAAAATTTGCTGATGGGGAAAAAGAAAAATATTTAAATTGTTTATATCATATATAACATATAACAATATGAATATGGGAAATAGATATACTATCAAGCCTCTTTATATAATTGTAGTTATTATAAATGTATATGAAATATGTGTCATATATTAATAGTCTTTTAACTTAGTTTCTTAGTGATGAAGTAACCTAAAATTTGGTGACCGGGAAGAAGCAAAATATTGAAATTGTTTATATCATATATAACATATAACAATATGAATATGGGGAATAGATATATTATCGATCCTCTTTATATAATTGTAGTTATTAGTAATGTATATGAAATATAATAGTCTTTTATCTTTGTTTCTTAGTGAAGAAGTAACCTAAAATTTGGTAACGGGGAAGAAGCAAAATATTGAAATTGTTTATATCATATATAACATATAACAATATGAATATGGCGACTAGATATACTATTGAGCCTCTTTATATAATTGTAGTTATTATCAATGTATATGAAATATGTGTCATTAAATAATAGTCTTTTATCTAAGTTTCTTAGTGATGAAGTAACCTAAAATTTGCTGATGGGGAAGAAGAAAAATATTGAAATTATTTATATCATATATAACATATAACAATATGAATATAGGGAATAGATATACTATCGAACCTCGTTATGTAATTTTAATTATTACCAATGTATATGAAATATGTGTCATTAAGTAATAGTCTTTTAACTTAGTTTCTTAATGATGAAGTAACCTAAAATTTGTTGATGGGGAAGAAGAAAAATATTGAAATTGTTTATATCATATATAACATATAACAAATGGAATATGTGGAATATATATACTATCGAGCCTCTTTATATAATTGTAGTTATTATCAATGTATATGAAATATGTGTCTTTAATTAATAGTCTTTTAACTTAGTTTCTTAGTGATGAAGTAACCTAAAATTTGGTGACCGGGAAGAAGCAAAATATTGAAATTATTTATATCATATATAACATATAACAATATGAATATGGGGAATATATATACTATCGAGCCTCTTTTTATAATTGTAGTTATTATCAATTTATATGAAATATAATAGTCTTTTATCTTAGTTTCTTAGTGAAGAAGTAACCTAAAATTTGGTGACGGGGAGGAAGCAAAATATTGGAATTGTTTATATCATATATAACATATAACAATATGAATATGGGGACTAGATATACTATCGAGCCTCTTTATATAATTGTAGTTATTATCAATGTATATGAAATATGTGTCATTAATTAATAGTCTTTTATCTTAGTTTCTAAGTGATGAAGTAACCTAAAATTTGCTGATGGGGAAGAAGAAAAATATTGAAATTATTTATATCATATATAACATATAACAATATGAATATGAGGAATAGATATACTATCGAGCCTCGTTATATAATTTTAATTACTACCAATGTATATGAAATATGTGTCATTAAGTAATAGTCTTTTAACATAGTTTCTTAATGATGAAGTAACCTAAAATTTGCTGATGGGGAAGAAGAAAAATATTGAAATTGTTTATATCATATATAACATATAACAAATGGAATATGTGGAATAGATATACTATCGAGCCTCTTTATATAATTGTAGTTATTATCAATGTATATGAAATATGTGTCATTAATTAATAGTCTTTTAACTTAGTTTCTGAGTGATGAAGTAACCTAAAATTTGGTGACCGGGAAGAAGCAAAATATTGAAATTGTTTATATCATATATACATATGACAATATGAATATTGGGAATAAATATAGTATCGAGCCTCTTTATATAATTTTAATTATTACCAATGTATATGAAATATGTGTCATTACATAATAGTCTTTTAACTTAGTTTCTTAATGATGAAGTAACCTAAAATTTGCTGATGGGGAAGAAGAAAAATATTTAAATTGTTTATATCATATATAACATATAACAATATGAATATGGGAAATAGATATACTATCAAGCCTCTTTATATAATTGTAGTTATTATAAATGTATATGAAATATGTGTCATATATTAATAGTCTTTTAACTTAGTTTCTTAGTGATGAAGTAACCTAAAATTTGGTGACCGGGAAGAAGCAAAATATTGAAATTGTTTATATCATATATAACATATAACAATATGAATATGGGGAATAGATATATTATCGATCCTCTTTATATAATTGTAGTTATTAGTAATGTATATGAAATATAATAGTCTTTTATCTTAGTTTCTTAGTGAAGAAGTAACCTAAAATTTGGTAACGGGGAAGAAGCAAAATATTGAAATTGTTTATATCATATATAACATATAACAATATGAATATGGCGACTAGATATACTCTTGAGCCTCTTTATATAATTGTAGTTATTATCAATGTATATGAAATATGTGTCATTAAATAATAGTCTTTTATCTAAGTTTCTTAGTGATGAAGTAACCTAAAATTTGCTGATGGGGAAGAAGAAAAATATTGAAATTATTTATATCATATATAACATATAACAATATGAATATGGGGAATAGATATACTATCGAACCTCGTTATGTAATTTTAATTATTACCAATGTATATGAAATATGTGTCATTAAGTAATAGTCTTTTAACTTAGTTTCTTAATGATGAAGTAACCTAAAATTTGTTGATGGGGAAGAAGAAAAATATTGAAATTGTTTATATCATATATAACATATAACAAATGAAATATGTGGAATAGATATACTATCGAGCCTCTTTATATAATTGTAGTTATTATCAATGTATATGAAATATGTGTCTTTAATTAATAGTCTTTTAACTTAGTTTCTTAGTGATGAAGTAACCTAAAATTTTGTGACCGGGAAGAAGCAAAATATTGAAATTATTTATATCATATATAACATATAACAATATGAATATGGGGAATATGTATACTATCGAGCCTCTTTTTATAATTGTAGTTATTATCAATTTATATGAAATATAATAGTCTTTTATCTTAGTTTCTTAGTGAAGAAGTAACCTAAAATTTGGTGACGGGGAAGAAGCAAAATATTGAAATTGTTTATATCATATATAACATATAACAATATGAATATGGGGACTAGATATACTATCGAGTCTCTTTATATAATTGTAGTTATTATCAATGTATATGAAATATGTGTCATTAATTAATAGTCTTTTATCTTAGTTTCTAAGTGATGAAGTAACCTAAAATTTGCTGATGGGGAAGAAGAAAAATATTGAAATTATTTATATCATATATAACATATAACAATATGAATATGAGGAATAGATATACTATCGAGCCTCGTTATATAATTTTAATTACTACCAATGTATATGAAATATGTGTCATTAAGTAATAGTCTTTTAACATAGTTTCTTAATGATGAAGTAACCTAAAATTTGCTGATGGGTAAGAAGAAAAATATTGAAATTGTTTATATCATATATAACATATTAAAAATTGGATATGTGGAATAGATATACTATCGAGTCTATTTATATAATTGTAGTTATTATCAATGTATATGAAATATGTGTCATTAATTAATAGTCTTTTAACTTAGTTTCTTAGTGATGAAGTAACCTAAAATTTGGTGACCGGGAAGAAGCAAAATATTGAAATTGTTTATATCATATATACATATAACAATATGAATATTCGGAATAAATATAGTATCGAGCCTCTTTATATAATTTTAATTATTACCAATGTATATGAAATATATGTCATTACATAATAGTCTTTTAACTTAGTTTCTTAGTGATGAAGTAACCTAAAATTTGCTGATGGGGAAGAAGAAAAATATTGAAATTGTTTATATCATATATAGCATATAACAAATGGAATATGTGGAATAGATATATTATCGAGCCTCTTTATATAATTGTAGTTATTATCAATGTATATGAAATATGTGTCATTTATTAATAGTCTTTTAACTTAGTTTCTTAGTGATGAAATAACCTAAAATTTGGTGACCGGGAAGAAGCAAAATATTGAAATTGTTTATATCATATATAACATATAACAATATGAATATGGGGAATAGATATATTATCGAGCCTCTTTATATAATTGTAGTTATTATTAATGTATATGAAATATAATAGTCTTTTATCTTAGTTTCTTAGTGAAGAAGTAACCTAAAATTTGGTGACGGGGAAGAAGCAAAATATTGAAATTGTTTATATCATATATAACATATAACAATATGAATATGGCGACTAGATATACTATCGAGCCTCTTTATATAATTGTATTTATTATCAATGTATATGAAATATGTGTCATTAATTAATAGTCTTTTAACTTAGTTTCTTAGTGATGAAGTAACCTAAAATTTGGTGACTGGGAAGAAGCAAAATATTGAAATTGTTTATATCATATATACATATAACAATATGAATATTGGGAATAAATATAGTATCGAGCCTCTTTATATCATTTTAATTATTACCAATGTATATGAAATATGTGTTATTACATAATAGTCTTTTTAACTTAGTTTCTTAATGATGAAGTAACCTAAAATTTGTTGATGGGGAAGAAGAAAAATATTGAAATTGTCTATATCATATATAACATATAACAATATGAATATAGGGAATAGATATACTATCGAGCCTCTTTATATAATTGTAGTTATTATTAATGTATATGAAATATAATAGTCTTTTATCTTAGTTTCTTAGTGAAGAAGTAACCTAAAATTTGGTGACGGGGAAGAAGCAAAATTTTGAAATTGTTTATATCATATATAACATATAACAATATGAATATGGCGACTAGATATACTATCGAGCCTCTTTATATAATTGTAGTTATTATCAATGTATATGAAATATGTGTCATTAATTAATAGTCTTTTAACTTAGTTTCTTAGTGATGAAGTAACCTAAAATTTGGTGACCGGGAAGAAGCAAAATATTGAAATTGTTTATATCATGTATACATATAACAATATGAATATTGGGAATAAATATAGTATCGAGCCTCTTTATATAATTTTTATTATTACCAATGTATATGAAATATGTGTCATTACATAATAGTCTTTTAACTTAGTTTCTTAATGATGAAGTAACCTAAAATTTGCTGATGGGGAAGAAGAAAAATATTGAAAATGTTTATATCATATATAACATATAACAATATGAATATGGGAAATAGATATACTATCAAGCCTCTTTATATAATTGTAGTTATTATCAATGTATATGAAATATGTGTCATTTATTAATAGACTTTTAACTTAGTTTCTTAGTGATGAAGTAACCTAAAATTTGGTGACCGGGAAGAAGCAAAATATTCAAATTGTTTATATCATATATAACATATAACAATATGAATATGGGGAATAGATATATTATCGAGCCTCTTTATATAATTGTAGTTATTATTAATGTATATGAAATATAATAGTCTTTTATCTTAGTTTCTTAGTGAAGAAGTAACCTAAAATTTGGTGACGGGGAAGAAGCAAAATATTGAAATTGTTTATATCATATATAACATATAACAATATGAATATGGCGACTAGATATACTATCGAGCCTCTTTATATAATTGTAGTTATTATCAATGTATATGAAATATGTGTCATTAATTAATAGTCTTTTATCTAAGTTTCTTAGTGATGAAGTAACCTAAAATTTGCTGATGGAGAAGAAGAAAAATATTGAAATTATTTATATCATATATAACATATAACAATATGAATATGGGGAATAGATATACTATCGAGCCTCGTTATGTAATTTTAATTATTACCAATGTATATGAAATATGTGTCATTAAGTAATAGTCTTTTAACTTAGTTTCTTAATGATGAAGTAACCTAAAATTTGTTGATGGGGAAGAAGAAAAATATTGAAATTGTTTATATCATATATAACATATAACAAATGGAATATGTGGAATATATATACTATCGAGCCTCTTTATATAATTGTAGTTATTATCAATGTATATGAAATATGTGTCTTTAATTAATAGTCTTTTAACTTAGTTTCTTAGTGATGAAGTAACCTAAAATTTGGTGACCGGGAAGAAGCAAAATATTGAAATTATTTATATCATATATAACATATAACAATATGAATATGGGGAATATATATACTATCGAGCCTCTTTTTATAATTGTAGTTATTATCAATTTATATGAAATATAATAGTCTTTTATCTTAGTTTCTTAGTGAAGAAGTAACCTAAAATTTGGTGACGGGGAGGAAGCAAAATATTGAAATTGTTTATATCATATATAACATATAACAATATGAATATGGGGACTAGATATACTATCGAGCCTCTTTATATAATTGTAGTTATTATCAATGTATATGAAATATGTGTCATTAATTAATAGTCTTTTATCTTAGTTTCTAAGTGATGAAGTAACCTTAAATTTGCTGATGGGGAAGAAGAAAAATATTGAAATTATTTATATCATATATAACATATAACAATATGAATATGAGGAATAGATATACTATCGAGCCTCGTTATATAATTTTAATTACTACCAATGTATATGAAATATGTGTCATTAAGTAATAGTCTTTTAACATAGTTTCTTAATGATGAAGTAACCTAAAATTTGCTGATGGGGAAGAAGAAAAATATTGAAATTGTTTATATCATATATAACATATAACAAATGGAATATGTGGAATAGATATACTATCGAGCCTCTTTATATAATTGTAGTTATTATCAATGTATATGAAATATGTGTCATTAATTAATAGTCTTTTAACTTAGTTTCTGAGTGATGAAGTAACCTAAAATTTGGTGACCGGGAAGAAGCAAAATATTGAAATTGTTTATATCATATATACATATAACAATATGAATATTGGGAATAAATATAGTATCGAGCCTCTTTATATAATTTTAATTATTACCAATGTATATGAAATATGTGTCATTACATAATAGTCTTTTAACTTAGTTTCTTAATGATGAAGTAACCTAAAATTTGCTGATGGGGAAGAAGAAAAATATTTAAATTGTTTATATCATATATAACATATAACAATATGAATATGGGAAATAGATATACTATCAAGCCTCTTTATATAATTGTAGTTATTATAAATGTATATGAAATATGTGTCATATATTAATAGTCTTTTAACTTAGTTTCTTAGTGATGAAGTAACCTAAAATTTGGTGACCGGGAAGAAGCAAAATATTGAAATTGTTTATATCATATATAACATATAACAATATGAATATGGGGAATAGATATATTATCGATCCTCTTTATATAATTGTAGTTATTAGTAATGTATATGAAATATAATAGTCTTTTATCTTAGTTTCTTAGTGAAGAAGTAAGCTAAAATTTGGTAACGGGGAAGAAGCAAAATATTGAAATTGTTTATATCATATATAACATATAACAATATGAATATGGCGACTAGATATACTATTGAGCCTCTTTATATAATTGTAGTTATTATCAATGTATATGAAATATGTGTCATTAAATAATAGTCTTTTATCTAAGTTTCTTAGTGATGAAGTAACCTAAAATTTGCTGATGGGGAAGAAGAAAAATATTGAAATTATTTATATCATATATAACATATAACAATATGAATATGGGGAATAGATATACTATCGAACCTCGTTATGTAATTTTAATTATTACCAATGTATATGAAATATGTGTCATTAAGTAATAGTCTTTTAACTTAGTTTCTTAATGATGAAGTAACCTAAAATTTGTTGATGGGGAAGAAGAAAAATATTGAAATTGTTTATATCATATATAACATATAACAAATGAAATATGTGGAATAGATATACTATCGAGCCTCTTTATATAATTGTAGTTATTATCAATGTATATGAAATATGTGTCTTTAATTAATAGTCTTTTAACTTAGTTTCTTAGTGATGAAGTAACCTAAAATTTTGTGACCGGGAAGAAGCAAAATATTGAAATTATTTATATCATATATAACATATAACAATATGAATATGGGGAATATATATACTATCGAGCCTCTTTTTATAATTGTAGTTATTATCAATTTATATGAAATATAATAGTCTTTTATCTTAGTTTCTTAGTGAAGAAGTAACCTAAAATTTGGTGACGGGGAAGAAGCAAAATATTGAAATTGTTTATATCATATATAACATATAACAATATGAATATGGGGACTAGATATACTATCGAGTCTCTTTATATAATTGTAGTTATTATCAATGTATATGAAATATGTGTCATTAATTAATAGTCTTTTATCTTAGTTTCTAAGTGATGAAGTAACCTAAAATTTGCTGATGGGGAAGAAGAAAAATATTGAAATTATTTATATCATATATAACATATAACAATATGAATATGAGGAATAGATATACTATCGAGCCTCGTTATATAATTTTAATTACTACCAATGTATATGAAATATGTGTCATTAAGTAATAGTCTTTTAACATAGTTTCTTAATGATGAAGTAACCTAAAATTTGCTGATGGGTAAGAAGAAAAATATTGAAATTGTTTATATCATATATAACATATAACAAATGGAATATGTGGAATAGATATACTATCGAGTCTATTTATATAATTGTAGTTATTATCAATGTATATGAAATATGTGTCATTAATTAATAGTCTTTTAACTTAGTTTCTTAGTGATGAAGTAACCTAAAATTTGGTGACCGGGAAGAAGCAAAATATTGAAATTGTTTATATCATATATACATATAACAATATGAATATTCGGAATAAATATAGTATCGAGCCTCTTTATATAATTTTAATTATTACCAATGTATATGAAATATATGTCATTACATAATAGTCTTTTAACTTAGTTTCTTAATGATGAAGTAACCTAAAATTTGCTGATGGGGAAGAAGAAAAATATTGAAATTGTTTATATCATATATAACATATAACAATATGAATATGGGAAATAGATATACTATCAAGCCTCTTTATATAATTGTAGTTATTATCAATGTATATGAAATATGTGTCATTTATTAATAGTCTTTTAACTTAGTTTCTTAGTGATGAAGTAACCTAAAATTTGCTGATGGGGAAGAAGAAAAATATTGAAATTGTTTATATCATATATAGCATATAACAAATGGAATATGTGGAATAGATATATTATCGAGCCTCTTTATATAATTGTAGTTATTATCAATGTATATGAAATATGTGTCATTTATTAATAGTCTTTTAACTTAGTTTCTTAGTGATGAAATAACCTAAAATTTGGTGACCGGGAAGAAGCAAAATATTGAAATTGTTTATATCATATATAACATATAACAATATGAATATGGGGAATAGATATATTATCGAGCCTCTTTATATAATTGTAGTTATTATTAATGTATATGAAATATAATAGTCTTTTATCTTAGTTTCTTAGTGAAGAAGTAACCTAAAATTTGGTGACGGGGAAGAAGCAAAATATTGAAATTGTTTATATCATATATAACATATAACAATATGAATATGGCGACTAGATATACTATCGAGCCTCTTTATATAATTGTATTTATTATCAATGTATATGAAATATGTGTCATTAATTAATAGTCTTTTAACTTAGTTTCTTAGTGATGAAGTAACCTAAAATTTGGTGACTGGGAAGAAGCAAAATATTGAAATTGTTTATATCATATATACATATAACAATATGAATATTGGGAATAAATATAGTATCGAGCCTCTTTATATAATTTTAATTATTACCAATGTATATGAAATATGTGTTATTACATAATAGTCTTTTTAACTTAGTTTCTTAATGATGAAGTAACCTAAAATTTGTTGATGGGGAAGAAGAAAAATATTGAAATTGTCTATATCATATATAACATATAACAATATGAATATAGGGAATAGATATACTATCGAGCCTCTTTATATAATTGTAGTTATTATTAATGTATATGAAATATAATAGTCTTTTATCTTAGTTTCTTAGTGAAGAAGTAACCTAAAATTTGGTGACGGGGAAGAAGCAAAATTTTGAAATTGTTTATATCATATATAACATATAACAATATGAATATGGCGACTAGATATACTATCGAGCCTCTTTATATAATTGTAGTTATTATCAATGTATATGAAATATGTGTCATTAATTAATAGTCTTTTAACTTAGTTTCTTAGTGATGAAGTAACCTAAAATTTGGTGACCGGGAAGAAGCAAAATATTGAAATTGTTTATATCATGTATACATATAACAATATGAATATTGGGAATAAATATAGTATCGAGCCTCTTTATATAATTTTTATTATTACCAATGTATATGAAATATGTGTCATTACATAATAGTCTTTTAACTTAGTTTCTTAATGATGAAGTAACCTAAAATTTGCTGATGGGGAAGAAGAAAAATATTGAAAATGTTTATATCATATATAACATATAACAATATGAATATGGGAAATAGATATACTATCAAGCCTCTTTATATAATTGTAGTTATTATCAATGTATATGAAATATGTGTCATTTATTAATAGACTTTTAACTTAGTTTCTTAGTGATGAAGTAACCTAAAATTTGGTGACCGGGAAGAAGCAAAATATTCAAATTGTTTATATCATATATAACATATAACAATATGAATATGGGGAATAGATATATTATCGAGCCTCTTTATATAATTGTAGTTATTATTAATGTATATGAAATATAATAGTCTTTTATCTTAGTTTCTTAGTGAAGAAGTAACCTAAAATTTGGTGACGGGGAAGAAGCAAAATATTGAAATTGTTTATATCATATATAACATATAACAATATGAATATGGCGACTAGATATACTATCGAGCCTCTTTATATAATTGTAGTTATTATCAATGTATATGAAATATGTGTCATTAATTAATAGTCTTTTATCTAAGTTTCTTAGTGATGAAGTAACTTAAAATTTGCTGATGGAGAAGAAGAAAAATATTGAAATTATTTATATCATATATAACATATAACAATATGAATATGGGGAATAGATATACTATCGAGCCTCGTTATGTAATTTTAATTATTACCAATGTATATGAAATATGTGTCATTAAGTAATAGTCTTTTAACTTAGTTTCTTAATGATGAAGTAACCTAAAATTTGTTGATGGGGAAGAAGAAAAATATTGAAATTGTTTATATCATATATAACATATAACAAATGGAATATGTGGAATAGATATACTACCGAGCCTCTTTATATAATTGTAGTTATTATCAATGTATATGAAATATGTGTCTTTAATTAATAGTCTTTTAACTTAGTTTCTTAGTGATGAAGTAACCTAAAATTTGGTGACCAGGAAGAAGCAAAATATTGAAATTATTTATATCATATATAACATATAACAATATGAATATGGGGAATATATATACTATCGAGCCTCTTTTTATAATTGTAGTTATTATCAATTTATATGAAATATAATAGTCTTTTATCTTAGTTTCTTAGTGAAGAAGTAACCTAAAATTTGGTGATGGGGAAGAACCAAAATATTGAAATTGTTTATATCATATATAACATATAACAATATGAATATGGGGACTAGATATACTATCGAGCCTCTTTATATAATTGTAGTTATTATCAATTTATATGAAATATGTGTCATTAATTAATAGTCTTTTATCTTAGTTTCTTAGTGATGAAGTAACCTAAAATTTGCTGATGGGGAAGAAGAAAAATATTGAAATTATTTATATCATATATAACATATAACAATATGAATATGGGGAATAGATATACTATCGAGCCTCGTTATATAATTTTAATTATTACCAATGTATATGAAATATGTGTCATTAAGTAATAGTCTTTTAACTTAGTTTCTTAATGATGAAGTAACCTAAAATTTGCTGATGGGGAAGAAGAAAAATATTGAAATTGTTTATATCATATATAACATATAACAAATGGAATATGTGGAATAGATATACTATCGAGCCTCTTTATATAATTGTAGTTATTATCAATGTATATGAAATATGTGTCATTTATTAATAGTCTTTTAACTTAGTTTCTTAGTGATGAAGTAACCTAAAATTTGGTGACCGGGAAGAAGCAAAATATTGAAATTGTTTATATCATATATAACATATAACAATATGAATATGGGGAATAGATATATTATCGAGCCTCTTTATATAATTGTAGTTATTATTAATGTATATGAAATATAATAGTCTTTTATCTTAGTTTCTTAGTGAAGAAGTAACCTAAAATTTGGTGACGGGGAAGAAGCAAAATATTGAAATTGTTTATAACATATATAACATATAACAATATGAATATGGGGACTAGATATACTATCGAGCCTCTTTATATAATTGTAGTTATTATCAATGTATATGAAATATGTGTCATTAATTAATAGTCTTTTATCTTAGTTTCTTAGTGATGAAGTAACCTAAAATTTGTTGATGGGGAAGAAGAAAAATATTGAAATTATTTTTATCATATATAACATATAACAATATGAATATGTGGAATAGATATACTATCTAGCCTCTTTATATAATTGTAGTTATTATCAATGTATATGAAATATGTGTCATTAATTAATAGTCTTTTATCTTGGTTTCTTAATGATGAAGTAACCTAAAATTTGCTGATGGGGAAGAAGAAAAATATTGAAATTATTTATATCATATATAACATATAACAATATGAATATGGGGAATAGATATACTATCGAGCCTCGTTATATAATTTTAATTATTACCAATGTATATGAAATATGTGTCCTTAATTAATAGTCTTCTAACTTAGTTTCTTATTGATGAAGTAACCTAAAATTTGGTGACGGGGAAGAAGCAAAATATTAAAATTGTTTATATCATATATAACATATAACAATATGAATATGGGTAATAGATATACTATCGAGCCTCTTTATATAACTTTAGTTCTTATCGATGTATATGAAATATGTGTCCTTAATTAATTGTCTTTTAACTTAGTTTCTTAGTGATAAAGTAACCTAAAATTTGGTGACGGGGAAGAAGCAAAATAATGAAATTGTTTATATCATATATAACATATAACAATATGAATATGGGGAATAGATATACTATCGAGCCTCTTGATATAATTGTAGTTATTATCAATGTATATGAAATATGTGTCCTTAATTAATAGTCTTTTATCTTAGTTTCCTAGTGAAGAAGTAACCTAAATTTTGGTGACGGGGAAGAAGCAAAATATTAAAATTGTTTATATCATATATAACATATAACAATATGAATATGGGGACTAGATATACTATCGAGCCTCTTTATATAATTGTAGTTATTATCAATGTATATGAAATATGTGTCATTAATTAATAGTCTTTTATCTAAGTTTCTTAGTGATGAAGTAACCTAAAATTTGCTGATGGGGAAGAAGAAAAATATTGTAATTATTTATATCATATATAACATATAACAATATGAATATGGGGAATAGATATACTATCGAGCCACGTTATGTAATTTTAATTATTACCAATGTATATGAAATATGTGTCATTAAGTAATAGTCTTTTAACTTAGTTTCTTAATGATGAAGTAACCTAAAATTTGTTGATGGGGAAGAAGAAAATATTGAAATTGTTTATATCATATATAACAGTATAACAAATGGAATATGTGGAATAGATATACTATCGAGCCTCTTTATATAATTGTAGTTATTATCAATGTATATGAAATATGTGTCTTTAATTAATAGTCTTTTAACTTAGTTTCTTAGTGATGAAGTAACCTAAAATTTGGTGACCGGAAGAAGCAAAATACTGAAATTATTTATATCATATATAACATATAACATATGAATATGGGGAATATATATATTATCGAGCCTCTTTTTATAATTGTAGTTATTATCAATTTATATGAAATATAATAGTCTTTTATCTTAGTTTCTTAGTGAAGAAGTAACCTAAAATTTGGTGACGGGGAAGAAGCAAAATATTGAAATTGTTTATATCATATATAACATATAACAATATGAATATGGGGACTAGATATACTATCGAGCCTCTTTATATAATTGTAGTTATTATCAATGTATATGAAATATGTGTCATTAATTAATAGTCTTTTATCTTAGTTTCTTAGTGATGAAGTAACCTAAAATTTGCTGATGGGGAAGAAGAAAAATATTGAAATTATTTATATCATATATAACATATAACAATATGAATATGGAGAATAGATATATTATCGAGCCTCGTTATATAATTTTAATTATTACCAATGTATATGAAATATGTGTCATTAAGTAATAGTCTTTTAACTTAGTTTCTTAATGATGAAGTAACCTAAAATTTGCTGATGGGGAAGAAGAAAAATATTGAAATTGTATATATCATATATAACGTATAACAAATGGAATATGTGGAATAGATATACTATCGAGCCTCTTTATATAATTGTAGTTATTATCAATGTATATGAAATATGTGTCATTTATTAATAGTCTTTTAACTTAGTTTCTTAGTGATGAAGTAACCTAAAATTTGGTGACCGGGAAGAAGCGAAATATTGAAATTGTTTATATCATATATAACATATAACAATATGAATATGGGGAATATATATACTATCGAGCCTCTTTTTATAATTGTAGTGATTATCAATGTATATGATATATAATAGTCTTTTATCTTAGTTTCTTAGTGAAGAAGTAACCTAAAATTTGGTGACGGGGAAGAAGCAAAATATTGAAATTGTTTATAACATATATAACATATAACAAAATGAATATGGGGACTAGATATACTATCGAGCCTCTTTATATAATTGTAGTTATTATCAATGTATATGAAATATGTGTCATTAATTAATAGTCTTTATCTTAGTTTCTTAGTGATGAAGTAACCTAAAATTTGCTGATGGGGGAAGAAGAAAAATATTGAAATTATTTATATCATATATAACATATAACAATATGAATATGTGGAATAGATATACTATCGAGCCTCTTTATATAATTGTATTTATTATCAATGTATATGAAATATGTGTCATTAATTAATAGTCTTTTATCTTGGTTTCTTAATGATGAAGTAACCTAAAATTTGCTGATGGGGAAGAAGAAAAATATTGAAATTATTTATATCATATATAACATATAACAATATGAATATGGGAATAGATATACTATCGAGCCTCGTTATATAATTTTAATTATTACCAATGTATATGAAATATGTGTCCTTAATTAATAGTCTTCTAACTTAGTTTCTTAGTGATGAAGTAACATAAAATTTGTTGACGGGGAAGAAGCAAAATATTAAAATTGTTTATATCATATATAACATATAACAATATGAATATGGGTAATAGATATACTATTGAGCCTCTTTATATATCTTTAGTTCTTATCAATGTATATGAAATATGTGTCCTTAATTAATAGTCTTTTAACTTAGTTTCTTAGTGATAAAGTAACCTAAAATTTGGTGACGGGGAAGAAGCAAAATATTGAAATTGTTTATATCATATATAACATATAACAATATGAATATGGGGAATAGATATACTATCGAGCCTCTTGATATAATTGTAGTTATTATCAATGTATATGAAATATGTGTCCTTAATTAATAGTTTTTTATCTTAGTTTCCTAGTGAAGAAGTAACCTAAATTTTGGTGACGGGGAAGAAGCAAAATATTAAAATTGTTTATATCATATATAACATATAACAATATGAATATGGGGACTAGATATACTATCGAGCCTCTTTATATAATTGTAGTTATTATCAATGTATATGAAATATGTGTCATTAATTAATAGTCTTTTATCTTAGTTTCTTAGTGATGAAGTAACCTAAAATTTGTTGATGGGGAAGAAGAAAAATATTGAAATTATTTATATCATATATAACATATAACAATGTGAATATGGGGAATAGATATACTATCGAGCCTCGTTATATAATTTTAATTATTACCAATGTATTTGAAATATGGGTCAATAAGTAATAGTCTTTCAACTTAGTTTCTTAATGATGAAGTAACCTAAAATTTGCTATGGGGAAGAAGAAAAATGTTCAAATTGTTTATATCATATATAACATATAACAATATGAATATGGGGACTAGATATACTATCGAGCCTCTTTATATAATTGTAGTTATTATCAATTTATATGAAATATGTGTCATTAATTAATAGTCTTTTATCTTAGTTTCTTAGTGATGAAGTAACCTAAAATTTGCTGATGGGGAAGAAGAAAAATATTGAAATTATTTATTTATATATAACATATAACAATATGAATATGGGGAATAGATATACTATCGAGCCTTGTTATATAATTTTAATTATTACCAATGTATATGAAATATGTGTCATTAAGTAATAGTCTTTTAACTTAGTTTCTTAATGATGAAGTAACCTAAAATTTGCTGATGGGGAAGAAGAAAAATATTGAAATTGTTTATATCATATATAACGTATAACAAATGGAATATGTGGAATAGATATACTATCGAGCCTCTTTATATAATTGTAGTTATTATCAATGTATATGAAATATGTGTCATTTATTAATAGTCTTTTAACTTAGTTTCTTAGTGATGAAGTAACCTAAAATTTGGTGACCGAGAAGAAGCAAAATATTGAAATTGTTTATATCATATATAACATATAACAATATGAATATGGGGGAATATATATACTATTGAGCCTCTTTTTATAATTGTAGTGATTATCAATGTATATGATATTATAATAGTCTTTTATCTTAGTTTCTTAGTGAAGAAGTAACCTAAAATTTGGTGACGGGGAAGAAGCAAAATATTGAAATTGTTATAACATATATAACATATAACAATATGAATATGGGGACTAGATATACTATCGAGCCTCTTTATATAATTGTAGTTATTATCAATGTATATGAAATATGTGTCATTAATTAATAGTCTTTTATCTTAGTTTCTTAGTGATTAAGTAACCTAAAATTTGCTGATGGGGAAGAAGAAAAATATTGAAATTATTTATATCATATATAACATATAACAATATGAATATGTGGAATAGATATACTATCGAGCCTCTTTATATAATTGTAGTTATTATCAATGTATATGAAATATGTGTCATTAATTAATAGTCTTTTATCTTGGTTTCTCTTATGATGAAGTAACCTAAAATTTGCTGATGGGGAAGAAGAAAAATATTGAAATTATTTATATCATATATAACATATAACAATATGAATATGGGGAATAGATATACTATCGAGCCTCGTTATATAATTTTAATTATTACCAATGTATATGAAATATGTGTCCTTAATTAATAGTCTTCTAACTTAGTTTCTTAGTGATGAAGTAACCTAAAATTTGGTGACGGGGAAGAAGCAAAATATTAAAATTGTTTATATCATATATAACATATAACAATATGAATATGGGTAATAGATATACTATCGAGCCTCTTTATATAACTTTAGTTCTTATCAATGTATATGAAATATGTGTCCTTAATTAATAGTCTTTAACTTAGTTTCTTAGTGATAAAGTAACCTAAAATTTGGTGACGGGGAAGAAGCAAAATATTAAAATTGTTTATATCATATATAACATATAACAATATGAATATGGGGACTAGATATACTATCGAGCCTCTTGATATAATTGTAGTTATTATCAATGTATATGAAATATGTGTCCTTAATTAATAGTCTTTTATCTTAGTTTCCTAGTGAAGAAGTAACCTAAATTTTGGTGACGGGGAAGAAGCAAAATATTAAAATTGTTTATATCATATATAACATATAACAATATGAATATGGGGACTAGATATACTATCGAGCCTCTTTATATAATTGTAGTTATTATCAATGTATATGAAATATGTGTCATTAATTAATAGTCTTTTATCTAAGTTTCTTAGTGATGAAGTAACCTAAAATTTGCTGATGGGGAAGAAGAAAAATATTGTAATTATTTATATCATATATAACATATAACAATATGAATATGGGGAATAGATATACTATCGAGCCACGTTATGTAATTTTAATTATTACCAATGTATATGAAATATGTGTCATTAAGTAATAGTCTTTTAACTTAGTTTCTTAATGATGAAGTAACCTAAAATTTGTTGATGGGGAAGAAGAAAAATATTGAAATTGTTTATATCATATATAACATATAACAAATGGAATATGTGGAATAGATATACTATCGAGCCTCTTTATATAATTGTAGTTATTATCAATGTATATGAAATATGTGTCTTTAATTAATAGTCTTTTAACTTAGTTTCTTAGTGATGAAGTAACCTAAAATTTGGTGACCGGGAAGAAGCAAAATACTGAAATTATTTATATCATATATAACATATAACAATATGAATATGGGGAATATATATATTATCGAGCCTCTTTTTATAATTGTAGTTATTATCAATTTATATGAAATATAATAGTCTTTTATCTTAGTTTCTTAGTGAAGAAGTAACCTAAAATTTGGTGACGGGGAAGAAGCAAAATATTAAAATTGTTTATATCATATATAACATATAACAATATGAATATGGGGACTAGATATACTATCGAGCCTCTTTATATAATTGTAGTTATTATCAATGTATATGAAATATGTGTCATTAATTAATAGTCTTTTATCTTAGTTTCTTAGTGATGAAGTAACCTAAAATTTGCTGATGGGGAAGAAGAAAAATATTGAAATTATTTATATCATATATAACATATAACAATATGAATATGGGGAATAGATATATTATCGAGCCTCGTTATATAATTTTAATTATTACCAATGTATATGAAATATGTGTCATTAAGTAATAGTCTTTTAACTTAGTTTCTTAATGATGAAGTAACCTAAAATTTGCTGATGGGGAAGAAGAAAAATATTGAAATTGTATATATCATATATAACGTATAACAAATGGAATATGTGGAATAGATATACTATCGAGCCTCTTTATATAATTGTAGTTATTATCAATGTATATGAAATATGTGTCATTTATTAATAGTCATTTAACTTAGTTTCTTAGTGATGAAGTAACCTAAAATTTGGTGACCGGGAAGAAGCAAAATATTGAAATTGTTTATATCATATATAACATATAACAATATGAATATGGGGAATATATATACTATCGAGCCTCTTTTTATAATTGTAGTGATTATCAATGTATATGATATATAATAGTCTTTTATCTTAGTTTCTTAGTGAAGAAGTAACCTAAAATTTGGTGACGGGGAAGAAGCAAAATATTGAAATTGTTTATAACATATATAACATATAACAATATGAATATGGGGACTAGATATACTATCGAGCCTCTTTATATAATTGTAGTTATTATCAATGTATATGAAATATGTGTCATTAATTAATAGTCTTTTATCTTAGTTTCTTAGTGATGAAGTAACCTAAAATTTGCTGATGGGGAAGAAGAAAAATATTGAAATTATTTATATCATATATAACATATAACAATATGAATATGGGGAATAGATATACTATCGAGCCTCGTTATATAATTTTAATTATTACCAATGTATATGAAATATGTGTCCTTAATTAATAGTCTTCTAACTTAGTTTCTTAGTGATGAAGTAACATAAAATTTGTTGACGGGGAAGAAGCAAAATATTAAAATTGTTTATATCATATATAACATATAACAATATGAATATGGGTAATAGATATACTATTGAGCCTCTTTATATATCTTTAGTTCTTATCAATGTATATGAAATATGTGTCCTTAATTAATAGTCTTTTAACTTAGTTTCTTAGTGATAAAGTAACCTAAAATTTGGTGACGGGGAAGAAGCAAAATATTGAAATTGTTTATATCATATATAACATATAACAATATGAATATGGGGAATAGATATACTATCGAGCCTCTTGATATAATTGTAGTTATTATCAATGTATATGAAATATGTGTCCTTAATTAATAGTTTTTTATCTTAGTTTCCTAGTGAAGAAGTAACCTAAATTTTGGTGACGGGGAAGAAGCAAAATATTAAAATTGTTTATATCATATATAACATATAACAATATGAATATGGGGACTAGATATACTATCGAGCCTCTTTATATAATTGTAGTTATTATCAATGTATATGAAATATGTGTCATTAATTAATAGTCTTTTATCTTAGTTTCTTAGTGATGAAGTAACCTAAAATTTGTTGATGGGGAAGAAGAAAAATATTGAAATTATTTATATCATATATAACATATAACAATGTGAATATGGGGAATAGATATACTATCGAGCCTCGTTATATAATTTTAATTATTACCAATGTATTTGAAATATGGGTCAATAAGTAATAGTCTTTCAACTTAGTTTCTTAATGATGAAGTAACCTAAAATTTGCTATGGGGAAGAAGAAAAATGTTCAAATTGTTTATATCATATATAACATATAACAATATGAATATGGGGACTAGATATACTATCGAGCCTCTTTATATAATTGTAGTTATTATCAATTTATATGAAATATGTGTCATTAATTAATAGTCTTTTATCTTAGTTTCTTAGTGATGAAGTAACCTAAAATTTGCTGATGGGGAAGAAGAAAAATATTGAAATTATTTATTTATATATAACATATAACAATATGAATATGGGGAATAGATATGCTATCGAGCATTGTTATATAATTTTAATTATTACCAATGTATATGAAATATGTGTCATTAAGTAATAGTCTTTTAACTTAGTTTCTTAATGATGAAGTAACCTAAAATTTGCTGATGGGGAAGAAGAAAAATATTGAAATTGTTTATATCATATATAACGTATAACAAATGGAATATGTGGAATAGATATACTATCGAGCCTCTTTATATAATTGTAGTTATTATCAATGTATATGAAATATGTGTCATTTATTAATAGTCTTTTAACTTAGTTTCTTAGTGATGAAGTAACCTAAAATTTGGTGACCGAGAAGAAGCAAAATATTGAAATTGTTTATATCATATATAACATATAACAATATGAATATGGGGAATATATATACTATTGAGCCTCTTTTTATAATTGTAGTGATTATCAATGTATATGATATATAATAGTCTTTTATCTTAGTTTCTTAGTGAAGAAGTAACCTAAAATTTGGTGACGGGGAAGAAGCAAAATATTAAAATTGTTTATATCATATATAACATATAACAATATGAATATGGGGACTAGATATACTATCGAGCCTCTTTATATAATTGTAGTTATTATCAATGTATATGAAATATGTGTCATTAATTAATAGTCTTTTATCTTAGTTTCTTAGTGATGAAGTAACCTAAAATTTGTTGATGGGGAAGAAGAAAAATATTGAAATTATTTATATCATATATAACATATAACAATATCAATATGGGGAATGGATATACTATCGAGCCTCGTTATATAATTTTAATTATTACCAATGTATTTTAAATATGGGTCATTAAGTAATAGTCTTTCAACTTAGTTTCTTAATGATGAAGTAACCTAAAATTTGCTATGGGGAAGAAGAAAAATGTTCAAATTGTTTATATCATATATAACATATAACAATATGAATATGGGGACTAGATATACTATCGAGCCTCTTTATATAATTGTAGTTATTATCAATTTATATGAAATATGTGTCTTTTATCTAAGTTTCTTAGTGATGAAGTAACCTAAAATTTGCTGATGGGGAAGAAGAAAAATATTGTAATTATTTATATCATATATAACATATAACAATATGAATATGGGGAATAGATATACTATCGAGCCACGTTATGTAATTTTAGTTATTACCAATGTATATGAAATATGTGTCATTAAGTAATAGTCTTTTAACTTAGTTTCTTAATGATGAAGTAACCTAAAATTTGTTGATGGGGAAGAAGAAAAATATTGAAATTGTTTATATCATATATAACATATAACAAATGGAATATGTGGAATATATATACTATCGAGCCTCTTTATATAATTGTAGTTATTATCAATGTATACGAAATATGTGTCTTTAATTAATAGTCTTTTAACTTAGTTTCTTAGTGATGAAGTAACCTAAAATTTGGTGACCGGGAAGAAGCAAAATATTGAAATTATTTATATCATATATAACATATAACAATATGAATATGGGGAATATATATATATTATCGAGCCTCTTTTTATAATTTTTGTTATTATCAATTTATATGAAATATAATAGTCTTTTATCTTAGTTTCTTAGTGAAGAAGTAACCTAAAATTTGGTGACGGGGAAGAAGCAAAATATTGAAATTGTTTATATCATATATAACATATAACAATATGAATATGGGGACTAGATATACTATCGAGCCTCTTTATATAATTGTAGTTATTATCAATGTATATGAAATATGTGTCATTAATTAATAGTCTTTTATCTTAGTTTCTTAGTGATGAAGTAACCTAAAATTTGCTGATGGGGAAGAAGAAAAATATTGAAATTATTTATATCATATATAACATATAACAATATGAATATGGGGAATAAATATACTATCGAGCCTCGTTATATAATTTTAATAATTACCAATGTATATGAAATATGTGTCATTAAGTAATAGTCTTTTTACTTAGTTTCTTAATGATGAAGTAACCTAAAATTTGCTGATGGGGAAGAAGAAAAATATTGAAATTGTTTATATCATATATAACGTATAACAAATGGAATATGTGGAATAGATATACTATCGAGCCTCTTTATATAATTGTAGTTATTATCAATGTATATGAAATATGTGTCATTTATTAATAGTCTTTTAACTTAGTTTCTTAGTGATGAAGTAACCTAAAATTTGGTGACCGAGAAGAAGCAAAATATTGAAATTGTTTATATCATATATAACATATAACAATATGAATATGGGGAATATATATACTATTGAGCCTCTTTTTATAATTGTAGTGATTATCAATGTATATGATATATAATAGTCTTTTATCTTAGTTTCTTAGTGAAGAAGTAACCTAAAATTTGGTGACGGGGAAGAAGCAAAATATTGAAATTGTTTATAACATATATAACATATAACAATATGAATATGGGGACTAGATATACTATCGAGCCTCTTTATATAATTGTAGTTATTATCAATGTATATGAAATATGTGTCATTAATTAATAGTCTTTTATCTTAGTTTCTTAGTGATTAAGTAACCTAAAATTTGCTGATGGGGAAGAAGAAAAATATTGAAATTATTTATATCATATATAACATATAACAATATGAATATGTGGAATAGATATACTATCGAGCCTCTTTATATAATTGTAGTTATTATCAATGTATATGAAATATGTGTCATTAATTAATAGTCTTTTATCTTGGTTTCTCTATGATGAAGTAACCTAAAATTTGCTGATGGGGAAGAAGAAAAATATTGAAATTATTTATATCATATATAACATATAACAATATGAATATGGGGAATAGATATACTATCGAGCCTCGTTATATAATTTTAATTATTACCAATGTATATGAAATATGTGTCCTTAATTAATAGTCTTCTAACTTAGTTTCTTAGTGATGAAGTAACCTAAAATTTGGTGACGGGGAAGAAGCAAAATATTAAAATTGTTTATATCATATATAACATATAACAATATGAATATGGGTAATAGATATACTATCGAGCCTCTTTATATAACTTTAGTTCTTATCAATGTATATGAAATATGTGTCCTTAATTAATAGTCTTTTAACTTAGTTTCTTAGTGATAAAGTAACCTAAAATTTGGTGACGGGGAAGAAGCAAAATATTAAAATTGTTTATATCATATATAACATATAACAATATGAATATGGGGACTAGATATACTATCGAGCCTCTTGATATAATTGTAGTTATTATCAATGTATATGAAATATGTGTCCTTAATTAATAGTCTTTTATCTTAGTTTCCTAGTGAAGAAGTAACCTAAATTTTGGTGACGGGGAAGAAGCAAAATATTAAAATTGTTTATATCATATATAACATATAACAATATGAATATGGGGACTAGATATACTATCGAGCCTCTTTATATAATTGTAGTTATTATCAATGTATATGAAATATGTGTCATTAATTAATAGTCTTTTATCTAAGTTTCTTAGTGATGAAGTAACCTAAAATTTGCTGATGGGGAAGAAGAAAAATATTGTAATTATTTATATCATATATAACATATAACAATATGAATATGGGGAATAGATATACTATCGAGCCACGTTATGTAATTTTAATTATTACCAATGTATATGAAATATGTGTCATTAAGTAATAGTCTTTTAACTTAGTTTCTTAATGATGAAGTAACCTAAAATTTGTTGATGGGGAAGAAGAAAAATATTGAAATTGTTTATATCATATATAACATATAACAAATGGAATATGTGGAATAGATATACTATCGAGCCTCTTTATATAATTGTAGTTATTATCAATGTATATGAAATATGTGTCTTTAATTAATAGTCTTTTAACTTAGTTTCTTAGTGATGAAGTAACCTAAAATTTGGTGACCGGGAAGAAGCAAAATACTGAAATTATTTATATCATATATAACATATAACAATATGAATATGGGGAATATATATATTATCGAGCCTCTTTTTATAATTGTAGTTATTATCAATTTATATGAAATATAATAGTCTTTTATCTTAGTTTCTTAGTGAAGAAGTAACCTAAAATTTGGTGACGGGGAAGAAGCAAAATATTAAAATTGTTTATATCATATATAACATATAACAATATGAATATGGGGACTAGATATACTATCGAGCCTCTTTATATAATTGTAGTTATTATCAATGTATATGAAATATGTGTCATTAATTAATAGTCTTTTATCTTAGTTTCTTAGTGATGAAGTAACCTAAAATTTGCTGATGGGGAAGAAGAAAAATATTGAAATTATTTATATCATATATAACATATAACAATATGAATATGGGGAATAGATATATTATCGAGCCTCGTTATATAATTTTAATTATTACCAATGTATATGAAATATGTGTCATTAAGTAATAGTCTTTTAACTTAGTTTCTTAATGATGAAGTAACCTAAAATTTGCTGATGGGGAAGAAGAAAAATATTGAAATTGTATATATCATATATAACGTATAACAAATGGAATATGTGGAATAGATATACTATCGAGCCTCTTTATATAATTGTAGTTATTATCAATGTATATGAAATATGTGTCATTTATTAATAGTCATTTAACTTAGTTTCTTAGTGATGAAGTAACCTAAAATTTGGTGACCGGGAAGAAGCAAAATATTGAAATTGTTTATATCATATATAACATATAACAATATGAATATGGGGAATATATATACTATCGAGCCTCTTTTTATAATTGTAGTGATTATCAATGTATATGATATATAATAGTCTTTTATCTTAGTTTCTTAGTGAAGAAGTAACCTAAAATTTGGTGACGGGGAAGAAGCAAAATATTGAAATTGTTTATAACATATATAACATATAACAATATGAATATGGGGACTAGATATACTATCGAGCCTCTTTATATAATTGTAGTTATTATCAATGTATATGAAATATGTGTCATTAATTAATAGTCTTTTATCTTAGTTTCTTAGTGATGAAGTAACCTAAAATTTGCTGATGGGGAAGAAGAAAAATATTGAAATTATTTATATCATATATAACATATAACAATATGAATATGGGGAATAGATATACTATCGAGCCTCGTTATATAATTTTAATTATTACCAATGTATATGAAATATGTGTCCTTAATTAATAGTCTTCTAACTTAGTTTCTTAGTGATGAAGTAACATAAAATTTGTTGACGGGGAAGAAGCAAAATATTAAAATTGTTTATATCATATATAACATATAACAATATGAATATGGGTAATAGATATACTATTGAGCCTCTTTATATATCTTTAGTTCTTATCAATGTATATGAAATATGTGTCCTTAATTAATAGTCTTTTAACTTAGTTTCTTAGTGATAAAGTAACCTAAAATTTGGTGACGGGGAAGAAGCAAAATATTGAAATTGTTTATATCATATATAACATATAACAATATGAATATGGGGAATAGATATACTATCGAGCCTCTTGATATAATTGTAGTTATTATCAATGTATATGAAATATGTGTCCTTAATTAATAGTTTTTTATCTTAGTTTCCTAGTGAAGAAGTAACCTAAATTTTGGTGACGGGGAAGAAGCAAAATATTAAAATTGTTTATATCATATATAACATATAACAATATGAATATGGGGACTAGATATACTATCGAGCCTCTTTATATAATTGTAGTTATTATCAATGTATATGAAATATGTGTCATTAATTAATAGTCTTTTATCTTAGTTTCTTAGTGATGAAGTAACCTAAAATTTGTTGATGGGGAAGAAGAAAAATATTGAAATTATTTATATCATATATAACATATAACAATGTGAATATGGGGAATAGATATACTATCGAGCCTCGTTATATAATTTTAATTATTACCAATGTATTTGAAATATGGGTCAATAAGTAATAGTCTTTCAACTTAGTTTCTTAATGATGAAGTAACCTAAAATTTGCTATGGGGAAGAAGAAAAATGTTCAAATTGTTTATATCATATATAACATATAACAATATGAATATGGGGACTAGATATACTATCGAGCCTCTTTATATAATTGTAGTTATTATCAATTTATATGAAATATGTGTCATTAATTAATAGTCTTTTATCTTAGTTTCTTAGTGATGAAGTAACCTAAAATTTGCTGATGGGGAAGAAGAAAAATATTGAAATTATTTATTTATATATAACATATAACAATATGAATATGGGGAATAGATATGCTATCGAGCCTTGTTATATAATTTTAATTATTACCAATGTATATGAAATATGTGTCATTAAGTAATAGTCTTTTAACTTAGTTTCTTAATGATGAAGTAACCTAAAATTTGCTGATGGGGAAGAAGAAAAATATTGAAATTGTTTATATCATATATAACGTATAACAAATGGAATATGTGGAATAGATATACTATCGAGCCTCTTTATATAATTGTAGTTATTATCAATGTATATGAAATATGTGTCATTTATTAATAGTCTTTTAACTTAGTTTCTTAGTGATGAAGTAACCTAAAATTTGGTGACCGAGAAGAAGCAAAATATTGAAATTGTTTATATCATATATAACATATAACAATATGAATATGGGGAATATATATACTATTGAGCCTCTTTTTATAATTGTAGTGATTATCAATGTATATGATATATAATAGTCTTTTATCTTAGTTTCTTAGTGAAGAAGTAACCTAAAATTTGGTGACGGGGAAGAAGCAAAATATTAAAATTGTTTATATCATATATAACATATAACAATATGAATATGGGGACTAGATATACTATCGAGCCTCTTTATATAATTGTAGTTATTATCAATGTATATGAAATATGTGTCATTAATTAATAGTCTTTTATCTTAGTTTCTTAGTGATGAAGTAACCTAAAATTTGTTGATGGGGAAGAAGAAAAATATTGAAATTATTTATATCATATATAACATATAACAATATCAATATGGGGAATGGATATACTATCGAGCCTCGTTATATAATTTTAATTATTACCAATGTATTTTAAATATGGGTCATTAAGTAATAGTCTTTCAACTTAGTTTCTTAATGATGAAGTAACCTAAAATTTGCTATGGGGAAGAAGAAAAATGTTCAAATTGTTTATATCATATATAACATATAACAATATGAATATGGGGACTAGATATACTATCGAGCCTCTTTATATAATTGTAGTTATTATCAATTTATATGAAATATGTGTCTTTTATCTAAGTTTCTTAGTGATGAAGTAACCTAAAATTTGCTGATGGGGAAGAAGAAAAATATTGTAATTATTTATATCATATATAACATATAACAATATGAATATGGGGAATAGATATACTATCGAGCCACGTTATGTAATTTTAGTTATTACCAATGTATATGAAATATGTGTCATTAAGTAATAGTCTTTTAACTTAGTTTCTTAATGATGAAGTAACCTAAAATTTGTTGATGGGGAAGAAGAAAAATATTGAAATTGTTTATATCATATATAACATATAACAAATGGAATATGTGGAATATATATACTATCGAGCCTCTTTATATAATTGTAGTTATTATCAATGTATACGAAATATGTGTCTTTAATTAATAGTCTTTTAACTTAGTTTCTTAGTGATGAAGTAACCTAAAATTTGGTGACCGGGAAGAAGCAAAATATTGAAATTATTTATATCATATATAACATATAACAATATGAATATGGGGAATATATATATATTATCGAGCCTCTTTTTATAATTTTTGTTATTATCAATTTATATGAAATATAATAGTCTTTTATCTTAGTTTCTTAGTGAAGAAGTAACCTAAAATTTGGTGACGGGGAAGAAGCAAAATATTGAAATTGTTTATATCATATATAACATATAACAATATGAATATGGGGACTAGATATACTATCGAGCCTCTTTATATAATTGTAGTTATTATCAATGTATATGAAATATGTGTCATTAATTAATAGTCTTTTATCTTAGTTTCTTAGTGATGAAGTAACCTAAAATTTGCTGATGGGGAAGAAGAAAAATATTGAAATTATTTATATCATATATAACATATAACAATATGAATATGGGGAATAAATATACTATCGAGCCTCGTTATATAATTTTAATAATTACCAATGTATATGAAATATGTGTCATTAAGTAATAGTCTTTTTACTTAGTTTCTTAATGATGAAGTAACCTAAAATTTGATGATGGGGAAGAAGTAAAATATTGAAATTGTTTATATCATATATAACATATAACAAATGGAATATGTGTAATAGATATACTATCGAGCCTCTTTATATAATTGTAGTTATTATCAATGTATATGAAATATGTGTCATTTATTAATAGTCTTTTAACTTAGTTTCTTAGTGATGAAGTAACCTAAAATTTGGTGACCGGGAAGAAGCAAAATATTGAAATTGTTTATATCATATATAACATATAACAATATGAATATGGGGAATATATATACTATCGAGCCTCTTTTTATAATTGTAGTGATTATCAATGTATATGATATATAATAGTCTTTTATCTTAGTTTCTTAGTGAAGAAGTAACCTAAAATTTGGTGACGGGGAAGAAGCAAAATATTGAAATTGTTTATAACATATATAACATATAACAATATGAATATGGGGACTAGATATACTATCGAGCCTCTTTATATAATTGTAGTTATTATCAATGTATATGAAATATGTGTCCTTAATTAATAGTCTTTTATCTTAGTTTCCTAGTGAAGAAGTAACCTAAATTTTGGTGACGGGGAAGAAGCAAAATATTAAAATTTTTTATATCATATATAACATATAACAATATGAATATGGGGACTAGATATACTATCGAGCCTCTTTATATAATTGTAGTTATTATCAATGTATATGAAATATGTGTCATTAATTAATAGTCTTTTATCTTGGTTTCTTAATGATGAAGTAACCTAAAATTTGCTGATGGGGAAGGAGAAAAATATTTAAATTATTTATATCATATATAACATATAACAATATGAATATGGGGAATAGATATACTATCGAGCCTCGTTATATAATTTTAATTATTACCAATGTATATGAAATATGTGTCCTTAATTAATAGTCTTCTTACTTAGTTTCTTAGTGATGAAGTAACCTAAAATTTGGTGACGGGGAAGAAGCAAAATATTAAAATTGTTTATATCATATATAACATATAACAATATGAATATGGGTAATAGATATACTATCGAGCCTCTTTATATAACTTTAGTTCTTATCAATGTATATGAAATATGTGTCCTTAATTAATAGTCTTTTAACTTAGTTTCTTAGTGATAAAGTAACCTAAAATTTGGTGACGGGGAAGAAGCAAAATATTGAAATTGTTTATATCATATATAACATATAACAATATGAATATGGGGAATAGATATACTATCGAGCCTCTTGATATAATTGTAGTTATTATCAATGTATATGAAATATGTGTCCTTAATTAATAGTTTTTTATCTTAGTTTCTTAGTGAAGAAGTAACCTAAATTTTGGTGACGGGGAAGAAGCAAAATATTAAAATTGTTTATATCATATATAACATATAACAATATGAATATGGGGACTAGATATACTATCGAGCCTCTTTATATAATTGTAGTTATTATCAATGTATATGAAATATGTGTCATTAATTAATAGTCTTTTATCTTAGTTTCTTAGTGATGAAGTAACCTAAAATTTGTTGATGGGGAAGAAGAAAAATATTGAAATTATTTATATCATATATAACATATAACAATGTGAATATGGGGAATAGATATACTATCGAGCCTCGTTATATAATTTTAATTATTACCAATGTATTTGAAATATGGGTCAATAAGTAATAGTCTTTCAACTTAGTTTCTTAATGATGAAGTAACCTAAAATTTGCTATGGGGAAGAAGAAAAATGTTCAAATTGTTTATATCATATATAACATATAACAATATGAATATGGGGACTAGATATACTATCGAGCCTCTTTATATAATTGTAGTTATTATCAATTTATATGAAATATGTGTCATTAATTAATAGTCTTTTATCTTAGTTTCTTAGTGATGAAGTAACCTAAAATTTGCTGATGGGGAAGAAGAAAAATATTGAAATTATTTATTTATATATAACATATAACAATATGAATATGGGGAATAGATATACTATCGAGCCTTGTTATATAATTTTAATTATTACCAATGTATATGAAATATGTGTCATTAAGTAATAGTCTTTTAACTTAGTTTCTTAATGATGAAGTAACCTAAAATTTGCTGATGGGGAAGAAGCAAAATATTAAAATTGTTTATATCATATATAACATATAACAATATGGATATGTGGAATAGATATACTATCGAGCCTCTTTATATAATTGTAGTTCTTATCAATGTATATGAAATATGTGTCATTAATTAATAGTCTTTCAACTTAGTTTCTTAATGATGAAGTAACCTAAAATTTGCTGATGGGGAAGAAGAAAAATGTTCAAATTGTTTATATCATATATAACATATAACAATATGAATATGTGGAATAGATATACCATGGAGCCTCGTTATATAATTGTAGTTATTATCAATGTATATGAAATATGTGTCATTAATTAATAGTCTTTTATCTTGGTTTCTTAGTGATAAAGTAACCTAAAATTTGCTGATGGGGAAGAAGAAAAATATTGAAATTATTTATATCATATATAACATAACAATATGAATATGGGGAATAGATATACTATCGAGCCTCGTTATATAATTTTAAATATTACCAATGTATATGAAATATGTGTCATTTAGTAATAGTCTTTTAACTTAGTTTCTTAATGATGAAGTAACCTAAAATTTGCTGATGGGGAAGAAGAAAAATATTGAAATTTTTTATATCATATGTAACATATAACAATATGAATATGTGGAATAGATATACTATCGAGCCTCTTTATATAATTGTAGTTATTATCAATGTATATGAAATATGTGTCATTAATTAATAGTTATTTATATAAGTATCTTAGTGATGAAGTAACCTAAAATTTGTTGATGGGGAAGAAAAAAAATATTGAAATTATTTATATCATATATAACATATAACAATATGAATATGGGGAATAGATATACTATCGAGCCTCGTTATATAATTTTAATTATTACCAATGTATATGAAATATGTGTCATTAAGTAATAGTCTTTTAACTTAGTTTCTTAATGATGAAGTAACCTAAAATTTGCTCATGGGGAAGAAGCAAAATATTAAAAAAATTTATATCATATATAACATATAAAAATATGAATATGGGGAATAAATATACTATCGAGCCTCTTTATATAACTTTAGTTATTATCAACGTATATGAAATATGTGTCCTTAATTAATAGTCTTCTAACTTAGTTTCTTAGTGATGAAGTAACCTAAAATTTGGTGACGGGGAAGAAGCAAAATATTAAAATTGTTCATAACATATATAACATATAACAATATAAATATGGGTAATAGATATACTATCGAGCATCTTTATATAACTTTAGTTCTTATTAATGTATATGAAATATGTGTCCTTAATTAATAGTCTTTTAACTTAGTTTCTTAGTGATGAAGTAACCTAAAATTTGGTGACGGGGA
The DNA here is from genome assembly GCA_948472305.1 of Vicia faba. Classification (NCBI taxonomy): domain Eukaryota; kingdom Viridiplantae; phylum Streptophyta; class Magnoliopsida; order Fabales; family Fabaceae; genus Vicia; species Vicia faba. The sequence continues at coordinate 162,298 of CATIWC010002004.1, read as the reverse complement.
AGAAGCAAAATATTGAAATTGTTTATATCATATACAACATATAACAATATGAATATGGGGAATAGATATACTATCGAGCATCTTGATATAATTGTAGTTATTATTAATGTATATGAAATATGTGTCCTTAATTAATAGTCTTTTATCTTAGTTTCTTAGTGAAGAAGTAACCTAAATTTTGGTGACGGGGAAGAAGAAAAATATTAAAATTGTTTATATCATATATAACATATAACAATATGAATATGGGGACTAGATATACTATCGAGCCTCTTTATATAATTGTAGTTATTATCAATGTATATGAAATATGTAACACCCCAGTTTTAATTATTTGATTTATTTAATTGGGAATTTATTTTATTAGAATTAATAAAATAAAAAGAAATTATTTATTTTGGAATATTTGAAGAAAATAAAAGAAATAAGAAATATTGGGTTTTTAAGTTATTGGGCTTGGATGTTGTTAGTAAAGAGTGGGGGTGCAAAAGGAATAAGGATATGATTTGGAACTCAAGTTATTTTTCTCATTTATTCACGATAACACAGAATTGGGAAATTTGGGAAGCAGAGCTATGAAGGTACGAAGAACGAAGAACATCGCTCAAAGAGTTCAAAGCTGCAAATTGATAAGGTAAGGGGGGCTACTACTCAATTTACAGTTGTTTATGGGTTTAGATGCAATTGGTTGGGCAATCGTAGGATAATCCCATTTTCTCTGACGTTCTTAGTGATCGATAACTTTAGGGTCGAATTCCGTTAGAAAAGGTTAGGTTCCCAATTTTATGAATCGATTAAGGACTTTAGGTTCCCAAATGGTGGATTTGGAGTATATCTATATGATCGTGAATTTACCTTAGGTGTTCTAGGGATGACCTTGATGTGTTAGAATTTCCCTAGAGGACGGGTAATATGTAACTTAAGGTCAATTTAATAAAATTTGTTGTTGATGAAAGAATGTTGATAAAATAGTATGTTTTAAAAATGAAAATTCTGAGTTTTGGTTGATTTTGGAAAATGAGACCTTAAGTGAAATACTGTTGTCCTTAGGATTGGAAATTGATTTAACGTAGAAGGGAATTGAGTCCTAATTGATGTGTTGCTTTGAGTTATGCACAATTGATGTTGTTATGTACCGAAAGGCACGTTTTGGCCGGTATTTTTCGTGTCTGGCTGCTGTTCTGAACTGCTGCAGGTACAGGAAGTTTTGGGTTCGCACTCATCAACACGGGCGCGTTGATTAACGCGGGCACCCGTGTTGATTCACTGTAATGCTGATAAAAATGTGTTTTCTGGCCACAATTCAACACGGGCGTGTTGATTAACACGGGCACCCGTGTTGATTCACTGTGTAGGCATAAATATGTGTTTTCTGGGCACAATTCAACACGGGCCGTGTTGATTCACACGGGCGCCCGTGTTGATCCCCTGTATTGTCAAAAAAACGTGTTTTCTGGACACGTTTCCATACGGGCAGTGTTGTTTTACACGGGCACCCGTGTTAAACCTCCTGTGTTGGTTTTTAAACTATGTTTTCTGTGCATGCTGTTATGTACGGATTGATCCTGCTTTGATGTGCAGTGTTTGACATGTTTTGAATATGTTGTTTATTGATTTTCCTAGTGTTGATTGATGCTTGTATCGAATAACGGTTGTATGTTACGATACTAACACTAGGTGGATTTTATTGTCATGCTTTTAGATGATGTTACCAAGCATGAAATATGATATAACTTGATATGAGTGATGTTTAATAGTATGCTGAGTGATTACATGCTATTCAGATCATGTTATATTTGATATTGTTGATGTTGCATGATATGTCGATTGATGTTAATAGTATGCTGAGTGTTACATACTTTACATATCATGTTGCATTTGTTAATTCCCATTGTGTGGAATTAACATGGTGGCCAATATACGTGTCCGCGATTTAATGGAATGTTGAGGTGGTAGCCGTGTCCGCGATATAATGGAACGGTGAGTTATCCGTGACCCGAGATTTAATGGGGCGGTAAAATGGTACCACATGCATGGGTGTGTTGCATTACATTGAATATGACATGAATGGATGATTTTTCCAATGTTGTATTTGATCGATTGTATGCATGTATTGATACTAAATTGCTAACAATGTTTGATGTTAATTATAAGCATGAAAAGTCAGATATTATGAATATATGATTTGTAAAGGTTTTTGTAATCTATAAAACATGCTAATTGTTGGGTGATGCTTATGGTTTCCTGAGTTGATTGTTATGAACGTATAATCAAATGTATAGTTGAGATGCTCACCCTTACTGTTGAATATTTCAGATTGAGGAGCTTCGTTCAGGTGCTTAGCGAAGGCTTGTTGTTTCTAGTTATTTCCGTTTAAGTATTGTCCGGGTCATGCTCTGATAGTTGTAACTCCGAGAACGTTTGTTTGTCGAGCTGCTTTAGTCAGACTCGTTTATTTCCTTACGTTGTTATAATATGATGTTGATATTTTCCAGGTGTTAATCCCTGATGATTTTGAAAATATTATAACATTGGTTTTGTTAATTAAATTATTCCGCTGTGTAAACATGTATGAGTTGCTTCTATGTTATGCATGACAGGAACTTGTTTTTATTAAAAGAGAATTGTGACATCCTCGTTGATACATGTACTCTGAAATTATAATTTTAATTATTCGCGAAAATTTATTCGGGGTTTTTAGAGGGTGTTACAATAGTGGTATCAGAGCATGGTCGGTCTGTCCGGCCAAGTTGTTATGTCAGTGTCATTACCCTTGGTACGCAATAAGTGTTTGAAAACACTGTTGGTACTTCTTTGTTTTGGATCACTTGATTGCAGGGATAAGATTGCGATAAGTGGGGGAGAAGTTGGTACTTCTCCATGGTGCTTCTGGATGCTAAGTAATGGCTCGACGTGAGGAAAATGGTAAGAGCATTACTTAGGTGGAATTTATCTCATGGATTTGTGCATCAGTTGTATGCAGTGCTAATGAAGTCAGTAAAGATGTGATAGACATGTCTTGCTAGTTTCGTTAGTATGCGTATGAACTTGGTAGAGCGAAGCCAATTGGTTTAAGATGGATATGAGAAGTTGATACGGATTCTGATATCTGAAAGAATACCAATTAAAGGTCTCGATGTATTGATCAAATTGAGATGGTTCGATAAGAGAACGATCAAGTGAAGTTGGAGATTACTTCTCTAGAAAGTGAAGGTGTAGCAACAGATAGTGTTGTATTAGTGGTTTATGAATTCCTAGTGACATTCTGAAGCTAGCAGTAGTTCTGTAAGTGTGAACTAAGGTCCAACAAGAGTAAACGATGATATATTGAGAATGTGGAGTACTTGTGGAATTATGAAGTCTACCTTCGTGTTAAACTGGATTGGTTGGTATTAGTTGGACTTGGTTGTTTTGTGAATATCGTGGGCTAAGAGTGTGATGGATATGCTTCACTGTAGCGGGGATTCGAGAGAGAAGATTGGTTTTCCATGATTGGAAGTGAGAACTTGTATGGATTCTGACGATACAAGAGTTCTGTTAGACAAGTAAATAATTCATAAGAAGTGAAGTCTAGACTTGAATGTTGTGGCGTATAAGAATATGTGTGACGTTATTATAAACCTTCTGGTTTATTCAATTCAGGATAAGGACTGATGGAGTAATTACAAATCTCGTGTTGGGAATTGATTGGTGTTTTGATGTGGTATTGATCCTATTGTATGCCTTAGATCATTGCTATATGGTAGGAATTCGATTTTGATGGTTTTAGGATGTTTGGGGATGATTAGGAATGAGTTGGGGTGATTTTGGGAAGCATAAAAACGTGAAATATGATGTTGCAGAGTCATCAACACGGGCCGTGTTGATGCACACGGGCACCCGTGTTGATCTTCTGTGTTGATGCTCGGGTAGGTTTTTCCCAAAAATCGTTTCGGCCATAACTTTTGAACCGTAACTCCGATTTAGGCGTCGTTTGATGCGTTGGAAAGCTAGTGAAATTTTCTATATGATTATGAGGAATTAAGTAGCTTTAAGAGCTTATTTTAATAAGTGATTTCATATGTATCCTGGTTAAGTAAAGTTAATTCTCGTGGCCATGTGATTTCTGTGATGGTATTGTGTTGATCCTAAGTAAGAAAGGGTCCAACGTATATTGGTACTCTAAGTGTGAATAAGGATTTCAAGAGGTGAAGAAGAGGTTGACTAGTGCTCCTATTCTGATTTTGCCGAATCCGGCGGAATCTTTTGTGGTTTATTGTGATGCATCTCTGATGGGATTAGGTGGTGTTCTAATGCAGAATCAACAGGTAGTTGCGTATGCTTCGAGACAGTTGAAGGTTCATGAAAGGAACTATCCTACTCATGACTTAGAGTTGGCAGCAGTTGTGTTTGTCTTGAAATTGTGGAGACATTATCTGTATGGTTCGAGATTTGGAGTGTATAGTGATCATAAGAGTTTGAAGTATCTTTTCGATCAGAAAGAGCTCAATATGAGGCAGAGAAGGTGGTTGGAATTTCTCAAAGATTATGATTTTGGTTTGAATTACCATCCTGGTAAGGCAAATGTGGTTGCAGATGCTTTGAGCAGGAAATCCTTGCACATGTCTATGATGATGGTTCGTGAATTGGATTTAATTGAACAATTCCGAGATTTGAGTTTAATTTGTGAAAGTACTCCGAAGTGTGTTCGTTTGGGTATGTTGAAACTTACTAGTGGTATTCTAGAAGAGATCAGGATCGGGCAGAAATCTGATGTTAATTTAGTTGGTAAATTGACATCAATCAACCAAGGTTAAGGTGGTGAGTTTAGAATTGATGAAAATGATGTTATGAGATTTGGCGATAGATTTGTGTTCCTGATGTCGCAGAAATCAAGAAGAGTATATTAGCAGAAGGACATCGCAGTGGGATGAGCATTCATCCGGGTGCCACGAAAATGTATCATGATTTGAAGAAATTGTTTTGGTGGCCGGGAATGAAAAAGGAAATAGCTGAATTTGTGTATGCATGTTTAATCTGTCAGAAATCGAAGATTGAGCATCAGAAGCCGTCTGGATTTATGCAGCCGATGTTTATTCCAGAATGGAAGTGGGATAGTATTTCTATGGATTTTGTATCCGGGTTGCCGAGGATTCCTAAGAATTGTGAAGCGATATGGGTTGTTGTGGATAGACTGACTAAGTCTGCTCATTTTATATCGGTGCGAATGGATTACTTAATGGAGAGATTGGCACAGTTATATATTGAGAAAATAGTGAGTTTGCATAGAGTTCCTTCTAGTATTGTGTCAGATAGAGATCCGAGGTTCACTTCGAAATTTTGGGAAGGATTGCAGAAGGCTTTGGGTACTAAATTGAGGTTGAGTTCAGCTTACCATCCTCAGTCTGATGGACAGACGGAGAGGACGATTCAATCGTTAGAAGATTTATTACGTGCTTGTGTTTTAGAGAAGGGCGGGGCTTGGGATAGCTATTTGCCATTGATTGAATTTACTTATAACAATAGTTACCATTCGAGTATTGGTATGGCTCCGTTTGAGGCATTGTATGGTAGACGTATGGAGAACGCCTTTGTATTGGTATGAATCTGGAGAGAGTTCGATAATTGGGCCAGAGATTGTTCAGCAGACTACTGAAAAGATCAAATTGATTCAAGAGAAGATGAGAGCTTCTCAGAGTCGTCAGAAAAGTTATCATGATAAGAGGAGGAGGAATTTGGAATTCAGTGCTGGAGATCATGTATTTATGAGAGTTACTCCGATGACGGGTATTAGTCGAGCGTTGAAATCTAAGAAGTTGACTCCGCGTTTTATTGGTCTGTTTCAGATTACGGAAAGAGTTGGAGAAGTTGCTTATCGTATTGCTTTACCTCCGAGACTTGCGAATTTGCACGATGTTTTTCATGTTTCTCAGTTGAGGAGATACATTCCAGACCCATCTCATGTAATCCAAATAGATGATGTACGGGTAAAGAGATAACATTAGTGAAGGTTGCTTGGGGAGGTCCAGCAGATGGAAATATCACTTGGGAGCTGGAGAGCCAGATGAAAGAGGCTTATCCGGAACTGTTCGTCTAAGGTATGTTTTCGAGGACGAAAACTCTTTTAGTGGGGGAGAGTTGTAACACCCCAGTTTTAATTATTTGATTTATTTAATTGGGAATTTATTTTATTAGAATTAATAAAATAAAAAGAAATTATTTATTTTGGAATATTTGAAGAAAATAAAAGAAATAAGAAATATTGGGTTTTTAAGTTATTGGGCTTGGATGTTGTTAGTAAAGAGTGGGGGTGCAAAAGGAATAAGGATATGATTTGGAACTCAAGTTATTTTTCTCATTTATTCACGATAACACAGAATTGGGAAATTTGGGAAGCAGAGCTCTGAAGGTACGAAGAACGAAGAACATCGCTCAAAGAGTTCAAAGCTACAAATTGATAAGGTAAGGGGGGCTACTACTCAATTTACATTTGTTTATGGGTTTAGATGCAATTGGTTGGGCAATCGTAGGATAATCCCATTTTCTCTGACGTTCTTAGTGATCGATAACTTTAGGGTCGAATTCCGTTAGAAAAGGTTAGGTTCCCAATTTTATGAATCGATTAAGGACTTTAGGTTCCCAAATGGTGGATTTGGAGTATATCTATATGATCGTGAATTTACCTTAGGTGTTCTAGGGATGACCTTGATGTGTTAGAATTTCCCTAGAGGACGGGTAATATGTAACTTAAGGTCAATTTAATAAAATTTGTTGTTGATGAAAGAATGTTGATAAAATAGTATGTTTTAAAAATGAAAATTCTGAGTTTTGGTTGATTTTGGAAAATGAGACCTTAAGTGAAATACTGTTGTCCTTAGGATTGGAAATTGATTTAACGTAGAAGGGAATTGAGTCCTAATTGATGTGTTGCTTTGAGTTATGCACAATTGATGTTGTTATGTACCGAAAGGCACGTTTTGGCCGGTATTTTTCGTGTCTGGCTGCTGTTCTGAACTGCTGCAGGTACAGGAAGTTTTGGGTTCGCACTCATCAACACGGGCGCGTTGATTAACGCGGGCACCCGTGTTGATTCACTGTAATGCTGATAAAAATGTGTTTTCTGGCCACAATTCAACACGGGCGTGTTGATTAACACGGGCACCCGTGTTGATTCACTGTGTAGGCATAAATATGTGTTTTCTGGGCACAATTCAACACGGGCCGTGTTGATTCACACGGGCGCCCGTGTTGATCCCCTGTATTGTCAAAAAAACGTGTTTTCTGGACACATTTCCACACGGGCAGTGTTGTTTTACACGGGCACCCGTGTTAAACCTCCTGTGTTGGTTTTTAAACTATGTTTTCTGTGCATGCTGTTATGTACGGATTGATCCTGCTTTGATGTGCAGTGTTTGACATGTTTTGAATATGTTGTTTATTGATTTTCCTAGTGTTGATTGATGCTTGTATCGAATAACGGTTGTATGTTACGATACTAACACTAGGTGGATTTTATTGTCATGCTTTTAGATGATGTTACCAAGCATGAAATATGATATAACTTGATATTAGTGATGTTTAATAGTATGCTGAGTGATTACATGCTATTCAGATCATGTTATATTTGATATTGTTGATGTTGCATGATATGTCGATTGATGTTAATAGTATGATGAGTGTTACATACTTTACATATCATGTTGCATTTGTTAATTCCCATTGTGTGGAATTAACATGGTGGCCAATATACGTGTCCGCGATTTAATGGAACGTTGCGGTGGTAGCCGTGTCCGCGATATAATGGAACGGTGAGTTATCCGTGACCCGAGATTTAATGGGGCGGTAAAATGGTACCACATGCATGGGTGTGTTGCATTACATTGAATATGACATGAATGGATGATTTTTCCAATGTTGTATTTGATCGATTGTATGCATGTATTGATACTAAATTGCTAACGATGTTTGATGTTAATTATAAGCATGAAAAGTCAGATATTATGAATATATGATTTGTAAAGGTTTTTGTAATCTATAAAACATGCTAATTGTTGGGTGATGCTTATGGTTTCCTGAGTTGATTGTTATGAACGTATAATCAAATGTATAGTTGAGATGCTCACCCTTACTGTTGAATATTTCAGATTAAGGAGCTTCGTTCAGGTGCTTAGCGAAGGCTTGTTGTTTCTAGTTATTTCCGTTTAAGTATTGTCCGGGTCATGCTCTGATAGTTGTAACTCCGGGAACGTTTGTTTGTCGAGCTGCTTTAGTCAGACTCGTTTATTTCCTTACGTTGTTATAATATGATGTTGATATTTTCCAGGTGTTAATCCCTGATGATTTTGAAAATATTATAACATTGGTTTTGTTAATTAAATTATTCCGCTGTGTAAACATGTATGAGTTGCTTCTATGTTATGCAAGACAGGAACTTGTTTTTATTAAAAGAGAATTGTGACATCCTCGTTGATACATGTACTCTGATATTATAATTTTAATTATTCGAGAAAATTTATTCGGGGTTTTTAGAGGGTGTTACAAAATATGTGTCATTAATTAAGTCTTTTATCTTAGTTTCTTAGTGATGAAGTAACCTAAAATTTGTTGATGGGGAAGAAGAAAAATATTGTAATTATTAATATCATATATAACATATAACAATATGAATATGGGGAATAGATATACTATCGAGCCTCGTTATATAATTTTAATTATTACCAATGTATTTGAAATATGTGTCATTAAGTAATAGTCTTTTAACTTAGTTTCTTAATGATGAAGTAACCTAAAATTTGCTGATGGGGAAGAAGAAAAATATTGAAATTGTTTATATCATATATAACATATAACAATATGAATATGTGGAATAGATATACTATCGAGCCTCTTTATATAATTGTAGTTATTATCAATGTATATGAAATATGTGTCATTAATTAATAGTGTTTTATCTTGGTTTATTAGTGATGAAGTAACCTAAATTTTGCTGATGGGGAAGAAGAAAAATATTGAAATTATTTATATCATATATAACATATAACAATATGAATATGAGGAATAGATATACTATCGATCCTCGTTATATAACTTTAATTATTACCAATGTATATGAAATATGTGTCATTAAGTAATAGTCTTATAACTTAGTTTCTTAATGATGAAGTAACCTAAAATTTATTGATGGGGAAGAAGAAACTTATTGAAATTGTTTATATCATATATAACATATAACAATATGAATATGTGGAATAGATATACTATCGAGCCTCTTTATATAATTGTAGTTATTATCAATGTATATGAAATATGTGTCAATAATTAATAGTCTTTTATATAAGTATCTTAGTGATGAAGTAACCTAAATTTTGCTGACTGGGAAGAAAAAAATTATTGAAATTATTTATATCATATATAACATATAACAATATGAATATGGGGAATAGATATACTATTGAGCCTTGTTATATAATTTTAATTATTACCAATGTATATGGAATATGTGTCATTATGTAATAGTCTTTTAACTTAGTTTTTTAATGATGAAGTAACCTAAAATTTGGTGACGGGGAAGAAGCAAAATATTAAAATTGTTTATATCATATATAACATATAACAATATGAATATGGGTAATAGATATACTATCGAGCCTCTTTATATAACTTTAGTTCTTATCAATGTATATGAAATATGTGTCATTCATTAATAGTCTTTTATCTTAGTTTCTTAGTAATGAAGTAACCTAAAATTTGCTGATGGGGAAGAAGAAAAATATTGAAATTATTTATATCATATATAACATATAACAATATGAATATGGGGAATAGATATACTATCGAGCCCCGTTATATAATTTTAATTATTACCAATGTATTTGAAATATGTGTCATTACGTAATAGTCTTTTAACTTAGTTTCTTAATGATGAAGTAACCTAAAATTTGCTGATGGGGAAGAAGAAAAATATTGAAATTGTTTATATCATATATAACATATAACAATATGAATATGTGGAATAGATATACTATTGAGCCTCTTTATATAATTGTAGTTATTATCAATGTATATGAAATATGTGTCATTAATTAATAGTCTTTTATATAAGTATCTTAGTGATGAAGTAACCTAAAATTTGCTGATGGGGAAGAAAAAAATATTGAAATTATTTATATCATATATAACATATAACAATATGAATATGGGTGTTGCACCCCAAAATTTGCCCTCCCATATTCTCCAAGATTTGTCAAGTCAAGGTCACAAAATTCCCCAAGGGTTATGCAGTTCAACTGTCTCCTATACAGTCAAAACTAGGGTTTGTGTTCTGATCAAAGAAAGGAAGATTTCAAGGACCCAATCAAGTCTCATATGCCTATAAAGATGGTCAAGTATCTTCATATCAAGTTTCAAGGCATTCAGCTCAAAATTGCACAGTCAAAACCCTAGATTGCACTACAGTCAACTGTAGGGGCAAAATGGTCATTTGGCAGTCAAAAGTTCAAATTTTTGGTCAACATATCATTTTGAAGCCACAAACATCATTTGATCAATGCTTGATCATGATTCTCAAAATTTGGCTCAGAAAATCACAAAGATGCACAAGTTACTATATTTGGACAGCTGAAAAAGTCAACTGAAATTGACCAGGGCATAACTTTCACATGGATTATCAGAAAAATTCCATCCAAAGCTCATTTTGAAGAGAAAGACATTTACTACAACTCATCTTCATATTCCAAGTCCAAGAAATTCTCTCACAAAAAGTTATCAATTTCAACATTATAGGTCATTTTCAAAAGTCAACAAAAAGGGAGTTTAAGTCAAAGGCCATAACTTGAGATTGGTGAATCAAAATGACATGGGACCAAAGGCATTGGTTAAAGGACTCAAAGACCTTTCCAAAATGTCCAAGAACATGTGAAAAGCTTAAAAATTGAGCAAGTTATGCCTTGTAGAATTTGGGAAAGTTTTGGGAATTTTGAAAAGTCAACATTGATGCAAATGATCCAAAAATGCAAATGGGCCCATTTTTCTTCCAAGTTTCTTCATGCCAAGCCTATGCACGACCATTAAGCCCAAGGGGAAGTATTTTCTCATTTTTTAATTATTTATTTGAATTTATATTAATATTAATTCATTTAAATTATTTAAATATGTAGAAAATATAAACTTGACCTAAAAAAATCTTTTTATGCACATTCTAGCCTCAAGATCTCATGCACATTCTAATTAGGCAAGTTTTGGTTTGATTTGAGCTGATTGAACAAAAATAACATGAAAAAAGATATGAAAAGATTTTACAAAATCAAATATGCAAAACAATGAATTCAAAAGATTTTGTACAAATTTCTTAACCTAAAAGCTTGGCTACATATGCAGGATCACAAACCTAATTGCCTTAGACTCTAAGCTGCGCCCAAAAAAGCTATTGCACATTGAAAATTTTCCATAAAAGCACAAAACTGATTTCAAGGTTAGAGGTCGATTCCAACCCTAATACTCATTCCAAAGGCTTCCTTGTGAACTCCTGATCAAATTCCAATCAATATCAACCACCAAAACGCCCTGAATCGGTATCAAGGACTCAGACTGTACCTCAAAACTTTTGAAATCGCATATCACAAATCATACATCTTTTTGCATTTTGATTGATGAATTCTTGTTCAGCATGAAGTTTCCAAGCTAACCATACCAATTAATTTCATTTTTGTGCAATATAGGCGATTTTGCCATTGTTAAATGTTAGGGTTTGCAGGTTTCAAAATTGGGGTTTCCCAATACAAGCAAAATTAGGCCATCCCAGTACCACCATGGCATTCAGTACACCAAGACGAAGAGATTCATGCATTCGCGATCAATTTATATACACCCAGCATCTAATCGTTATTTTCTTGTAGGTGGTCTACAGCAACGCGTGCAAAACCGTTTCCATAGGCTTGTGTTTCAGAAAAAGTGAGGAAGACGATGTGTTGTCCCTCACTGATTCGCTAATTTCAAATTTCGCGCTTTTAATTACTAACGCGCTTATTCTTTCTTTTTGTTATTTATGTATTATTAATATATCAATTAATCCAAACAGCTCAGCTGGCAGGCACCTCTCTTGGCAATATCCAAGACCTGGGTTCGAACCCCAGGTCTCATGCTATTTCAATATTGTTTTTCATTCACAATTCCCATGCAGGCATGATCCTAAGACGCACCATACTCCTTCATCATCCCACCATACACGCGTCTAGCAACACTAGATCAATGGCCAAGATTCTGAAGAACACGTGTACGCTGGTCAATGCGCTGGCATACGAATTGGCAAAAGTCAATGGATCCACTACTTATTGGGCCTGATTTGCCATCAAAACCTCCAATTTGGGGCTACCCCCCCTGGTTTGCTTCTTTTATTTTATTTGTTTTAAATTGTTGTTTTGTTTTCTAATTTAATTAATTATCTTTTTTTTTACAAAAAAATATAAAAATACAAAAACATCATAAAAAATTCAGAAAAAGACAAAAGTTTAATAATTATTTTATTTTAATTATTTTGCTAAATAAATTAACATGTAAATATTTAGTTTTAATTAGGTTGCCATTTTAATTCTTTTTAATAACTAAAAATCCAAAAAAATATAGAATTAGGTTAATTAACAATTTCTATTCCTTTTAAATTTTCTTTATTTTTTTTTATCACAACATTATTTATTTATTTATTTTTATAATTAATTGTACATAAATATAATTTAGGTTTAAATTAGGTCAAAAATTCAATATTTTCATAATAAACTTAAAAAACATTAGAACTAGGGTTTAGCATTTTATTTTTTAATTTCAATAAATTCTTTTTCTTTTAAATCTTAAAAAACACAAAAATACCAAAAACATTTAATTTTTCATTTTTTATTTTAATTCCTTATTAATTTAATATTTCGCAAAAGGGTCCAACGCCCGTCGCTTTAATTATTTTGTTTCGCGCATTTTACTTTATCGCTTATTATAATTATGTACATGTCCCAAAGCCTTGTAACAATTCTATTTCTCGCGCTTTTATTGCTTTATTTACTTTTTAGTCAAATCGGGTCCGGTTTATTTTGGCGATGTGGACCCGCGCCTTTGTAATAGCCTTAGATTTATTTTTCCGCAAACTTTATAACTGTTAAATAAGCATGCAAGAATGAATGGCCCTAATTAAAATCAAGCGTAGAACACGAATAAACATGACAAGACAAATAACTGAAAACGACACACGAATCGCACACACCACCCCTAGGGTACGCCTCACTGTTGCCTTTCGAAAGGTGGTCGTCGAGTAGAGGACGTCTTAGTAAGTCCTCATGATCCGGGAACCTGGCATGAGGGTAGCTTCTAAGGTGTCTTCCAATTGCTCTGGTGATCACCACGTCCCTAAAACTCGAATTGACCCGAACACCTCCAACGGTGGTGCTACCTACCTCTCAATGGTGGGATGGCACTACTTTAAAGGACATTTACACAGACGAATTCCTTAGGGTAGGTAGGTTCTCAAGGATACTTGCTCTAATCTCAAAACAAATTCAAAAGACTTTTCACACCAACACATTTTCAAAAGCTTTCAAAGCGATTTTTTCAAACACTCTGACGTATGAGTCGATCCGAATTTTTTCAAAGAAACTTTTTTAAACCCACATTGAAAAGCAAACAAACCTTTTTGAAAACACATTGAGCAAGTATCTAAGAGCCCATGGATAACCATGGATAGAAAGGGTGCTAACACCTTCCCTTTCTATAATCTACCTCCCGAACCGAGAGCAATCTCTATAAGGAATTTTTCTGTGCTTTTGTCCTTTCCATTTGGAGAAAATAAAAGACGGTGGCGACTCTTGCTTCCGCGACATTTCGCGAACCAGCGTTAAACAGTCAGTTCCAGATCCACCGATCACAGAACTGGCGACTCTGCTGGGGATAAGACTTAAAGTGGGGTGTACCTTAGGGCTAGGTCATAACTATGTTTTCAATTGTCTTCATTGCTTGCTTTATTATTGTGGGTTGCCTGGGAGTTCTATAGATCCTAAACCCGGATCTGGGGGATACCTTTCTTAGAAAGTAGCAACAAGGCTGTGAGGGAACTGTGCGGGGTATACCGACATGGTTGAAACAGTCTGCTACGTTGATGTGGCACTTTGGTGTGTACCGGTAACCCTTGAGTTCAGTCAAGGAGAGTACGGGGCCTCCGCGTGGTGTCGTGAAGCATCAACAGACCTTAGGAACCTTAATTGAATTATCTTGGCCTCTTTAGGGTAGTGAGATAACTGACTTTGGTGCAGTCCGAGGTTGGTTGATACTCGATACTACACTCAATTGAGGGTTGCTTTCCTGGAATATTTCGGTCGCCAGTTCAGTGGCTAAATCGAAACGATGAACAATGAAAGCAATCCCGTGATATTGGGAACCTTAGAACCCGGTTACTTTGATTAGGACAGGTTGAACCCACCAACTTCAAGAGGGTAATACCCAGACCTCATGCTGGCCTTAAACTCTAAGGGCTTCTCTTGTGTGACTTGTGTGCCTTCGTACTTGACTATCTGCGTGCTTGTTACCTGACCCTTGCTTCTTGCAGGTCTTGTTTATAGTCCTTAATGGGACTCATAACAGGGTTTACCAAATTTCTTGCAGGTTTTGTTTATAGTCCTTAACTAGGACTCATGACAGGGTGTACTAACTATTCGCAGGTTCTGTTTATAGTCCTTAATTGGGACTCATAACAGGGTACCAAGTTCTTGCAGGTCTCGTTTATAGTCCTTAATTGGGACTCATAACGGGGTACTAAATTTCTTGCAGGGTTGTTTATAGTCCTTAATCGGGACTCATAACAGGGTTACTCACATTACCCCATGCATACCATAACATCATACCATTGCATACATCCTAACCCATTTCAAGGATCTCAAGGGCTTGTGATGCAGGTCATGGTGAATCAACTATCCCAGCAAGGGGCAAAGAGGATTTATTTTCCTCTAGCCAAGGTAGTCAGGGGCTATGACCCACTTGGTATGGTGAGCTCTGACTCCTGAAGAAGGTTCCCCTAACCAAGGTTATTTGGAAATCAAAACCAGACATGATGACTAAAAGTCAGGGGCTATGACCCACTGGATATGGTGAGCCTTTGACCTTGAAGAAGGGCTCTCTACAACAGGAAGTTCCTTCAATCAAGTTGCCAGTTTCCCACTCTAACAAGTTTCTCTGTTTACCCCGCGAGGTCCTTGAAAACATTGCATGCATATCATACATATCATTGCATTACAGATACCCGTTCTTTGCAGGTCACTCACCCTTCTCGCTGTTTATTTCAGCAATGGCTTGCCCACAAGACAACCAGGACTTTCTTGCTCAAGAGACTCGGTTCGGGGAAATCCTCCTGAATCTATCCAAGGGGCAGGAGGAGCTAAGGATACTTCTCACGGAGACCTCCGTCAGGGGCAAAGCTGAGGATAAAAAGTTGGAACACCTACGAGCTGAGATGGATGCTATGAAAGCCCAGATGCTGGGACAGAGGAATGTCATTCACTGCCTAGTTCAAAGTGAAGAGGAGCTACGGTTTCTCTTCATCCAACTGCTTCAGGGTAACTTACTGGGGCAAACAGCTAAGGGTAAAAAGCCATTCATCATCCAATCATCCTCGAGACAAGAGGATAAGGGGAAAGCTCCTCAAATGACTCCAGTGCCACAAATTCAGCGCCAACCTCGCCAAGTTCAGCCAGACAAGCCCAGGAGGCAATTCACCCAGCTCAACATGTCGCTGTTTCAAGCTTTGCAACGCCTATTAAGGTTGAATCTGATCACATTAAGGGCTCATCCCCGGAACCCCAACACAACATCTCCTGCCTATGATCCCAATAAGAGGTGTGCCTACCACTCTGCTAGCCCAGGACATGATACCAATGAATGTTGGGAGCTGAGGAACAAAATCCAGGACCTGATCGATGAAGGGGCATTGGAGTTCACACAAGATGGACAGGCTGAATTTTTCTACCATTCCTCCAAAGCTCATCAGTTAAAGTGACAAGCTCCGAGACTAGGAAACTTTTGTTCATTCGAATGTTCAAGTTGCAATTTTCTTTTGTTCAAACATTTACTCATTGTTAAAACATTGTTATTTCATTAATGCATCGCTTATGTCTATTTTGAATCAATATATTCGTATTCACTATACGCAAATTATTTTCATATTTTTTCTGATGTCAACTCTTGATCCAAGATTCTAAGCCTCTTGAGGGAGGATGACGAAAACGATACCGCAATCATTACAGTATGCTTTTGAACAAACCCCGCTGATGAGGTACAGGCATTGTTTCAATCCCTAAACACTGGAGTTATAAGGAAGATAATCCCTCGCCAACCCCTCTGAGCCAAAGAAGTAGGAGTTTTATTTTCAACCCTTAATCACAACCTGGGGCAGGGTAGTCTCTCAGTGGATCCAAGTGCATAACGAATAGCACCGAAGAGGTCTTTACAAAACGAACAAAGACAGTGATGGTTCAGAACCATCAAAAGGACAGGCAGTCATCATCAAAATTCATAAATGAAAAGCCCAAAAAGTCTAAACCTATGAAAAGAGACTTATGAAACTGGGGCATCCCGTTGACTGTAATTCCAAAAAGGAAACAGATCAGGCAAAAAAAGAAAGGGATAACAAAAAATCAAAAAGGAAGAGGTCATACAAACCCTCAACCAAAGCAAAAAATGACTGTCTATTCAAAACAAGTTATCAACATCTGAACCATTATTGGAACATCAGGACAAAGACTCAAACAAGGTCTAACGCACGATCAGCTGAGTTTAGGTTTGGAGAACATCACGAAGAGCGGGTGGGTACAAATAATTTGAGCCTTTATCCTTTGTTTTTTTGAACCATGAACCAGGCCACGTTATAACCCTTAAAAGTCCTAGCTGAAGCATGGGTTAGTTCGAAAGCATACTGTTACGAAAAGTATCCTGACTCCTTAAGGCTACGGTAAATGCAGAGTTGACATCATGTTTTACAAACATTTACATGTTTTATGAAAAATGCATTTTTAAAATCCTCAAGACATAAGCTTTGCATTTTTAACATAACTTTGTTTGCATATGACTTTTTGTTTGAACAGCAGGGAACTTCGCACGATGAATACCTAGTGAACAA
Organism: Vicia faba; assembly: GCA_948472305.1. Lineage (NCBI taxonomy): Eukaryota > Viridiplantae > Streptophyta > Magnoliopsida > Fabales > Fabaceae > Vicia > Vicia faba. Next base: position 145,176 of record CATIWC010002004.1, on the reverse strand, counting down.
AAGCGCTTCCAATCAAGGGGCATGGCATGACTATTGTCTATTATCTGGGGCAATTCAGTCAAGATTCGGAGAATCTCTCAAAAGGCCAAATAGCCTGGGGCAAATCTCCACCTGAGTCACTTGGGGCATTTCAATAACGAATCTTGCATGGTCAAACATCTTCTGGTGGCATGACAACAAAATCCTAACAGGGGCAACTCCCTACATTCTGAGAACATGGACATGGTCGAAAAAATACTGCGCAAAATCAAAGACCCGCTAGGTTGACATACCTAGGCAAAAATAAGGGCTCCCCGGCGAACCAAAAGGGTTCGGGCAAAATGAAGGGACGAAATGAAAAAATCTGTACACCCGGCAAGTCGAAAAACTGAAAAGGCGGCTTGGGCAAAAATGGGTATCCCGATGGACTGAAAACTCGAAGGGGCGGTCCAGGCAAAAGTTAGGGATCAAAGCGTACGACTATGTCCTGTCATCTTATCATCTGCCTGCCAGAAGAAGGTTTGTCCATCAACAACTATCAGCACCTCACCGGTCTCCCTATCCCACCTCAGAAACAGGGGCAGCAATGAGTCGTCCAAACAATCTAATGGCTCTGTCCTCCAAGGTATCAAGGTAGGTTCGACTGAAGAACATAACCAGTGCATTTTAATTCCCCAGAGAGGAAGCCAGCAAGTCAATATACTCTTCTCCAAGCAAAGTTGTCAAATCTCAAGGAAGTTGAGTATCCTCCAGTAGATCTCAATACTTCCCCAGCAGCAACATATAAGCATCCCCGGCAGTCTTGGCCTAAAGATTGTTCCCTGGCAATTTATCAAACAGTCAAAGGAATCACTTCCCCCCGCAGTTCAAAACTTCCCCAAAAGAGTCCAATTTGCTTCCCCAGGAAATTTGGAATTCATATCCCCAAGCAGTAAGCCTATCCCCAGTAAATTCTGGAAGCTTATCCTCGCAAAAGCACGAACGCGTCTCCCGGCTTTATTTAAAGAGTTATTTCCTTAACAGGATATAACTGGGTTATCCTCAGCCAAAAGCCACGGGAAGAGCGTCGTCGACAAAGTCTTCTTACCCCAGCGAAGTCCGTCAACACCTCATACAACAACGGTATCCTCAGCAAGTCATTCTCAATAATTTAAGCAAAGCATCTCTATCCCCACAAAGTACCGTTTCCCAGCATAGTCGCTAGAGTATCTTTTCTCCCCGCAGACTCTTCATTTGCCAAGTTTATTCCTCAATGGAGTTATCTTCTCCTACCGGTATTCTTGCAGTTATCATCCCCAGCGGAAGCAAAATCTATTCTTCAACGTCAGCCCAGGATTCAACTTCCCGGCACCCGTCAAGGATTCACTTTCCTAGACGAAAACATACATAAAACTTCACATACATCATCATAGCATGCATAACGCACTGCATCATACAAATCTCTTTTATGTTGAGAACATCATTGCTTGATCCATATCATGCATTGCATATGACTGACTTTTACCTTTCAGGAAAGATGCAGTTTAAGGTCTCAATCACATTTCAAGACCTAGACCGGTTCAGTTAAATCGACCCTAAGATTTTCCTGATGCTTATCCAGTCAAAGGCCTTCTCTGGTTCAGTCAGATCGACCCTAAGATCTCCCTGATGCTTATCCAGTTGAAGATGTTTCAAGACCTAGACCGGTTCAGTTAAATCGACCCTAAGATTTTCCTGATTCTTACCCAGTCCAAGGCCTTCTCTGGTTCAGTCAGATCGACCCTAAGATCTCCCTGATACTTATCCAGTTGAAGATGTTTCAAGACCTAGACCGGTTCAGTTAAATCGACCCTAAGATTTTCCTGATTCTTACCCAGTCCAAGGCCTTCTCTGGTTCAGTCAGATCGACCCTAAGATCTCCCTGATACTTATCCAGTTGAAGATGTTTCAAGACCTAGACCGGTTCAGTTAAATCGACCCTAAGATTTTCCTGATTCTTACCCAGTCCAAGGCCTTCTCTGGTTCAGTCAGATCGACCCTAAGATCTCCCTGATACTTATCCAGTTGAAGATGTTTCAAGACCTAGACCGGTTCAGTTAAATCGACCCTAAGATTTTCCTGATTCTTACCCAGTCCAAGGCCTTCTCTGGTTCAGTCAGATCGACCCTAAGATCTCCCTGATACTTATCCAGTTGAAGATGTTTCAAGACCTAGACCAGTTCAGTTAAATCGACCCTAAGATTTTCCTGATTCTTACCCAGTCCAAGGCCTTCTCTGGTTCAGTCAGATCGACCCTAAGATCTCCCTGATACTTATCCAGTTGAAGATGTTTCAAGACCTAGACCGGTTCAGTTAAATCGACCCTAAGATTTTCCTGATTCTTACCCAGTCCAAGGCCTTCTCTGGTTCAGTCAGATCGACCCTAAGATCTCCCTGATACTTATCCAGTTGAAGATGTTTCAAGACCTAGACCGGTTCAGTTAAATCGACCCTAAGATTTTCCTGATTCTTACCCAGTCCAAGGCCTTCTCTGGTTCAGTCAGATCGACCCTAAGATCTCCCTGATACTTATCCAGTTAAAGATGTTTCAAGACCTAGACCGGTTCAGTTAAATCGACCCTAAGATTTTCCTGATTCTTACCCAGTCCAAGGCCTTCTCTGGTTCAGTCAGATCGACCCTAAGATCTCCCTGATACTTATCCAGTTGAAGATGTTTCAAGACCTAGACCGGTTCAGTTAAATCGATCCTAAGATTTTCCTGATTCTTACCCAGTCAAAGGCCTCTCTGGTTCAGTCAGATCGACCCTAAGATCTCCTTGATTCTTATCCCAGTAGAAGACACCCAAGATTTTTCTCAACGAGCGTTGTTGAAGTTAAAATCACCCAAGATTTTTCTCAACGAGCGTTGTTGAAGTTAAAATCGCCCAAGGTTCTCTTACCATCCATGCTAAGGCAGTAACAATCCCTGGTTCATTCATCAGCGTTTGAAGCTCCAGACCCAGCTCCTGTAACCAGTCAGGACACATCTATACCAAGCATCTAAAAATCAACTCCTGCAACGTGTCAGGTACTCATTTTTCTGTTTTGCAGGTATGCAGGTTCTCGCCAAGGAATCTCCCTATGCGATCAACATCCAGATGGCATCTATAAGCCCATCATCCTATTCATCATTCTCTAAATGGCATCTGTAAGCCCATTCCCATCATCACTGCTACTATGTGAGCGCAAATTTCTGGGCACTCTAGTGTTCAATCATCTTTTACCATCGGATTACGAAAGGCACGTCAGCCAATCTGCATCCTCAGGTCTAAGAAGATTGAACAGGGGCAAATGTTGCACCCCAAAATTTGCCCTCCCATATTCTCCAAGATTTGTCAAGTCAAGGTCACAAAATTCCCCAAGGGTTATGCAGTTCAACTGTCTCCTATACAGTCAAAACTAGGGTTTGTGTTCTGATCAAAGAAAGGAAGATTTCAAGGACCCAATCAAGTCTCATATGCCTATAAAGATGGTCAAGTATCTTCATATCAAGTTTCAAGGCATTCAGCTCAAAATTGCACAGTCAAAACCCTAGATTGCACTACAGTCAACTGTAGGGGCAAAATGGTCATTTGGCAGTCAAAAGTTCAAATTTTTGGTCAACATATCATTTTGAAGCCACAAACATCATTTGATCAATGCTTGATCATGATTCTCAAAATTTGGCTCAGAAAATCACAAAGATGCACAAGTTACTATATTTGGACAGCTGAAAAAGTCAACTGAAATTGACCAGGGCATAACTTTCACATGGATTATCAGAAAAATTCCATCCAAATCTCATTTTGAAGAGAAAGACATTTCCTACAACTCATCTTCATATTCCAAGTCCAAGAAATTCTCTCACAAAAAGTTATCAATTTCAACATTATAGGTCATTTTCAAAAGTCAACAAAAAGGGACTTTAAGTCAAAGGCCATAACTTGAGATTGGTGAATCAAAATGACATGGGACCAAAGGCATTGGTTAAAGGACTAAAAGACCTTTCCAAAATGTCCAAGAACATGTGAAAAGCTTAAAAATTGAGCAAGTTATGCCTTGTAGAATTTGGGAAATTTTTGGGAATTTTGAAAAGTCAACATTGATGCAAATGATCCAAAAATGCAAATGGGCCCATTTTTCTTCCAAGTTTCTTCATGCCAAGCCTATGCACGACCATTAAGCCCAAGGGGAAGTATTTTCTCATTTTTTAATTATTTATTTGAATTTATATTAATATTAATTCATTTAAATTATTTAAATATGTAGAAAATATAAACTTGACCTAAAAAAATCTTTTTATGCACATTCTAGCCTCAAGATCTCATGCACATTCTAATTAGGCAAGTTTTGGTTTGATTTGAGCTGATTGAACAAAAATAACATGAAAAAAGATATGAAAAGATTTTACAAAATCAAATATGCAAAACAATGAATTCAAAAGATTTTGTACAAATTTCTTAACCTAAAAGCTTGGCTACATATGCAGGATCACAAACCTAATTGCCTTAGACTCTAAGCTGCGCCCAAAAAAGCTATTGCACATTGAAAATTTTCCATAAAAGCACAAAACTGATTTCAAGGTTAGAGGTCGATTCCAACCCTAATACTCATTCCAAAGGCTTCCTTGTGAACTCCTGATCAAATTCCAATCAATATCAACCACCAAAACGCCCTGAATCGGTATCAAGGACTCAGACTGTACCTCAAAACTTTTGAAATCGCATATCACAAATCATACATCTTTTTGCATTTTGATTGATGAATTCTTGTTCAGCATGAAGTTTCCAAGCTAACCATACCAATTAATTTCATTTTTGTGCAATATAGGCGATTTTGCCATTGTTAAATGTTAGGGTTTGCAGGTTTCAAAATTGGGGTTTCCCAATACAAGCAAAATTAGGCCATCCCAGTACCACCATGGCATTCAGTACACCAAGACGAAGAGATTCATGCATTCGCGATCAATTTATATACACCCAGCATCTAATCGTTATTTTCTTGTAGGTGGTCTACAGCAACGCGTGCAAAACCGTTTCCATAGGCTTGTGTTTCAGAAAAAGTGAGGAAGACGATGTGTTGTCCCTCACTGATTCGCTAATTTCAAATTTCGCGCTTTTAATTACTAACGCGCTTATTCTTTCTTTTTGTTATTTATGTATTATTAATATATCAATTAATCCAAACAGCTCAGCTGGCAGGCACCTCTCTTGGCAATATCCAAGACCTGGGTTCGAACCCCAGGTCTCATGCTATTTCAATATTGTTTTTCATTCACAATTCCCATGCAGGCATGATCCTAAGACGCACCATACTCCTTCATCATCCCACCATACACGCGTCTAGCAACACTAGATCAATGGCCAAGATTCTGAAGAACACGTGTACGCTGGTCAATGCGCTGGCATACGAATTGGCAAAAGTCAATGGATCCACTACTTATTGGGCCTGATTTGCCATCAAAACCTCCAATTTGGGGCTACCCCCCCTGGTTTGCTTCTTTTATTTTATTTGTTTTAAATTGTTATTTTGTTTTCTAATTTAATTAATTATCTTTTTTTTTACAAAAAAATATAAAAATACAAAAACATCATAAAAAATTCAGAAAAAGACAAAAGTTTAATAATTATTTTATTTTAATTATTTTGCTAAATAAATTAACATGTAAATATTTAGTTTTAATTAGGTTGCCATTTTAATTCTTTTTAATAACTAAAAATCCAAAAAAATATAGAATTAGGTTAATTAACAATTTCTATTCCTTTTAAATTTTCTTTATTTTTTTTTATCACAACATTATTTATTTATTTATTTTTATAATTAATTGTACATAAATATAATTTAGGTTTAAATTAGGTCAAAAATTCAATATTTTCATAATAAACTTAAAAAACATTAGAACTAGGGTTTAGCATTTTATTTTTTAATTTCAATAAATTCTTTTTCTTTTAAATCTTAAAAAACACAAAAATACCAAAAACATTTAATTTTTCATTTTTTATTTTAATTCCTTATTAATTTAATATTTCGCAAAAGGGTCCAACGCCCGTCGCTTTAATTATTTTGTTTCGCGCATTTTACTTTATCGCTTATTATAATTATGTACATGTCCCAAAGCCTTGTAACAATTCTATTTCTCGCGCTTTTATTGCTTTATTTACTTTTTAGTCAAATCGGGTCCGGTTTATTTTGGCGATGTAGACCCGCGCCTTTGTAATAGCCTTAGATTTATTTTTCCGCAAACTTTATAACTGTTAAATAAGCATGCAAGAATGAATGGCCCTAATTAAAATCAAGCGTAGAACACGAATAAACATGACAAGACAAATAACTGAAAACGACACACGAATCGCACACACCACCCCTAGGGTACGCCTCACTGTTGCCTTTCGAAAGGTGGTCGTCGAGTAGAGGACGTCTTAGTAAGTCCTCATGATCCGGGAACCTGGCATGAGGGTAGCTTCTAAGGTGTCTTCCCATTGCTCTGGTGATCACCACGTCCCTAAAACTCGAATTGACCCGAACACCTCCAACGGTGGTGCTACCTACCTCTCAATGGTGGGATGGCACTACTTTAAAGGACATTTACACAGACGAATTCCTTAGGGTAGGTAGGTTCTCAAGGATACTTGCTCTAATCTCAAAACAAATTCAAAAGACTTTTCACACCAACACATTTTCAAAAGCTTTCAAAGCGATTTTTTCAAACACTCTGACGTATGAGTCAATCCGAATTTTTTCAAAGAAACTTTTTTAAACCCACATTGAAAAGCAAACAAACCTTTTTGAAAACACATTGAGCAAGTATTTAAGAGCCCATGGATAACCATGGATAGAAAGGGTGCTAACACCTTCCCTTTCTATAATCTACCTCCCGAACCGAGAGCAATCTCTATAAGGAATTTTTCTGTGCTTTTGTCCTTTCCATTTGGAGAAAATAAAAGACGGTGGCGACTCTTGCTTCCGCGACATTTCGCGAACCAGCGTTAAACAGTCAGTTCCAGATCCACCGATCACAATGGGGAATAGATATACTATCGAGCCTCGTTATATAATTTTAATTATTACCAATGTATATGAAATATGTGTCATTAAGTAATAGTCTTTTAACTTAGTTTCTTAATGATGAAGTAACCTAAAATTTGCTCATGGGGAAGAAGCAAAATATTAAAATTGTTTATATCATATATAACATATAACAATATGAATATGGGGAATAGATATAATATCGAGCCTATTTATATAACTTTAGTTATTATCAATGTATATGAAATATGTGTCCTTAATTAATAGTCTTCTAACTTAGTTTCTTAGTGATGAAGTAACCTAAAATTTGGTGACGGGGTAGAAGCAAAATATTAAAATTGTTTATATCATATATAACATATAACAATATGAATATGGGTAATAGATATACTATCGAGCCTCTTTATATAACTTTAGTTCTTATCAATGTATATGAAATATGTTTCATTCATTAATAGTCTTTTATCTTAGTTTCTTAGTCATGAAGTAACCTAAAATTTGCTGATGGGGAAGAAGAAAAATATTGAAATTATTTATATCATATATAACATATAACAATATGAATATGGGGAATAGATATACTATCGGGCCTCGTTATATAATTTTAATTATTACCAATGTATTTGAAATATGTGTCATTACGTAATAGTCTTTTAACTTAGTTTCTTAATGATGAAGTAACCTAAAATTTGCTGATGGGGAAGAAGAAAAATATTGAAATTGTTTATATCATATATAACATATAACAATATGAATATGTGGAATAGATATACTATCGAGCCTCTATATATAATTGTAGTTATTATCAATGTATATGAAATATGTGTCATTAATTAATAGTCTTTTATCTTGGTTTCTTAGTGATGAAGTAACCTAAAATTTGCTGATGGGGAAGAAGAAAAATATTGAAATTATTTATATCATATATAACATATAACAATATGAATATGAGGAATAGATATACTATCGAGCCTCGTTATATAATTTTAATTATTACCAATGTATATGACATATGTGTCATTAAGTAATAGTCTTTTAACTTAGTTTCTTAATGATGAAGTAACCTAAAATTTGCTCATGGGGAAGAAGAAAAATATTAAAATTGTTTATATCATATATAACATATAACAATATGAATATGTGGAATAGATATACTATCGAGCCTCTTTATATGATTGTAGTTATTATCAATGTATATTAAATATGTGTCATTAATTAATAGTCTTTTATATAAGTATCTTAGTGATGAAGTAACCTAAATTTTGCTGACGGGGAAGCAAAAATTATTGAAATTATTTATATCATATATAACATATAACAATATGAATATGGGGAATAGATATACTATTGAGACTCGTTATATAATTTTAATTATTACCAATGTATATGAAATATGTGTCATTAAGTAATAGTCTTTTAACTTAGTTTCTTAATGATGAAGTAACCTAAAATTTGCTGATGGGGAAGAAGAAAAATATTGAAATTGTTTATATCATATATAACATATAACAATATGAAAATGGGGACTAGATATACTATCGAGCCTCTTTATATAATTGAAGTTATTATCAATGTATATGAAATATGTGTCATTAATTAATAGTCTTTTATCTTGGTTTCTTAGTGATGAAGTAACCTAAAATTTGCTGATGGGGAAGAAGAAAAATATTGATATTATTTATATCATATATAACATATAACAATATGAATATGGGGAATATATATACTATCGAGCCTCGTTATATAATTTTAATTATTACCAATGTATATGAAATATGTGTCATTAAGTAATAGTCTTTTAACTTAGTTTCTTAATGATGAAGTAACATAAAATTTGCTGATGGGGAAGAAGAAAAATATTGAAATTCTTTATATCATATATAACATATAACAATATGAATATGGGGAATAGATATACTATCGAGCTTCGTTATATAATTTTGATTATTAACAATGTATTTGAAATATGTGTCATTAAGTAATAGTCTTTTAACTTAGTTTCTTAATGATGAAGTAACCTAAAATTTGCTGATGAGGAAGAAGAAAAATATTGAAATTGTTTATATCATATATAACATATAACAATATGAAAATGGGGACTAGATATACTATGGAGCCTCTTTATATAATTGTAGCTATTATCAATGTATATGAAATATGTGTCATTAATTAATAGTTTTTTATCTTGGTTTCTTAGTGATGAAGTAACCTAAAATTTGCTGATGGGGAAGAAGAAAAATATTGAAATTATTTATATCATATATAACATATAACAATATGAATATGGGGAATAGATATATTATCGAGCCTCGTTATATAATTTTAATTATTACCAATGTATATGAAATATGTGTCATTAAGTAATAGTCTTTTAACTTAGTTTCTTAATGATGAAGTAACATAAAATTTGCTGATGGGGAAGAAGAAAAATATTGAAATTCTTTATATCATATATAACATATAACAATATGAATATGGGGAATAGATATACTATCGAGCTTCGTTATATAATTTTAATTATTAACAATGTATTTGAAATATGTGTCATTAAATAATAGTCTTTTAACTTAGTTTCTTAATGATGAAGTAACCTAAAATTTGCTGATGGGGAAGAAGAAAAATATTGAAATTGTTTATATCATATATAACATATAACAATATGAAAATGGGGACTAGATATACTATCGAGCCTCTTTATATAATTGTAGTTATTATCAATGTATATGAAATATGTGTCATTAATTAATAGTCTTTTATCTTGGTTTCTTAGTGATGAAGTAACCTAAAATTTGCTGATGGGGAAGAAGAAAAATATTGAAATTATTTATATCATATATAACATATAACAATATGAATATGGGGAATATATATACTATCGAGTCTCGCTATATAATTTTAATTATTACCAATGTATATGAAATATGTGTCATTAAGTAATAGTCTTTTAACTTAGTTTCTTAATAATGAAGTAACATAAAATATGCTGATGGGGATAAAGAAAAATATTGAAATTGTTTATATCATATATAACATATAACAATATGAATATGGGGAATAGATATACTATCGAGCCTCTTTATATAACTGTAGTTATTATCAATGTATATGAAATATGCATTGATAATAACATATAACAATATATTAATAGTCTTTTAACTTAGTTTTTTAATGATGAAGTAACATAAAATTTGCTGATGGGGAAGAAGCAAAATGTTGAAATTCTTTATATCATATATAACATATAACAATATGAATAGGGGAAATAGATATACTATCGAGCCTCTTTATATAATTGTAGTTATTATCAATGTATATGAAATATGTGTCATTAATTAATAGTCTTTTAACTTAGTTTCTTAGTGATGAAGTAACCTAAAATTTGGTGACCGGGAAGAAGCAAAATATTGAAATTGTTTATATCATATATAACATATAACAATATGAATATGGGGAATAGATATACTATCGACCCTCTTTATATAATTGTAGTTATTATCAATGTATATGAAATATAATAGTCTTTTATCTTAGTTTCTTAGTGAAGAATTAACCTAAAATTTGGTGACGGGGAAGAAGCAAAATATTGAAATTGTTTAAATCATATATAACATATAACACTATGAATATGGGGACTAGATATACTATCGAGCCTATTTATATAATTGTAGTTATTATCAATGTATATGAAATATGTGTCATTAATTAATACTCTTTTATCTTAGTTTCTTAGTGATGAAGTAACCTAAATATTGCTGATGGGGAAGAAGAAAAATATTGAAGTTATTTATATCATATATAACATATATCAATATGAATATGGGGAATAGATATATTATCGAGCCTCGTTGTATAATTTTAATTATTACCAATGTATACGAAATATGTGTCATTAAGTAATAGTCTTTTAACTTAGTTTCTTAATGATGAAGTAACCTAAAATTTGCTGATAGGGAAGAAGAAAAATATTGAAATTATTTATATCATATATAACATATAACAAATGGAATATGTGGAATAGATATACTATCGAGCCTCTTTATATAATTGTAGTTATTATCAATGTATATGAAATATGTGTCATTAATTAATAATCTTTTAACTTAGTTTCTTAGTGATGAAGTAACCTAAAATTTGGTGACCGAGAAGAAGCAAAATATTGAAATTGTTTATATCATATATAACATATAACAATATGAATATGGGGAATATATATACTATCGAGCCTATTTTTATAATTGTAGTTATTATCAATGTATATGAAATAAAATAGTCTTTTATCTTAGTTTCTTAGTGAAGAAGTAACCTAAAATTTGGTGACGGGGAAGAAGTAAAATATTGAAATTGTTTAAATCATATATAACATATAACAATATGAATATGGGGACTAGATATACTATCGAGCCTCTTTATATAATTGTAGTTATTATCAATGTATATGAAATATGTGTCATTAATTAATAGTCTTTTATCTTAGTTTCTTAGTGATGAAGTAACCTAAATATTGTTGATGGGGAAGAAGAAAAATATTAAAATTATTTATATCATATATAACATATAACAATATGAATATGGGGAATAGATATACTATCGAGCCTCGTTGTATAATTTTAATTATTACCAATGTATACGAAATATGTGTCATTAAGTAATAGTCTTTTAACTTAGTTTCTTAATGATGAAGTAACCTAAAATTTCCTGATGGGGAAGAAGAAAAATATTGAAATTGTTTATATCATATATAACATAGAACAAATGGAATATGTGGAATATATATACTATCGAGCATCTTTATATAATTGTAGTTATTATCAATGTATATGAAATATGTGTCATTAATTAATAGTCTTTTAACTTAGTTTCTTAGTGATGAAGTAACCTAAAATTTGGTGACTGGGAAGAAGAAAAATATTGAAATTGTTTATATCATATATAACATATAACAATATGAATATGGGGAATATATATATTATCGAGCCTCTTTTTATAATTGTAGTAATTATCAATGTATATGAAATATAATAGTCTTTTATCTTAGTTTCTTAGTTAAGAAGTAACCTAAAATTTGGCGACGGAGAAGAAGCAAAATATTGAAATTGTTTATAACATATATAACATATAACAATATGAATATGGGGACTAGGTATACTATCGAGCCTCTTTATATAATTGTAGTTATTATCATTGTATATGAAATATGTTTCATTAATTAATAGTTTTTATCTTAGTTTCTTAGTGATGAAGTAACCTAAAATTTGCTGATGGGGAAGAAGAGAAATATTGAAATTATTTATATCATATATAACATATAACAATATGAATATGGGGAATAAATATACTATCGAGCCTCTTTATATAACTTTAGTTATTACCAATGTATATGAAATATGTATCATCAATTAATAGTCTTTTATCTTAGTTTCCTAGTGAAGAAGTAACCTAAAATTTGGTGACAGGGAAGAAGCAAAATATTGAAATTGTTTATATCAAATATAATATATAACAATATGAATATGGGGAATAGATATACTATCTAGCCTCTTTATATAATTGTAATTATTATCAATGTATATGAAATATGTGTCATTAATTAATAGTCTTTTATCTTAATTTCTTAGTGATGAAGTAACCTAAAATTTGCTAATGGGGAAGAAGAAAAATATTGAAATTGTTTATATCATATATAACATATAACAATATGAATATGGGGAATAGATATACTATCGAGCCTCGTTATATAATTTTAATTATTACAAATGTATATGAAATATGTGTCATTAAGTAATAGTCTTTTAACTTAGTTTCTTAATGATGAAGTAACCTAGAATTTGCTGATGGGGAAGAAGAAAAATATTGAAATTATTTATATCATATATAACATATAACAATATGAATATGGGGAATAGATATACTATCGAGCCTCTTTATATAATTGTAGTTATTATCAATGTATATGAAATATGTGTCATTAATTAATAGTCTTTTAACTTAGTTTTTTAGTGATGAAGTAACCTAAAATTTGGTGACGGGGTAGAAGCAAAATATTGAAATTGTTTATATCATATATAACATATAACAATATGAATATGAGGAAGAGATATATTATCGAGCTTCTTTATATAATTGTAGTTATTATTAATGTATATGAAATATAATAGTCTTTTATCTTAGTTTCTTAGTGAAGTAACCTAAAATTTGGTAACGGGGAAGAAGCAAAATATTGAAATTGTTTAAATCATATATAACATCTAACAATATGAATATGGGGACTAGATATACTATCGAGCCTCTTTATATAATTGTAGTTATTATCAATGTGTATGAAATATGTGTCATTAATTAATAGTCTTTTATCTTTGTTTCTTAGTGATGAAGTAACCTAAATATTGCTGATGGGGAAGAAGAAAAATATTGAAATTATTTATATCATATATAACATATAACAATATGAATATGGGGAATAGATATACTATGGAGCCTCGTTGTATAATTTTAATTATTACCAATGTATACGAAATATGTGTCATTAAGTAATAGTCTTTTAACTATTTTTCTTAGTGAAAATGTAACCTAAAATTTGGTGACGGGGAAGAAGCAAAATATTGAAATTGTTTATATCATATATAACATATAACAATATGAATATGGGGAATAGATATACTATCGAGCCTCTTGATATAATTGTAGTTATTATAAATGTATATGAAATATGTGTCGTTAATTAATAGTCTTTTATCTTAGTTTCTTAGTGATGAAGTAACCTAAAATTTGGTGACGGGGAAGGAGAAAAATACTGAAATTGTTTATATCATATATACATATAACAATATGAATATTGGGAATAAATATAGTATCGAATCTCTTTATATAATTTTAATTATTACCAATGTATTTGAAATATGTGTCATTAAATAATAGTCTTTTAACTTAGTTTCTTAATGATGAAGTAACCTAAAATTTGCTGATGGGGAAGAAGAAAAATATTGAAATTGTTTATATCATATATAACATATAACAATATGAATATGGGAAATAGATATACTATCAAGCCTCTTTATATAATTGTAGTTATTATCAATGTATATGAAATATGTGTCATTTATTAATAGTCTTTTAACTTAGTTTCTTAGTGATGAAGTAACCTAAAATTTTGTGACCGGGAAGAAGCAAAATATTGAAATTGTTTATATCGTATATAACATATAACAATATGAATATGGGGAATAGATATATTTTCGAGCCTCTTTATATAATTCTAGTTATTATTAATGTATATGAAATATAATAGTCTTTTATCTTAGTTTCTTTGTGAAGAAGTAACCTAAAATTTGGTGACGGAGAAGAAGAAAAATATTGAAATTGTTTATATCATATATAACATATAACAATATGAATATGGGGACTAGATATATTATCGAGCCTCTTTATATAATTGTAGTTATTATCAATGTATATGAAATATGTGTCATTAATTAATAGTCTTTTATCTATGTTTCTTAGTGATGAAGTAACCTAAAATTTGTTGATGGGGAAGAGGAAAAATATTGAAATTATTTATATCATATATAACATATAACAATATGAATATGGGGACTAGATATACTATCGAGCCTCTTTATATAATTGTAGTTATTATCAATGTATATGAAATATGTGTCATTAATTAATAGTCTTTTATCTTAGTTTCTTAGTGATGAAGTAACCTAAAATTTGCTGATGGGGAAGAAGAAAAATATTGAAATTATTGATATCATATATAACATATAACAATATGAATATGGGGAATAGATATACTATCGAGCCTCGTTATGTAATTTTAATTATTACCAATGTATACGAAATATGTGTCATTAAGTAATAGTCTTTTAACTTAGTTTCTAAATGATGAAGTAACCTAAAATTTGTTGATGTGGAAGAAGAAAAATATTGAAATTGTTTATATCATATATAACATATAACAAATGGAATATGTGGGATAGATATACTATCGAGCCTCTTTAAATAATTATAGTTGTTATCAATTTATATGAAATATGTGTCATTAATTAATAGTCTTTTAACTTAGTTTCTTAGTGATGAAGTAACCTAAAATTTGGTGACCGGGAAGAAGCAAAATATTGAAATTGTTTATATCATATATAACATATAACAATATGAATATGGGGAATATATATACTATCGATCCTCTTTTTATAATTGTAGTTATTATCAATGTATATGAAATATAATAGTCTTTTATCTTAGTTTCTTAGTGAAGAAGTAACCTAAAATTAGGTGACGGGGAAGAAGCAAAATATTGAAATTGTTTATAACATATATAACATATAACAATATGAATATGGGAACTAGATATACTATCGAGCCTCTTTATATAATTGTAGTTATTATAAATGTATATGAAATATGTGTCGTTAATTAATAGTCTTTTATCTTAGTTTCTTAGTGATGAAGTAACCTAAAATTTGGTGACGGGGAAGGAGAAAAATACTGAAATTGTTTATATCATATATACATATAACAATATGAATATTGGGAATAAATATAGTATCGAATCTCTTTATATAATTTTAATTATTACCAATGTATTTGAAATATGTGTCATTAAATAATAGTCTTTTAACTTAGTTTCTTAATGATGAAGTAACCTAAAATTTGCTGATGGGGAAGAAGAAAAATATTGAAATTGTTTATATCATATATAACATATAACAATATGAATATGGGAAATAGATATACTATCAAGCCTCTTTATATAATTGTAGTTATTATCAATGTATATGAAATATGTGTCATTTATTAATAGTCTTTTAACTTAGTTTCTTAGTGATGAAGTAACCTAAAATTTTGTGACCGGGAAGAAGCAAAATATTGAAATTGTTTATATCATATATAACATATAACAATATGAATATGGGGAATAGATATATTTTCGAGCCTCTTTATATAATTCTAGTTATTATTAATGTATATGAAATATAATAGTCTTTTATCTTAGTTTCTTTGTGAAGAAGTAACCTAAAATTTGGTGACGGGGAAGAAGAAAAATATTGAAATTGTTTATATCATATATAATATATAACAATATGAATATGGGGACTAGATATATTATCGAGCCTCTTTATATAATTGTAGTTATTATCAATGTATATGAAATATGTGTCATTAATTAATAGTCTTTTATCTATGTTTCTTAGTGATGAAGTAACCTAAAATTTGTTGATGGGGAAGAGGAAAAATATTGAAATTATTTATATCATATATAACATATAACAATATGAATATGGGGACTAGATATACTATCGAGCCTCTTTATATAATTGTAGTTATTATCAATGTATATGAAATATGTGTCATTAATTAATAGTCTTTTATCTTAGTTTCTTAGTGATGAAGTAACCTAAAATTTGCTGATGGGGAAGAAGAAAAATATTGAAATTATTGATATCATATATAACATATAACAATATGAATATGGGGAATAGATATACTATCGAGCCTCGTTATGTAATTTTAATTATTACCAATGTATACGAAATATGTGTCATTAAGTAATAGTCTTTTAACTTAGTTTCTAAATGATGAAGTAACCTAAAATTTGTTGATGTGGAAGAAGAAAAATATTGAAATTGTTTATATCATATATAACATATAACAAATGGAATATGTGGGATAGATATACTATCGAGCCTCTTTAAATAATTATAGTTGTTATCAATTTATATGAAATATGTGTCATTAATTAATAGTCTTTTAACTTAGTTTCTTAGTGATGAAGTAACCTAAAATTTGGTGACCGGGAAGAAGCAAAATATTGAAATTGTTTATATCATATATAACATATAACAATATGAATATGGGGAATATATATACTATCGATCCTCTTTTTATAATTGTAGTTATTATCAATGTATATGAAATATAATAGTCTTTTATCTTAGTTTCTTAGTGAAGAAGTAACCTAAAATTAGGTGACGGGGAAGAAGCAAAATATTGAAATTGTTTATAACATATATAACATATAACAATATGAATATGGGAACTAGATATACTATCGAGCCTCTTTATATAATTGTAGTTATTATCAATGTATATGAAAGATGTGTCATTAATTAATAGTCTTTTATCTTAGTTTCTTAGTGATGAAGTAACCTAAAATTTGTTGATGGGGAAGAAGAAAAATATTGAAATTATTTATATCATATATAACATATAACAATATGAATATGGGGAATAGATATACTTTCGAGCCTCGTTATATAATTTTAATTATTACCGATGTATATGAAATATGTGTCATTAAGTAATAGTCTTTTAACTTAGGTTCTTAATGATGAAGTAACCTAAAATTTGTTGATGGGGAAGAAGAAAAATATTGAAATTGTTTATATCATATATAACATATAACAAATGTAATATGTGGAATAGATATACTATCGAGCCTCTTTAAATAATTGTAGTTATTTTAAATGTATATGAAATATGTGTCATTAATTAATAGTCTTTTAACTTAGTTTCTTAGTGATGAAGTAACCTAAAATTTGGTGACCGGGAAGAAGCAAAATATTGAAATTGTTTATATCATATATAACATATAACAATATGAATATGGGGAATATATATACTATCGATCCTCTTTTTATAATTGTAGTTATTATCAATGTATATGAAATATAATAGTCTTTTATCTTAGTTTCTTAGTGAAGAAGTAACCTAAAATTTGGTGACACGGAAGAAGCAAAATATTGAAATTGTTTATATCATATATAACATATAACAATATGAATATGGGGACTAGATATACTATCGAGCCTCTTTATATAATTGTAGTTATTATCAATGTATATGAAATATATGTCATTAATTAATAGTCTTTTATCTTAGTTTCTTAGTGATGAAGTAACCTAAAATTTGCTGATGGGGAAGAAGAAAAATATTGAAATTATTTATATCATATATAACATATAACAATATGAATATGGGGAATAGATATACTATCGAGCCTCGTTATATAATTTTAATTATTACCAATGTATATGAAATATGTGTCATTAAGTAATAGTCTTTTAACTTAGTTTCTTAATGATGAAGTAACCTAAAATTTGCTGATGGGGAAGAAGAAAAATATTGAAATTGTTTATATCATATATAACATATAACAAATGGAATATGTGGAACAGATATACTATCGAGCCTCTTTAAATAATTGTAGTTGTTATCAATTTATATGAAATATGTGTCATTAATTAATAGTCTTTCAACTTAGTTTCTTAGTGATGAAGTAACCTAAAATTTGGTGACCGGGAAGAAGCAAAATATTGAAATTGTTTATATCATATATAACATATAACAATATGAATATGGGGAATATATATACTATCGATCCTCTTTTTATAATTGTAGTTATTATCAATGTATATGAAATATAATAGTCTTTTATCTTAGTTTCTTAGTGAAGAAGTAACCTAAAATTTGGTGACGGGGAAGAAGCAAAATATTGAAATTGTTTATAACATATATAACATATAACAATATGAATATGGGGACTAGATATACTATCGAGCCTCTTTATATAATTGTAGTTATTATCAATGTATATGAAAGATGTGTCATTAATTAATAGTCTTTTATCTTAGTTTCTTAGTGATGAAGTAACCTAAAATTTGTTGATGGGGAAGAAGAAAAATATTGAAATTATTTATATCATATATAACATATAACAATATGAATATGGGGAATAGATATACTTTAGAGCCTGGTTATATAATTTTAATTTTTACCGATGTATATCAAAATATGTGTCATTAAGTAATAGTCTTTTAACTTAGGTTCTTAATGATGAAGTAACCTAAAATTTGTTGATGGGGAAGAAGAAAAATATTGAAATTGTTTATATCATATATAACATATAACAAATGTAATATGTGGAATAAATATACTATCGAGCCTCTTTAAATAATTGTAGTTATTTTAAATGTATATGAAATATGTGTCATTAATTAATAGTCTTTTAACTTAGTTTCTTAGTGATGAAGTAACCTAAAATTTGGTGACGGGGAAGAAGCAAAATATTGAAATTGTTTATATCATATATAACATATAACAATATGAATATGGGGAATATATATACTATCAATCCTCTTTTTATAATTGTAGTTATTATCAATGTATATGAAATATAATAGTCTTTTATCTTAGTTTCTTAGTGAAGAAGTAACCTAAAATTTGGTGACACGGAAGAAGCAAAATATTGAAATTGTTTATATCATATATAACATATAACAATATGAATATGGGGACTAGATATACTATCGAGCCTCTTTATATAATTGTAGTTATTATCAATGTATATGAAATATATGTCATTAATTAATAGTCTTTTATCTTAGTTTCTTAGTGATGAAGTAACCTAAAATTTACTGATGGGGAAGAAGAAAAATATTGAAATTATTTATATCATATATAACATATAACAATATGAATATGGGGAATAGATATACTATCGAGCCTCGTTATATAATTTTAATTATTACCAATGTATATGAAATATGTGTCATTAAGTAATAGTCTTTTAACTTAGTTTCTAAATGATGAAGTAACCTAAAATTTGTTGATGTGGAAGAAGAAAAATATTGAAATTGTTTATATCATATATAACATATAACAAATGGAATATGTGGGATAGATATACTATCGAGCCTCTTTAAATAATTATAGTTGTTATCAATTTATATGAAATATGTGTCATTAATTAATAGTCTTTTAACTTAGTTTCTTAGTGATGAAGTAACCTAAAATTTGGTGACCGGGAAGAAGCAAAATATTGAAATTGTTTATATCATATATAACATATAACAATATGAATATGGGGAATATATATACTATCGATCCTCTTTTTATAATTGTAGTTATTATCAATGTATATGAAATATAATAGTCTTTTATCTTAGTTTCTTAGTGAAGAAGTAACCTAAAATTAGGTGACGGGGAAGAAGCAAAATATTGAAATTGTTTATAACATATATAACATATAACAATATGAATATGGGAACTAGATATACTATCGAGCCTCTTTATATAATTGTAGTTATTATCAATGTATATGAAAGATGTGTCATTAATTAATAGTCTTTTATCTTAGTTTCTTAGTGATGAAGTAACCTAAAATTTGTTGATGGGGAAGAAGAAAAATATTGAAATTATTTATATCATATATAACATATAACAATATGAATATGGGGAATAGATATACTTTCGAGCCTCGTTATATAATTTTAATTATTACCGATGTATATGAAATATGTGTCATTAAGTAATAGTCTTTTAACTTAGGTTCTTAATGATGAAGTAACCTAAAATTTGTTGATGGGGAAGAAGAAAAATATTGAAATTGTTTATATCATATATAACATATAACAAATGTAATATGTGGAATAGATATACTATCGAGCCTCTTTAAATAATTGTAGTTATTTTAAATGTATATGAAATATGTGTCATTAATTAATAGTCTTTTAACTTAGTTTCTTAGTGATGAAGTAACCTAAAATTTGGTGACCGGGAAGAAGCAAAATATTGAAATTGTTTATATCATATATAACATATAACAATATGAATATGGGGAATATATATACTATCGATCCTCTTTTTATAATTGTAGTTATTATCAATGTATATGAAATATAATAGTCTTTTATCTTAGTTTCTTAGTGAAGAAGTAACCTAAAATTTGGTGACACGGAAGAAGCAAAATATTGAAATTGTTTATATCATATATAACATATAACAATATGAATATGGGGACTAGATATACTATCGAGCCTCTTTATATAATTGTAGTTATTATCAATGTATATGAAATATATGTCATTAATTAATAGTCTTTTATCTTAGTTTCTTAGTGATGAAGTAACCTAAAATTTGCTGATGGGGAAGAAGAAAAATATTGAAATTATTTATATCATATATAACATATAACAATATGAATATGGGGAATAGATATACTATCGAGCCTCGTTATATAATTTTAATTATTACCAATGTATATGAAATATGTGTCATTAAGTAATAGTCTTTTAACTTAGTTTCTTAATGATGAAGTAACCTAAAATTTGCTGATGGGGAAGAAGAAAAATATTGAAATTGTTTATATCATATATAACATATAACAAATGGAATATGTGGAACAGATATACTATCGAGCCTCTTTAAATAATTGTAGTTGTTATCAATTTATATGAAATATGTGTCATTAATTAATAGTCTTTCAACTTAGTTTCTTAGTGATGAAGTAACCTAAAATTTGGTGACCGGGAAGAAGCAAAATATTGAAATTGTTTATATCATATATAACATATAACAATATGAATATGGGGAATATATATACTATCGATCCTCTTTTTATAATTGTAGTTATTATCAATGTATATGAAATATAATAGTCTTTTATCTTAGTTTCTTAGTGAAGAAGTAACCTAAAATTTGGTGACGGGGAAGAAGCAAAATATTGAAATTGTTTATAACATATATAACATATAACAATATGAATATGGGGACTAGATATACTATCGAGCCTCTTTATATAATTGTAGTTATTATCAATGTATATGAAAGATGTGTCATTAATTAATAGTCTTTTATCTTAGTTTCTTAGTGATGAAGTAACCTAAAATTTGTTGATGGGGAAGAAGAAAAATATTGAAATTATTTATATCATATATAACATATAACAATATGAATATGGGGAATAGATATACTTTAGAGCCTGGTTATATAATTTTAATTTTTACCGATGTATATCAAAATATGTGTCATTAAGTAATAGTCTTTTAACTTAGGTTCTTAATGATGAAGTAACCTAAAATTTGTTGATGGGGAAGAAGAAAAATATTGAAATTGTTTATATCATATATAACATATAACAAATGTAATATGTGGAATAAATATACTATCGAGCCTCTTTAAATAATTGTAGTTATTTTAAATGTATATGAAATATGTGTCATTAATTAATAGTCTTTTAACTTAGTTTCTTAGTGATGAAGTAACCTAAAATTTGGTGACGGGGAAGAAGCAAAATATTGAAATTGTTTATATCATATATAACATATAACAATATGAATATGGGGAATATATATACTATCGATCCTCTTTTTATAATTGTAGTTATTATCAATGTATATGAAATATAATAGTCTTTTATCTTAGTTTCTTAGTGAAGAAGTAACCTAAAATTTGGTGACACGGAAGAAGCAAAATATTGAAATTGTTTATATCATATATAACATATAACAATATGAATATGGGGACTAGATATACTATCGAGCCTCTTTATATAATTGTAGTTATTATCAATGTATATGAAATATATGTCATTAATTAATAGTCTTTTATCTTAGTTTCTTAGTGATGAAGTAACCTAAAATTTACTGATGGGGAAGAAGAAAAATATTGAAATTATTTATATCATATATAACATATAACAATATGAATATGGGGAATAGATATACTATCGAGCCTCGTTATATAATTTTAATTATTACCAATGTATATGAAATATGTGTCATTAAGTAATAGTCTTTTAACTTAGTTTCTTAATGATGAAGTAACCTAAAATTTGCTGATGGGGAAGAAGAAAAATATTGAAATTGTTTATATCATATATAACATATAACAAATGGAATATGTGGAATAGATATACTATCGAGCCTCTTTAAATAATTGTAGTTATTATCAATGTATATGAAATATGTGTCATTAATTAATAGTCTTTTAACTTAGTTTCTTAGTGATGAAGTAACCTAAAATTTGGTGACCGGGAAGAAGCAAAATATTGAAATTGTTTATATCATATATAACATATAACAATATGAATATGGGGAATATATATACTATCGAACCTCTTTTTATAATTGTAGTTATTATCAATGTATATGAAATATAATAGTCTTCTATCTTAGTTTCTTAGTGAAGAAGTAACCTAAAATTTGGTGACACGGAAGAAGCAAAATATTGAAATTGTTTATATCATATATAACATATAACAATATGAATATGGGGACTAGATATACTATCGAGCCTCTTTATATAATTGTAGTTATTATCAATGTATATGAAATATGTGTCATTAATTAATAGTCTTTTATCTTAGTTTCTTAGTGATGAAGTAACCTAAAATTTGCTGATGGGGAAGAAGAAAAATATTGAAATTATTTATATCATATATAACAAATAACAATATGAATATGGGGAATAGATATAATATCAAGCCTCATTATATAATTTTAATTATTACCAATGTATATGAAATATGTGTCATTAAGTAATAGTCTTTTAACTTAGTTTCTTAATGATGAAGTAACCTAAAATTTGCTGATGGGGAAGAAGAAAAATATTGAAATTGTTTATATCATATATAACATATAACAAATGGAATATGTGGAATAGATATACTATCGAGCCTCTTTAAATAATTGTAGTTATTATCAATGTATATGAAATATGTGTCATTAATTAATAGTCTTTTAACTTAGTTTCTTAGTGATGAAGTAACCTAAAATTTGGTGACCGGGAAGAAGCAAAATATTGAAATTGTTTATATCATATATAACATATAACAATATGAATATGGGGAATATATATACTATCGAACCTCTTTTTATAATTGTAGTTATTATCAATGTATATGAAATATAATAGTCTTTTATCTTAGTTTCTTAGTGAAGAAGTAACCTAAAATTTGGTGACACGGAAGAAGCAAAATATTGAAATTGTTTATATCATATATAACATATAACAATATGAATATGGGGACTAGATATACTATCGAGCCTCTTTATATAATTGTAGTTATTATCAATGTATATGAAATATATGTCATTAATTAATAGTCTTTTATCTTAGTTTCTTAGTGATGAAGTAACCTAAAATTTGCTGATGGGGAAGAAGAAAAATATTGAAATTATTTATATCATATATAACATATAACAATATGAATATGGGGAATAGATATACTATCGAGCCTCGTTATATAATTTTAATTATTACCAATGTATATGAAATATGTGTCATTAAGTAATAGTCTTTTAACTTAGTTTCTTAATGATGAAGTAACCTAAAATTTGCTGATGGGGAAGAAGAAAAATATTGAAATTGTTTATATCATATATAACATATAACAAATGGAATATGTGGAACAGATATACTATCGAGCCTCTTTAAATAATTGTAGTTGTTATCAATTTATATGAAATATGTGTCATTAATTAATAGTCTTTCAACTTAGTTTCTTAGTGATGAAGTAACCTAAAATTTGGTGACCGGGAAGAAGCAAAATATTGAAATTGTTTATATCATATATAACATATAACAATATGAATATGGGGAATATATATACTATCGATCCTCTTTTTATAATTGTAGTTATTATCAATGTATATGAAATATAATAGTCTTTTATCTTAGTTTCTTAGTGAAGAAGTAACCTAAAATTTGGTGACGGGGAAGAAGCAAAATATTGAAATTGTTTATAACATATATAACATATAACAATATGAATATGGGGACTAGATATACTATCGAGCCTCTTTATATAATTGTAGTTATTATCAATGTATATGAAAGATGTGTCATTAATTAATAGTCTTTTATCTTAGTTTCTTAGTGATGAAGTAACCTAAAATTTGTTGATGGGGAAGAAGAAAAATATTGAAATTATTTATATCATATATAACATATAACAATATGAATATGGGGAATAGATATACTTTAGAGCCTGGTTATATAATTTTAATTTTTACCGATGTATATCAAAATATGTGTCATTAAGTAATAGTCTTTTAACTTAGGTTCTTAATGATGAAGTAACCTAAAATTTGTTGATGGGGAAGAAGAAAAATATTGAAATTGTTTATATCATATATAACATATAACAAATGTAATATGTGGAATAGATATACTATCGAGCCTCTTTAAATAATTGTAGTTATTTTAAATGTATATGAAATATGTGTCATTAATTAATAGTCTTTTAACTTAGTTTCTTAGTGATGAAGTAACCTAAAATTTGGTGACGGGGAAGAAGCAAAGTATTGAAATTGTTTATATCATATATAACATATAACAATATGAATATGGGGAATATATATACTATCGATCCTCTTTTTATAATTGTAGTTATTATCAATGTATATGAAATATAATAGTCTTTTATCTAAGTTTCTTAGTGAAGAAGTAACCTAAAATTTGGTGACACGGAAGAAGCAAAATATTGAAATTGTTTATATCATATATAACATATAACAATATGAATATGGGGACTAGATATACTATCGAGCCTCTTTATATAATTGTAGTTATTATCAATGTATATGAAATATATGTCATTAATTAATAGTCTTTTATCTTAGTTTCTTAGTGATGAAGTAACCTAAAATTTGCTGATGGGGAAGAAGAAAAATATTGAAATTATTTATATCATATATAACATATAACAATATGAATATGGGGAATAGATATACTATCGAGCCTCGTTATATAATTTTAATTATTACCAATGTATATGAAATATGTGTCATTAAGTAATAGTCTTTTAACTTAGTTTCTTAATGATGAAGTAACCTAAAATTTGCTGATGGGGAAGAAGAAAAATATTGAAATTGTTTATATCATATATAACATATAACAAATGGAATATGTGGAATAGATATACTATCGAGCCTCTTTAAATAATTGTAGTTATTATCAATGTATATGAAATATGTGTCATTAATTAATAGTCTTTTAACTTAGTTTCTTAGTGATGAAGTAACCTAAAATTTGGTGACCGGGAAGAAGCAAAATATTGAAATTGTTTATATCATATATAACATATAACAATATGAATATGGGGAATATATATACTATCGAACCTCTTTTTATAATTGTAGTTATTATCAATGTATATGAAATATAATAGTCTTTTATCTTAGTTTCTTAGTGAAGAAGTAACCTAAAATTTGGTGACACGGAAGAAGCAAAATATTGAAATTGTTTATATCATATATAACATATAACAATATGAATATGGGGACTAGATATACTATCGAGCCTCTTTATATAATTGTAGTTATTATCAATGTATATGAAATATGTGTCATTAATTAATAGTCTTTTATCTTAGTTTCTTAGTGATGAAGTAACCTAAAATTTGCTGATGGGGAAGAAGAAAAATATTGAAATTATTTATATCATATATAACAAATAACAATATGAATATGGGGAATAGATATACTATCAAGCCTCATTATATAATTTTAATTATTACCAATGTATATGAAATATGTGTCATTAAGTAATAGTCTTTTAACTTAGTTTCTTAATGATGAAGTAACCTAAAATTTGCTGATGGGGAAGAAGAAAAATATTGAAATTGTTTATATCATATATAACATATAACAAATGGAATATGTGGAATAGATATACTATCGAGCCTCTTTAAATAATTGTAGTTATTATCAATGTATATGAAATATGTGTCATTAATTAATAGTCTTTTAACTTAGTTTCTTAGTGATGAAGTAACCTAAAATTTGGTGACCCGGAAGAAGCAAAATATTGAAATTGTTTATATCATATATAACATATAACAATATGAATATGGGGAATATATATACTATCGAACCTCTTTTTATAATTGTAGTTATTATCAATGTATATGAAATATAATAGTCTTTTATCTTAGTTTCTTAGTGAAGAAGTAACCTAAAATTTGGTGACGCGGATGAAGCTAAATATTGAGATTGTTTATATCATATATAACATATAACAATATGAATATGGGGACTAGATATACTATCGAGCCTCTTTATATAATTATAGTTATTATCAATGTATATGAAATATGTGTCATTAATTAATAGTCTTTTATCTTAGTTTCTTAGTGATGAAGTAACCTAAAATTTGCTGATGGGGAAGAAGAAAAATATTGAAATTGTTTATATCATATATAACATATAACAAATGTAATATGTGGAATAGATATACTATCGAGCCTCTTTAAATAATTGTAGTTATTTTAAATGTATATGAAATATGTGTCATTAATTAATAGTCTTTTAATTTAGTTTCTTAGTGATGAAGTAACCAAAAATTTACTGACCGGGAAGAAGCAAAATATTGAAATTGTTTATATCATATATAACATATAACAATATGAATATGGGGAATATATATACTATCGATCCTCTTTTTATAATTGTAGTTATTATCAATGTATATGAAATATAATAGTCTTTTATCTTAGTTTCTTAGTGAAGAAGTAACCTAAAATTTGGTGACACGGAAGAAGCAAAATATTGAAATTGTTTATAACATATATAACATATAACAATATGAATATGGGGACTAGATATACTATCGAGCCTCTTTATATAATTGTAGTTATTATCAATGTATATGAAATATGTGTCATTAATTAATAGTCTTTTATCTTAGTTTCTTAGTGATGAAGTAACCTAAAATTTGCTGATGGGGAAGAAGAAAAATATTGAAATTATTTATATCATATATAACATATAACAATATGAATATGGGGAATAGATATACTATCGAGCCTCAGTATATAACTTTAGTTATTACCAATGTATATGAAATATGTATCACCAATTAATAGTCTTTTAATTATTTTTCTTAGTGAAAATGTAACCTAAAATTTGGTGACGGGGAAGAAGCAAAATATTGAAATTGTTTATATCATATATAACATATAACAATATGAATATGGGGAATAGATATACTATCGAGCCTCTTGATATAATTGTAGTTATTATCAATGTATATGAAATATGTGTCGTTAATTAATAGTCTTTTATCTTAGTTTCTTAGTGATGAAGTAACCTAAAATTTAGTGACAGGGAAGAAGCAAAATATTGAAATTGTTTATATCATATATACATATAACAATATGAATATTGGGAATAAATATAGTATCGAGCCTCTTCATATAATTTTAATTATTACAAATGTATATAAAATATGTGTCAGTAAATAATAGTCGTTTAACTTAGTTTCTTAGTGATGAAGTAACCTAAAATTTGCTGATGGGGAAGAAGAAAAATATTGAAATTGTTTATATCATATATAACATATAACAATATGAATATCGGGAATAGATATACTATCGAGCCTCGTTATATAATTTTAATTATTACGAATGTAAATGAAATATGTGTCATTAAATAATAGTCTTTTAACTTAGTTTCTTAATGATGAAGTAACCTAAAATTTGTTGATGGGGAAGAAGAAAAATATTGAAATTGTCTATATCATATATAACATATAACAATATGAATATGGGAAATAGATATACTATCAAGCCTCTTTATATAATTGTAGTTATTATCAATGTATATGAAATATCTGTCATTTTTTAATAGTCTTTTAACTTTGTTTCTTAGTGATGAAGTAACCTAAAATTTGGTGACCGGGAAGAAGCAAAATATTGAAATTGTTTATATCATATATAACATATAACAAATGTAATATTTGGAATAGATATACTATCGAGCCTCTTTATATAATTGTAGTTATTATCAATGTATATGAAATATGTGTCATTAATTAATAGTCTTTTAACTTAGTTTCTTAGTGATGAAGTAACCTAAAATTTGGTGACCGAGAAGAAGCAAAATATTGAAATTGTTTATATCATATATAACATATAACAATATGAATATGGGGAATATATATACTATCGAGCCTCTTTTTATAATTGTAGTGATTATCAATGTATATGAAATATAATAGTCTTTTATCTTAGTTTCTTAGTGAAGAAGTAACCTAAAATTTGGTGACGGGGAAGAAGCAAAATATTGAAATTGTTTATAACATATATAACATATAACAATATGAATATGGGGACTAGATATACTATCGGGCCTCGTTATATAATTTTAATTATTACCAATGTATATGAAATATGTGTCATTAAGTAATAGTCTTTTAACTTAGTTTCTTAATGATGAAGTAACCTAAAATTTGCTGATGGGGAAGAAGAAAAATATTGAAATTGTTTATATCATATATAACATATAACAATGTGAATATTGAGAATAAATATACTATCGTGCCTCGTTATATAATTTTAATTATTAGCGATGTATATGAAATATTTGTCATTAAGTAATAGTCTTTTAACTTAGTTTCTTAATGATGAAGTAACCTAAAATTTGTTGATGGGGAAGAAGAAAAATATTGAAATTGTTTATATCATATATAACATATAACAAATGTAATATGTGGAATAGATATACTATCGAGCCTCTTTAAATAATTGTAGTTATTATCAATGTATATGAAATATGTGTCATTAATTAATAGTCTTTTAACTTAGTTTCTTTGTGATGAAGTAACCTAAAATTTGGTGACCGGGAAGAAGCAAAATATTGAAATTGTTTATATCATATATAACATATAACAATATGAATACGGGGAATATATATACTATGGAGCCTCTTTTTATAATTGTAGTTATTATCAATGTATATGAAATATAATAGTCTTTTATCTTAGTTTCTTAGTGAAGAAGTAACCTAAAATTTGGTGACGCGGAAGAAGCTAAATAATGAAATTGTTTATTTCATATATAACATATAACAATATGAATATGGGGACTAGATATACTATCGAGCCTCTTTATATAATTGTAGTTATTATAAATGTATATGAAATATGTGTCATTAATTAATAGTCTTTTATCTTAGTTTCTTAGTGATGAAGTAACCTAAAATTTGTTGATGGGGAAGAAGAAAAATATTGAAATTATTTATATCATATATAACATATAACAATATGAATATGGGAAATAGATATACTATCGAGCCTCAGTATATAACTTTAGTTATTACCAATGTATATGAAATATGTATCACCAATTAATAGTCTTTTAACTATTTTTCTTAGTGAAAATGTAACCTAAAATTTGGTGACGGGGAAGAAGCAAAATATTGAAATTGTTTATATCATATATAAAATATAACAATATGAATATGGGGAATAGATATACTATCTAGCCTCTTGATATAATTGTAGTTATTATAAATGTATATGAAATATGTGTCGTTAATTAATAGTCTTTTATCTTAGTTTCTTAGTGATGAAGTAACCTAAAATTTAGTGACGGGGAAGAAGCAAAATATTGAAATTGTTTATATCATATATACATATAACAATATGAATATTGGGAATAAATATAGTATCGAGCCTCTTTATATAATTTTAATTATTACCAATGTATATAAAATATGTGTCAGTAAATAATAGTCGTTTAACTTAGTTTCTTAATGATGAAGTAACCTAAAATTTGCTGATGGGGAAGAAGAAAAATATTGAAATTGTTTATATCATATATAACATATAACAATATGAATATGGGGAATAGATATACTATCGAGCCTCGTTATATAATTTTAATTATTACGAATGTATATGAAATATGTGTCATTAAATAATAGTCTTTTAACTTAGTTTCTTAATGATGAAGTAACCTAAAATTTGTTGATGGGGAAGAAGAAAAATATTGAAATTGTCTATATCATATATAACATATAACAATATGAATATGGGAAATAGATATACTATCAAGCCTCTTTATATAATTGTAGTTATTATCAATGTATATGAAATATCTGTCATTTTTTAAAAGTCTTTTAACTTTGTTTCTTAGTGATGAAGTAACCTAAAATTTGGTGACCGGGAAGAAGCAAAATATTGAAATTGTTTATATCATATATAACATATAACAAATGTAATATGTGGAATAGATATACTATCGAGCATCTTTATATAATTGTAGTTATTATCAATGTATATGAAATATGTGTCATTAATTAATAGTCTTTTAACTTAGTTTCTTAGTGATGAAGTAACCTAAAATTTGGTGACCGGGAAGAAGCAAAATATTGAAATTGTTTATTTCATATATAACATATAACAATATGAATATGGGGAATATATATACTATCGAGCCTCTTTTTATAATTGTAGTGATTATCAATGTATAGGAAATATAATAGTCTTTTATCTTAGTTTCTTAGTGAAGAAGTAACCTAAAATTTGGTGACGGGGAAGAAGCAAAATATTGAAATTGTTTATAACATATATAACATATAACAATATGAATATGGGGACTAGTTATACTATCAAGCCTCTTTATATAATTGTAGTTATTATCAATGTATATGAAAGATGTGTCATTAATTAATAGTCTTTTATCTTAGTTTCTTAGTGATGAAATAACCTAAAATTTGTTGATGGGGAAGAAGAAAAATATTGAAATTATTTATATCATATATAACATATAACAATATGAATATTGGGAATAGATATACTATCGAGCCTCGTTATATAATTTTAATTATTACCGATGTATATGAAATATTTGTCATTAAGTAATAGTCTTTTAACTTAGTTTCTTCATGATGAAGTAACTTAAAATTTGTTGATGGGGAAGAAGAAAAATATTGAAATTGTTTATATCATATATAACATATAACAAATGGAATATGTGGAATAGATATACTATCGAGCCTCTTTAAATAATTGTAGTTATTATCAATGTATATGAAATATGTGTCATTAATTAATAGTATTTTAACTTAGTTTCTTAGTGATGAAGTAACGTAAAATTTGGTGACCGGGAAGAAGCAAAATATTGAAATTGTTTATATCATATATAACATATAACAATATGAATACGGGGAATATATATACTATCGAGCCTCTTTTTATAATTGTAGTTATTATCAATGTATATGAAATATAATAGTCTTTTATCTTAGTTTCTTAGTGAAGAAGTAACCTAACATTTGGTGACGCGGAAGAAGCAAAATATTGAAATTGTTTATAACATATATAACATATAAAAATATGAATATGGGGACTAGATATACTATCGAGCCTCTTTATATAATTGTAGTTATTATCAATGTATATGAAATATGTGTCATTAATTAATAGTCTTTTATCTTAGTTTCTTAGTGATGAAGTAACCTAAAATTTGTTGATGGGGAAGAAGAAAAATATTGAAATTATTTATATCATATATAACATATAACAAATGGAATATGTGGAATAGATATACTATCGAGCCTCTTTAAATAATTGTAGTTATTATCAATGTATATGAAATATGTGTCATTAATTAATAGTCTTTTAACTTAGTTTCTTAATGATGAAGTAACCTAAAATTTGTTGATGGGGAAGAAGAAAAATATTGAAATTGTCTATATCATATATAACATATAACAATATGAATATGGGAAATAGATATAGTATCAAGCCTCTTTATATAATTGTAGTTATTATCAATGTATATGAAAGATGTGTCATTAATTAATAGTCTTTTATCTTAGTTTCTTAGTGATGAAGTAACCTAAAATTTGTTGATGGGGAAGAAGAAAAATATTGAAATTATTTATATCATATATAACATATAACAATATGAATATGGGGAATAGATATACTATCGACCCTCGTTATATAATTTTAATTATTACCGATGTATATGAAATATTTGTCATTAAGTAATAGTCTTTTAACTTAGTTTCTTAATGATG
Source organism: Vicia faba (assembly GCA_948472305.1). Lineage (NCBI taxonomy): Eukaryota > Viridiplantae > Streptophyta > Magnoliopsida > Fabales > Fabaceae > Vicia > Vicia faba. The sequence continues at coordinate 112,588 of CATIWC010002004.1, read as the reverse complement.
AAGTAACCTAAAATTTGTTGATGGGGAAGAAGAAAAATATTGAAATTATTTATATCATATATAACATATAACAAATGTAATATGTGGAATAGATATACTATCGAGCCTCTTTAAATAATTGTAGTTATTATCAATGTATATGAAATATGTGTCATTAATTAATAGTCTTTTAACTTAGTTTCTTAGTGATGAAGTAACCTAAAATTTGGTGACCGGGAAGAAGCAAAATATTGAAATTGTTTATATCATATATAACATATAACAATATGAATATGGGGAATATATATACTATCGAGCCTCTTTTTATAATTTTAGTTATTATCAATGTATATGAAATATAATAGTCTTTTATCTTAGTTTCTTAGTGAAGAAGTAACCTAAAATTTGGTGACGCGGAAGAAGCTAAATATTGATATTGTTTATTTCATATATAACATATAACAATATGAATATGGGGACTAGATATACTATCGAGCCTCTTTATATAATTGTAGTTATTATCAATGTATATGAAATATGTGTCATTAATTAATAGTCTTTTATTTTAGTTTCTTAGTGATGAGGTAACCCAAAATTTGCTGATGGGGAAGAAGAAAAATATTGAAATTGTTTATATCATATATAACATATAACAAATGGAATATGTGGAATAGATATACTATCGAGCCTCTTTAAATAATTGTAGTTATTATCAATGTATATGAAATATGTGTCATTAATTAATAGTCTTTTAACTTAGTTTCTTAGTGATGAAGTAACCTAAAATTTGGTGATCGGGAAGAAGCAAAATATTGAAATTGTTTATATCATATATAACATATAACAATATGAATATGGGGAATAGATATATTATCGAGCCTCTTTATATAATTGTAGTTATTATTAATGTATATGAAATATAATAGTCTTTTATCTTAGTTTCTTAGTGAAGAAGTAACCTAAAATTTGTTGACGTGGAAGAAGCAAAATATTGAAATTGTTTATATCATATATAACATATAACAATATGAAAATGGGGACTAGATATACTATCGAGCCTCTTTATATAATTGTAGTTATTATCAATGTATATGAAATATGTGTCATTAATTAATAGTCTTTTATCTATGTTTCTTAGTGATGAAGTAACCTAAAATTTGCTGATGGGGAAGAAGAAAAATATTGAAATTATTTATATCATATATAACATATAACAATATGAATATGGGGACTAGATATACTATCGAGCCTCTTTATATAATTGTAGTTATTATCAATGTATATGAAATATGTCTTATTAATTAATAGTCTTTTATCTAAGTTTCTTAGTGATGAAGTAACCTAAAATTTGCTGATGGGGAAGAAGAAAAATATTAAAATTATTTATATCATATATAACATATAACAATATGAATAGGGGGAATAAATATACTATCGAGCCTCGTTATGAAATTTTAATTATTACCAATGTATATGAAATATGTGTCATTAAGTAATAGTCTTTTAACTTAGTTTCTTAATGATGAAGTAACCTAAAATTTGCTGATGGGGAAGAAGAAAAATATTGAAATTGTTTATATCATATATAACATATAACAAATTGAATATGTGGAATAGATATACTATCGAGCCTCTTTATATAATTGTAGTTATTATCAATGTATATGAAACATGTGTCATTAATTAATAGTCTTTTAACTTAGTTTCTTAGTGATGAAGTAACCTAAAATTTGGAGACCGGGAAGAAGCAAAATATTGAAATTGTTTATATCATATATAACATATAACAATATGAATATGGGGAATATATATATATATATATATATATATATATATACTATCGAGCCTCTTTTTAAAAATGTAGTTATTATCAATTTATATGAAATATAATAGTCTTTTATCTTAGTTTCTTAGTGAATAAGTAACCTAAAATTTGATGACGGGGAAGAAGCAAAATATTGAAATTGTTTATATCATATATAACATATAACAATATGAATATGGGGACTAGATATACTATTGAGCCTCTTTATATAATTATAGTTATTATCAATGTATATGAAATATGTGTCATTAATTAATAGTCTTTTATCTATGTTTCTTAGTGATGAAGTAACCTAAAATTTGCTGATGGGGAAAAAGAAAAATATTGAAATTATTTATATCATATATAACATATAACAAATGGAATATGTGGAATAGATATACTATCGAGCCTCTTTATATAATTGTATTTATTATCAATGTATATGAAATATGTGTCATTAATTAATAGCCTTTTAACTTAGTTTCTTAGTGATGAAGTAACCTAAAATTTGGTGACCGGGAAGAACAAAATATTGAAATTGTTTATATCATATATAACATATACCAATATGAATATGGGGAATATATATACTATCGAGCCTCTTTTTATAATTGTAGTGATTATCAATGTATATGAAATATGTGTCTTTAATTAATAGTCTTTTAACTTAGTTTCTTAGTGATGAAGTAACCTAAAATTTGGTGACCGGGAAGAAGCAAAATATTGAAATTGTTTATATCATATATACCATATAACAATATGAATATGGGGAATATATATACTATCGAACCTCTTTATATAGTTGTAGTTATTATTAATTTATATGAAATATAATAGTCTTTTATCTTAGTTTCTTAGTGAAGAAGTAACCAAAAATTTGGTGACGGGGAAGAAGCAAAATATTGAAATTGTTTATATCATATATAACATATAACAATATGAATATGGGGACTAGATATACTATCGAGCCTCTTTATATAATTGTTGTTATTATCAATGTATATGAAATATGTGCCATTAATTAATAGTCTTTTATCTTAGTTTCTTAGTGATGAAGTAACCTAAAATTTGCTGATGGGGAATAAGAAAAATATTGAAATTATTTATATCATATATAACATATAACAATATGAATATGGGGAATAGATATACTATCGATCCTCGTTATATAATTTTAATTATTACCAATGTATATGAAATATGTGTCATTAAGTAATAGTCTTTTAACTTAGTTTCTTAATGATGAAGTAACCTAAAATTTGCTGATGGGGAAGAAGAAAAATCTTGAAATTGTTTATATCATATATAACATATAACAAATGGAATATGTGGAATAGATATATTATCGAGCCTCTTTATATAATTGTAGTTATTATCTATGTATATGAAATATGTGTCATTAATTAACAGTCTTTTAACTTAGTTTCTTAGTGATGAAGTAACCTAAAATTTGGTGACCGGGAAGAAGCAAAATATTGAAATTGTTTATATCATATATAACATATAACAATATGATTATGGGGAATATATATACTATCGAGCCTCTTTTTATAATTGAAGTGATTATCAATGTATATGAAATATAATAGTCTTTTATCTTAGTTTCTTAGTGAAGAAGTAACCTAAAATTTGGTGACGGGGAAGAAGCAAAATATTGAAATTGTTTATAACATATATAACATATATAACATATAACATTATGAATATGGGGACTAGATATACTATCGAGCCTCTTTATATAATTGTAGTTATTATCAATGTATATGAAATATGTGTCATTAATTAATAGCCTTTTATCTTAGTTTCTTAGTGATGAAGTAACCTAAAATTTGCTGATGGGGAAGAAGAAAAATACTGAAATTATTTATATCATATATAACATATAACAATATGAATATGGGTAATAGATATACTATCGAGCCTCGTTATATAATTTTAATTATTACGAATGTATATGAAATATGTGTCATTAAGTAATAGTCTTTTAACTTAGTTTCTTAATGATGAAGTAACCAAAAATTTGCTGATGGGGAAGAAGAAAAATATTGAAATTGTCTATATCATATATAACATATAACAATATGAATATGGGAAATAGATATACTATCGAGCCTCTTTATATAATTGTAGTTATTATCAATGTATATGCAATATCTGTCATTTATTAATAGTCTTTTAACTTAGCTTCTTACTGATGAAGTAACCTAAAATTTGGTGACCGGGAAGAAGCAAAATATTGAAATTGTTTATATCATATATAACATATAACAATATGAATATGGGGAATAGATATACTATCGAGCCTATTTATATAATTGTAGTTATTATCAATGTATATGAAATATAATAATCTTTTATCTTAGTTTCTTAATGAAGAAGTAACCTAAAATTTGGTGACAGGGAAGAAGCAAAATATTGAAATTGTTTATATCATATATAACATATAACAATATGAATATGGGGAATAGATATACTATCGAGCCTCTTTATATAATTGTAATTATTATCAATGCATATGAAATATGTATCATTAATTAATAGTCTTTTATCTTAGTTTCTTAGTGATGAAGTAACCTAAAATTTGCTGATGGGGAAGAAGAAAAATATTGAAATTGTTTATATCATATATAACATATAACAATATGAATATGGGGAATAAATATACTATCTGGCATCGTTATATAATTTTAATTATTACCAATGTATATGAAATATGTGTCATTAAGTAATAGTCTTTTAACTTAGTTTCTTAATGATGAAGTAACCTAAAATTTGCTGATGGGGAAGAAGAAAAATATTGAAATTGTTTATATCATATATAACATATAACAATATGAATATTGGGAATAAATATACTATTGAGCCTCTTTATATAATTGTAATTATTATCAATGCATATGAATTATGTATCATTAATTAATAGTCTTTTATCTTAGTTTCTTAGTGATGAAGTAACATAAAATTTGCTGATGGGGAAGAAGAAAAATATTGAAATTGTTTATATCATATATAACATATAACAATATGAATATGGGGAATAGATATACTATCGGGCCTCGTTATATAATTTTAATTATTACCAATGTATATGAAATATGTGTCATTAAGTAATAGTCTTTTAACTTAGTTTCTTAATGATGAAGTAACCTAAAATTTGATGATGGGGAAGAAGAAAAATATTGAAATTGTTTATATCATATATAACATATAACAATATGAATATTGAGAATAAATATACTATCGAGCTTCTTTATATAATTTTAATTATTACCAATGTATATGAAATACGTGTCATTAAATAATAGTTGTTTAACTTAGTTTCTTAATTAAGAAGTAACCTAAAATTTGCTGATGGGGAAGAAGAAAAATATTGAAATTGTTTATATCATATATAACATATGAAGTTGTTTAGGTATTGGCATGCATTTTTGGTAAAACCAGGTGTATGAATGTCATGACTGATGTCATAACATTCTAGTTTATTAGGTACAGATTTATTAGGTACCTTTGCAGAAAAAAATTGCCATACAGGTACTGATGTTTATGAGTGTGTATCTGAGCATTTTGCAAAATGATCACATTTACCAAAATCAGTAAACAGGAATTCTGATGTCATAACAAATGTTAAGACATCCTGTTCTGACTTAACAGGTATGCAGTTTGGTTAATTCTGAGTTTTTTTCAGGTAAATGACTCAGCCTTTCCAGAACAGAATCCTGCGTTTTCTTTGGGTTAACCTAGCTCAACCCCAACCTGGTTGATATAGTCCTGTGACCTAGTCTTAAGGACAAACGGAATTAACCCTAGCTTTTTGTGGAAACCCTAACTGAAGATGCAGCTGCTATATATTCAACAGGGCTGCTGTTTTGAATGTATCCCCTTTTTGACAGAAGATCATTTAGAAGCTGTATAGTTTTAACTATTGTAATCCAAGCAATTATCATTGTGATAAGTGACTTGGAATAGGTTTTAATTGTAAGGGTTGTGTATCACTCAAAGCTTTGAAGCAAGAGTGTTTTTGTGTCTCTTGACTAAAGCTTTGAAGCAAAGTCAAGTTAGGTTTATGTATCACTCAAAGCTGTGAAGCAAGAGTGTTTGTGTTTCTTGATTAAAAAGTTATGAAGCATAATCAAGTGTATGTTTTGAAGTGTGTCTTCATCAATTCATTATTCAAATTGTTTTAAGTATCACTGCTATGATTGAGGGGGAGTGAGTAGGAACTCAGGTTTAAGTTGTACTTAGATTGAAGTTGCATTGGGTAGGTCTTAAGTGAAGGAGATAAACTGGTTGGTTTATTCCTGAATTAATATCTCTTATAGTGGATTTCCTCCCTGGCTTGGTAGCCCCCAGAATAGGTGTTGTTGCACACTGAACTGGGTAAACAATTGACTGTGTTCTTTACTGTTTTTGTATTTACTGTCTTATAGAAAGTCAGATACGGTGTCATAACATTGAACGTGACATTGAGTATCTGCAGCCAGAATTTCAATTGGCATCAGAGCAGGCACCCTGCCTGTATTACTGGGTGAGATCTAGGGATATCACTTTCTGGCACTATGGACAAAGAAGGAGTTTTTGGAAATAGACCACCCATTCTGGATGGAACAAATTATGACTACTGGAAACCTCGTATGATTGCCTTCTTAAAATCTCTAGACAAAAAGGCTTGGAGAGCTGCTGACAAAGGATGGAACCATCCCACCATAACTGAGAAAGATGGGACAATCAGTCTGAAGGCTGAGGAAGACTGGAGTAAAGAAGAAGATGAGTTAGCCCTGGGAAATTCCAAAGCTTTAAATGCCTTGTTCAATAGAATTGATAGAAACATTTTCAGACTAGTACATCAATATGAACTGGCCAAGGAAGTTTGGGACACTCTCAAAACTACTCATGAGGGCACTTCCAAAGTAAAAATGTCAAGGCTTCAGATGTTGACTACCAAGTTTGAGAATCTAAAAATGATGGAAGATGAAACCATTCATGAGTTTGACATGAACATCTTGGAGATTGCCAACACCTCAGGAGCACTGGGAGAAAAGATGTCAGAAGAAAAACTGGTGAGAAAGATTCTCAGATCCTTGCGTAAAAGATTTGCAATGAAGGTAAATGCCATAGAGGAAGCCCAAGACATCAGCAAGTTGAAAGTGGATGAACTTATTGGGTCTCTTCAGACTTTTGAGATGGGGATCACTGATAATGGTGACAAGAAGAACAAGAGCATAGCACTTGTATCCAACACTAATGTTGAAAACAAGGAGGATGAAGAAGAAAATATTTCAGAAGCTATAGCCATGCTTGGAAGACAGTTCAACAAACTCATCAAAAGAATAGATCCAAAGTCAAGGTCTAATGTTCATAACATTCCCTCTGACATTGACAGTTCCAGCAGAAGACCAAGGTCAGAAGAGAAGGGAAACCAAGGCAGAGGAATTCAATGCCATGGTTGTGAAGGATATGGGCATATTCGAGCTGAATGTCCAACCTTTCTTAAGAAACAAAAGAAAGGAATGACTGTTACTTGGTCTGACTGTGATTCAGAAAGTAATTCTGAAGAAGAATCTGCCAAACTAGTTACCGCTCTAACTGGTGTTTGTACTTCTGAAAGTGACACTAGTGATGAAGAAGTGACATTTGAAGAACTGACTGATACTTATAAGAAATTGTGTATCAGAAGTGCTGAAGTCTGTGTGCAGAATGAGAAACAATCAAAACTCATCATAAAGCTGGAGGCTAAAAAAAGGGCAAACCTTGAAACTATAAGTCATCTAGAAGGAGAAGTTCAATTGCTAAACTCTCAACTAAATCAAATGACCAAATCTGTCAAGATGCTGACTAATGGAACAGACAAATTGGAAGAGATCCTTCAGGTTGGACAAAATGTGGGAAACAAATCTGGACTAGGATTTGTGGAAGCAAAGAAATCTGGTACAGATAAGAAGATCAGGCCTGATAAACAAATGTCAAAACAGATGTCTCAACATAACTCTCAACATCAGAAATAGAAATATATGAAGAAAAAGTACCAAAGATGGAGATGTCATCATTGTGGGAGGTATGGACACATAAAGCCCTTCTGCTTCAAATTGCATGGATACCCTAATCAAAACTCAGGTGTTAAACCTAAGTCAAAAAGCGTACCACATACTCCTCAATGGAAGAAAAAGGCTACTGCCCTGATAGCCCACACTTCCCTGAGAGTGTCTGCAAAGGAAGGCTGGTACTTTGACAGTGGGTGTTCTAAACACATGACTGGAATAAAGAACATTCTCAATCATGTTAAACCTCACAACACTAGTTATGTGACCTTTGGAGATGGTGCTAAAGGTGAAATCAAAGGAGTTGGTAATTTGGACTGCCCTGAAGTTCCAAGTCTGAGTGAAGTACTGCTGGTAAAAGGGCTGACTGCTAATCTCATTAGTATCAGTCAATTGTGTGATCTAGGATTCAAGGTCAACTTCTCAAAATCTGAATGTCTAGTAATTAATGAAAAACTAGAAGTTGTAATGAAAGGAATCAGATCCAAAGATAACTGTTACTTGTGGCAGCCTGAGAACACTAATAACTCCACTATGTTTCCAATTACCAAAGAAGAAAAAGAGATGAAACTGTGGCACCATAAGCTTGGTCATCTTCATCTAAGAAGAATGAAAAGAGCTATCTCTATGGAAGCAGTCAGAAGGACTCCAAGACTACAGATTTATAAAAGAAGGGTTTGTGGTGAACTTAAAATTGAAAGGCTTGGTAAAAAGAAACATGTCTATGATGTGGTGAATAAACTTGAAGAAGGATGTGTTGTCAGAACCAGAAGTAATCATGACAAGGATTTTGGAAACAACAAGTCTAATAAATTGTTTCCCAGAAGAAATGAGTCGTGAAGTCTCTTCTCCTATAACTCACCATCAAAATGGAGTTGACAAAAAGAAAAATAAGATCATTCAAGAATCAACCAGAACTATGATTCATGTCAAAAGAATGCCTTCCCAACTCTGTGCTGAAATGGTTGCAGCTAGTAGTAACTGTTCTCAAAATATCTGGACAAAACAGATGCTCACTGAGTATAATGTCTCACAAGATGTTGTGACATTGTATTGTGACAATCTGAATACAATCAATATTTCCATGAACCCTATTCAGCATAGCAGGACCAAGCACATTAACTTTGTAGAGAAGAAGTCAATTAAACTGGAACATGGTATCATTAAGCTTCAGCTGGCTGATTCTTCTACCAAGGCTCTTGTTGGAAATAAACTTGAAAACTTGAGGGGCAGGTTGGGTATTTGCCAACATGAGAAATTATAACAATTAATTTTGCTTAAAACAAGGGTTGAAGGAGTTAAGTTTGTTAAGTCTATTTTTAGTGGGTTAATCATATGTTTTCCCAATTCTTTCAAAATCTTTAAGAAGTTGAAAAGACTCTCTTTTGCCTCCTACCTCTCTCGACTTTGCAACCTGTTCCCTTCTCTCAATCAAAGTTTTCTCTCAAATTGCTACTGGTGCTCTAAGTCAATCAAAATGTCTCAAACATCATCTTCAACCAAGGCGACCTCTTCATCTTCATCATCTGACCAAGACTCTCGAGCAATCACCACATGCATAGAATCTGAAGTCCTTGAGATCACTCCTCTCAGAGAGATGGCAACTGACCCCGCCAAAGTCAAAAAGCTGAGAACTAGACATGCAGGAAGAGCTCAAGCTGCTGCCTCTGGTAATCCTTCTCATCCTTCTTCTTCTGTACCAAATAGAGAAGGATCAGTTCAAGTTCATCAAGCTATTGCTAGGCTTGTTACTAGTATACTAAGCGGAAACCAACCTGTACCAGGGATTTCTGTCCCATTAAATCAAGAATCAGCAAGCCCAAATGTAGATGTCTCTGAGAATGTTGTGACACAAAATGACAACATTCAGAACCCTTCAGAGAAGACTGTTGATCCACCTATCATTGATGTAGATGAGGAATACTCAGACAATGATCTGATTGCCAATGTAAACCCTAGCATAGCTAGGAGAATGATGAAAAGGAAGGATAATCAGAATGCTGGAAAATGTGTGACAAAAGATAAACCTGCTAATAAGAAATCCAAGGCAGAAGGCATGGCTGGGGTAGAATCTGTGAAAACTGTTCAGTCCAAAGGGAAGGTGAAAGCCCAGGTGCATACTGGTAGACAACCAATTACAAAGAAGAGAAAAGAACCTGAATCTTCTGATTCTGATGAGGAATCAGAGTTTGAGATTGATGCTGAAGAAATTCCTATCAGAAGGAAGCTCCCCTCCAGTAAAATTGCTAGAGTTCCTGAAGTCCCAACAGACAACATCTCTTTTCATCATCCTGACAATGCAAACAGATGGAAGTATGTTTGCTTGAAGAGAATAGCTTTAGAAAGAGAGCTAAACAATGATGCCATGGAGTGCAAGGACATCATGGACCTGATTAAGAATGTTGGACTGATGAAGACAGTGGTAAAATTTACCAAGTGTTATGAAAATCTGGTCAAGGAGTTCATAGTTAACTTGTCTAATGAGTGTGCTGATGGAAGGTCAGCTGACTTTGAAAGTGTTTATGTTAGAGGAAGAAGGGTTAATTTCTCTCCATCAGAAATTAACAAATTTCTTGGAAGATCAAATGAGGATTGTCCTGAACTGGAAGTCACTAACAATGATGTTTGTCAAACCATCACAGCAAAACAAGTGAAGTGCTGGCCCTTGAAAGGCAAGCTGAATGCCAGCAAACTTAGCATGAAATTTGCCATCCTGCACAAGATTGGTGCAGCCAACTGGGTCCCTACAAACCATAAATCAACTATCTCCACAGGATTGGGGAGATTTATTTATGCTGTGGGAACTAAGACTGCTCTTGACTATGGCAGGTATGTCTTTGAACAAACTTTAAAACATGCTGGTAGTTATGCTGTCAAAGGACCAATTGCCTTTCCCTTCCTCCTTTGTGGAATTATCCTTGCACAATACCCTGATATCCTGGTGGCAAGAGATACTGCTTGCAAAAGAGCTCCTGCTCTTGGGTTACACTACAAGCTATTTCAGGGATCTCATGCTCCTGATATTGTCATAACATCAGCTGAGACATCATCTGTAAAGACTCAGTCCAAAACATCTGATGTTATAGCTGTATTAAAAGAGACCTGCAAAGAGCTGGAAGCTAGGAAAAAGACCCTAGAAAACCTAATTGCCAGGTTAGAAAAGGAGGAAGCTGAAGGAAACAGAAGGGAAGAGGGTGCAGAAGCTGAAGATCAACTCAATACTGAAGAAACTAGCTCCTCTGATGATGACAGTGCTTAAAGGTTGGTGGAGTTGCTGGTTGGTGGTGTTGCTGGTCCCTGGTGGAGTTTGCAAAGTGTGTTCAGTTTTTTGTCTTGTTGTGTTACTTTTTCTGGATGACTGTATAATCTTTAAGAACATGTATCTTTGGCCCATTTGTGGCTAAAGAGGGGGAGATATATTTTGGTAGACTTTATTTGACATTCCATTTTTCTGCAGTCATATTTATTCTGCTGCTATCTATCTCTGATTGCTTAGGGGCTTTAGCCAAAAATCTGCCAAAGGGGGAGTTTGTAGTTGTTTAGGTATTGGCATGCATTTTTGGTAAAACCAGGTGTATGAATGTCATGACTGATGTCATAACATTCTAGTTTATTAGGTACAAATTTATTAGGTACCTTTGCAGAAAAATATTGTCATACAGGTACTGATGTTTATGAGTGTGTATCTGAGCATTTTGCAAAATGATCACATTTACCAAAATCAGTAAACAGGAATTCAGATGTCATAACAAATGTTAAGACATCCTGTTCTGAACTAACAGGTATGCAGTTTGGTTAATTCTGAGTTTTTTTCAAGAAAATGACTCAGTCTTTCCAGAATAGAATCCTGCGTTTTCTTTGGGTTAACCTAGCTCAACCCCAACCTGGTTGATATAGTCCTGTGACCTAGTCTTAAGGACAAACGGAATTAACCCTAGCTTTTTGTGGAAACCCTAACTGAAGATGCAGCTGCTATATATTCAACAGGGCTGCTGTTTTGAATGTATCCCCTTTTTGACAGAAGATCATTTAGAAGCTGTATAGTTTTAACTATTGTAATCCAAGCAATTATCATTGTGATAAGTGACTTGGAATAGGTTTTAATTGTAAGGGTTGTGTATCACTCAAAGCTTTGAAGCAAGAGTGTTTTTGTGTCTCTTGACTAAACTTTGAAGCAAAGTCAAGTTAGGTTTATGTATCACTCAAAGCTGTAAAGCAAGAGTGTTTGTGTTGCTTGATTAAAAAGATGTGAAGCATAATCAAGTGTATGTTTTGAAGAGTGTCTTCATCAATTCATTAGTCAAATTGTTTTAAGTATCACTGCTGTGATTGAGGGGGAGTGAGTAGGAACTCAGGTTTAAGTTGTACTTAGATTGAAGATGCATTGGGTAGGTCTTAAGTGAAGGAGATAAACTGGTTGGTTTATTCCTGAATTAATATCTCTTATAGTGGATTTCCTCCCTGGCTTGGTAGCCCCCAGAGTAGATGTTGTTTCACACTGAACTGGGTAAACAATTGATTGTGTTCTTTACTGTTTTTGTATTTACTGTCTTATAGAAAGTCAGATACGGTGTCATAACATTGAACTTGACATTGAGTATCTGCAGCCAGAATTTCAACATATAACAATATGAATATGGGGAATAGATATACTATCGAGCCTCATTATATAATTTTAATTATTACCAATTTATATGAAATATGTGTCATTATATAATACTCGTTTAACTTAGTTTCTTAATGATGAAGTAACCTAAAATTTGCTGATGGGGAAGAAGAAAAATATTGAAATTGTTTATATCATATATAACATATAACAATATGATTATGGGGAATATATATACTATCGAGCCTCTTTTTATAATTGTAGTGATTATCAATGTATATGAAATATAATAGTCTTTTATCTTATTTCTTAGTGAAGAAGTAACCTAAAATTTGGTGACGGGGAAGAAGCAAAATATTGAAATTGTTTATAACATATATAACATATATAACATATAACATTATGAATATGGGGACTAGATATACTATCGAGCCTCCTTATATAATTGTAGTTATTATCAATGTATATGAAATATGTGTCATTAATTAATAGTCTTTTATCTTAGTTTCTTAGTGATGAAGTAACCTAAAATTTGCTGATGGGGAAGAAGAAAAATATTGAAATTATTTATATCATATATAACATATAACAATATGAATATGGGGAATAGATATACTATCGAGCCTCATTATATAATTTTATTTATTACCAATGTATATGAAATATGTGTCATTAAGTAATAGTCTTTTAACTTAGTTTCTTAGTGATGAAGTAACCTAAAATTTGCTGATGGGGAAGAAGAAAAATATTGAAATTGTCTAATTCATATATAACATATAACAATATGAATATGGGAAATAGATATACTATCAAGCCTCTTTATATAATTGTAGTTATTATCAATGTATATGAAATATGTGTCATTAATTAATAGTCTTTTAACTTAGTTTCTTAGTGATGAAGTAACCTAAAATTTTGTGACCGGGAAGAAGCAAAAGATTGAAATTATTTATATCATATATAACATATAACAATATGAATATGGGGAATATATATACTATCGAACCTCTTTTTATAATTGTAGTTATTATCAATGTATATGAATTATACTAGTCTTTTATCTTAGTTTCTTAATGAAGAAGTAACCTAAAATTTGGTGACGGGGAAGAAGCAAAATATTGAAATTGTTTATATCATATATAACATATAACAATATGAATATGGGGACTAGATATACTATCGAGCATATTTATATAATTGTAGTTATTATCAATGTATATCAAATATGTGTCATTAATTAATAGTCTTTTATCTTAGTTTCTTAGTGATGAAGAAACCTAAAATTTGCTGATGGGGAAGAAGAAAAATATTGAATTTATTTATATCATATATAACATATAAAAATATGAATATGGGGAATAGATATACTATCGAGCCTCTTTATATAATTTTAATTATTACCAATGTATATAAAATATGTGTAATCAATTAATAGTCTTTTAACTATTTTTCTTAGTGAAAATGTAACCTAAAATTTGGTGACAGGAAAGAAGCAAAATATTGAAATTGTTTATATCATATATAACATATAACAATATGAATATGGGGAATAGATATACTATCGAGCCTCTTGATATAATTGTAGTTATTATAAATGTATATGAAATATTTGTCGTTAATTAATAGTCTTTTATCTTAGTTTCTTAGTTTTGAAGTAACCTAAAATTTGGTGACGTGGAACAAGCAAAATATTGAAATTGTTTATATCATATATACATATAACAATATGTATATTGGGAATAAATATAGTATCGGGCCTCTTTATATAATTTTAATTATTACCAATGTATATAAAATATGTGTCAGTAAATAATAGTCGTTTAACTTAGTTTCTTAATGATGAAGTAACCTAAAATTTGCTGATGGGGAAGAAGAAAAATATTGAAATTGTTTATATCATATATAACATATAACAATATGAATATGGGGAATAGATATACTATCGAGCCTCGTTATATAATTTTAATTATTACGAATGTATATGAAGTATGTGTCATTAAATAATAGTCTTTTAACTTAGTTTCTTAATGATGAAGTAACCTAAAATTTGCTGATGGGGAAGAAGAAAAATATTGAAATTGTCTATATCATATATAACATATAACAATATGAATATGGGGAATAGATATACTATCGAGCCTCATTATATAATTTTAATTATTACCAATGTATATGAAATATGTGTCATTAAGTAATAGTCTTTTAACTTAGTTTCTTAATGATGAAGTAACCTAAAATTTGCTGATGGGGAAGAAGAAAAATATTGAAATTGTTTATATCATATATAACATATAACAAATGGAATATGTGGAATAGATATACTATCGAGCCTCTTTAAATAATTGTAGTTATTATCAATGTATACGAAATATGTGTCATTAATTAATAGTCTTTTAACTTAGTTTCTTAGTGATGAAGTAACCTAAAATTTGGTGACCGTGAAGAATCAAAATATTGAAATTATTTATATCATATATAACATATAAAAATATGAATATGGGGAATATATATACTATCGAGCCTCTTTTTATAATTGTAGTTATTATCAATGTATATGAAATATAATAGTCTTTTATCTTAGTTTCTTAGTGAAGAAGTAACCTAAAATTTGGTGACGCGGAAGAAGCTAAATATTGAAATTGTTTATATCATATATAACATATAACAATATGAATATGGGGACTAGATATACTATCGAGCCTCTTTATATAATTGTAGTTATTATCAATGTATATGAAATATGTGTCATTAATTAATAGTCTTTTATCTTAGTTTCTTAGTGATGAAGTAACCTAAAATTTGCTGATGGGGAAGAAGAAAAATATTGAAATTATTTATATCATATATAACATATAACAATATGAATATGGGGAATAGATATACTATCGAGCATCGTTATATAATTTTAATTATTACCAATGTATATGAAATATGTGTCATTAAGTAATAGTCTTTTAACTTAGTTTCTTAATGATGAAGAAACCTAAAATTTGCTGATGGGGAAGAAGAAAAATATTGAAATTATTTATATCATATATAACATATAACAAATGGAATATGTGGAATAGATATACTATCGAGCCTCTTTAAATAATTGTAGTTATTATCATTGTATATGAAATATGTGTCATTAATTAATAGTATTTTAACTTAGTTTCTTAGTGATGAAGTAACCTAAAATTTGGTGACCGGGAAGAAACAAAATATTGAAATTGTTTATATCATATATAAAATATAACAATATGAATACGGGGAATATATATACTATCGAGCCTCTTCTTATAATTGTAGTTATTATCAATGTATATGAAATATAATAGTCTTTTATCTTAGTTTCTTAGTGAAGAAGTAACCTAAAATTTGGTGACACGGAAGAAGCAAAATATTGAAGTTATTTATAACATATATAACATATAACAATATGAATATGGGGACTAGATAAACTATCGAGCCTCTTTATATAATTGTAGTTATTATCAATGTATATGAAATATGTGTCATTAATTAATAGTCTTTTATCTTAGTTTCTTAGTGATGAAGTAACCTAAAATTTGCTAATGGGGAAGAAGAAAAATATTGAAATTATTTATATCATATATAACATATAACAATATGAATATGGGGAATAGATATACTATCGAGCCTCAGTATATAACTTTAGTTATTACCAATGTATATGAAATATGTGTCATTAAGTAATAGTCTTTTAACCTAGTTTCTTAATGATGAAGTAACCTAAAATTTGTTGATGGGGAAGAAGCAAAATATTGAAATTGTTTATATCATATATAACATATAACAAATGGAATATGTGGAATAGATATACCATCGAGCGTCTTTATATAATTGTAGTTATTATCAATGTATATGAAATATGTGTCATTAATTAATAGTCTTTTAACTTAGTTCCTTAGTGATGAAGTAACCTAAAATTTGGTGACCGGGAAGAAGCAAAATATTGAAATTGTTTATATCATATATAATATATAACAATATGAATATGGGGAATATATATACTATCGAGCCTCTTTTTATAATTGTAGTGATTATCAATGTATATGAAATATAATAGTCTTTTATCTTAGTTTCTTAGTGAAGAAGTAACATAAAATTTGGTGACGGGGAAGAAGCAAAATATTGAAATTGTTTATAACATATATAACATATAACAATATGAATATGGGGACTAGATATACTATTGAGCCTCTTTATATAATTGTAGTTATTATCAATGTATATGAAATATGTGTCATTAATTAATAGTCTTTTATCTTAGTTTCTTAGTGATGAAGTAACCTAAAATTTGCTGATGGGGAAGAAGAAAAATATTGAAATTATTTATATCATATATAACATATAACAATATGAATATGGGGAATAGATATACTATCGAGCCTCAGTATATAACTTTAGTTATTACCAATGTATATGAAATATGTATCTCCAATTAATAGTCTTTTAACTATTTTTCTTAGTGAAAATGTAACCTAAAATTTGGTGACGGGGAAGAAGCAAAATATTGAAATTGTTTATATCATATATAACATATAACAATATGAATATGGGGAATAGATATACTATCGAGCCTCTTGATATAATTGTAGTTATTATAAATGTATATGAAATATGTGTCGTTAATTAATAGTCTTTTATCTTAGTTTCTTAGTGATGAAGTAACCTAAAATTTAGTGACGGGGAAGAAGCAAAATATTGAAATTGTTTATATCATATATACATAAAACAATATGAATATTGGGAATAAATATAGTATCGAGCCTCTTTATATAATTTTAATTATTACCAATGTATATAAAATATGTGTCAGTAAATAATAGTCGTTTAACTTAGTTTCTTAATGATGAAGTAACCTAAAATTTGCTGATGGGGAAGAAGAAAAATATTGAAATTATTTATATTATATATAACATATAACAATATGAATATGGGGAATATATATACTATCGAGCCTCGTTATATAATTTTAATTATTACGAATGTATATGAAATATGTGTCATTAAATAATAGTCTTTTAACTTAGTTTCTTAATGATAAAGTAACCTAAAATTTATTGATGGGGAAGAAGAAAAATATTGAAATTGTCTATATCACATATAAAATATAACAATATGAATATGGGAAATAGATATACTATCAAGCCTCTTTATATAATTGTAGTTATTATCAATGTATATGAAATATCTGTCATTTTTTAATAGTCTTTTAACCTAGTTTCTTAGTGATGAAGTAACCTAAAATTTGGTGACCGGGAAGAAGCAAAATATTGAAATTGTTTATATCATATATAACATATAACAAATGGAATATGTGGAATAGATATACTATTGAGCCTCTTTATATAATTGTAGTTATTATCAATGTATATGAAATATGTGTCATTAATTAATAGTCTTTTAACTTAGTTTCTTAGTGATGAAGTAACCTAAAATTTGGTGATCGGGAAGAAGCAAAATATTGAAATTGTTTATATCATATATAACATATAACAATATGAATATGGGGAATATATATACTATCGAGCCTCTTTTTATAATTGTAGTGATTATCAATGTATATGAAATATAATAGTCTTTTATCTTAGTTTCTTAGTGAAGAAGTAACCTAAAATTTGGTGACGGGGAATAAGCAAAATATTGAAATTGTTTATAACATATATAACATATAACAATATGAATATGGGGACTAGATATACAATCGAGCCTCTTTATATAATTGTAGTTATTATCAATGTATATGAAATATGTGTCATTAATTAATAGTCTTTTATCTTAGTTTCTTAGTGATGAAGTAACCTAAAATTTGCTGATGGGGAAGAAGAAAAATATTGAAATTATTTATAACATATATAACATTTAACAATATGAATATGGGGAATAGATATACTATCGAGCCTCAGTATATAACTTTAGTTATTACTAATGTATATGAAATATGTATCACTAATTAATAGTCTTTTAACTATTTTTCTTAGTGAAAATGTAACCTAAAATTTGGTGACGGGGAAGAAGCAAAATATTGAAATTGTTTATATCATATATAACATATAACAATATGAATATGGGGAATAGATATACTATCGAGCCTCTTGATATAATTGTAGTTATTATAAATGTATATGAAATATGTGTCGTTAATTAATAGTCTTTTATCTTAGTTTCTTAGTGATGAAGTAACCTAAAATTTAGTGACGGGGAAGAAGCAAAATATTGAAATTGTTTATATCATATATACATATAACAATATGAATATTGGGAATAAATATAGTATCGAGCCTCTTTATATAATTTTAATTATTACCAATGTATATAAAATATGTGTCAGTAAATAATAGTCGTTTAACTTAGTTTCTTAATGATGAAGTAACCTAAAATTTGCTGATGGGGAAGAAGGAAAATATTGAAATTGTTTATATCATATATAACATATAACAATATGAATATGGGGAATAGATATACTATCGAGCCTCGTTATATAATTTTAATTATTACGAATGTATATGAAATATGTGTCATTAAATAATAGTCTTTTAACTTAGTTTCTTAATGATGAAGTAACCTAAAATTTATTGATGGGGAAGAAGAAAAATATTAAAATTGTCTATATCATATATAAAATATAACAATATGAATATGGGAAATAGATATACTATCAAGCCTCTTTATATAATTGTAGTTATTATCAATGTATATGAAATATCTGTCATTTTTTAATAGTCTTTTAACTTAGTTTCTTAGTGATGAAGTAACCTAAAATTTGGTGACCGGGAAGAAGCAAAATATTGAAATTGTTTATATCATATATAACATATAACAAATGGAATATGTGGAATAGATATACTATCGAGCCTCTTTATATAATTGTAGTTATTATCAATGTATATGAAATATGTGTCATTAATTAATAGTCTTTTAACTTAGTTTCTTAGTGATGAAGTAACCTAAAATTTGGTGACCGGGAAGAAGCAAAATATTGAAATTGTTTATATCATATATAACATATAACAATATGAATATGGGGAATATATATACTATCGAGCCTCTTTTTATAATTGTAGTGATTATCAATGTATATGAAATATAATAGTCTTTTATCTTAGTTTCTTAGTGAAGAAGTAACCTAAAATTTGGTGACGGGGAATAAGCAAAATATTGAAATTGTTTATAACATATATAACATATAACAATATGAATATGGGGACTAGATATACTATCGAGCCTCTTTATATAATTGTAGTTATTATCAATGTATATGAAATATGTGTCATTAATTAATAGTCTTTTATCTTAGTTTCTTAGTGATGAAGTAACCTAAAATTTGCTGATGGGGAAGAAGAAAAATATTGAAATTATTTATAACATATATAACATATAACAATATGAATATGGGGAATAGATATACTATCGAGCCTCAGTATATAACTTTAGTTATTACTAATGTATATGAAATATGTATCACTAATTAATAGTCTTTTAACTATTTTTCTTAGTGAAAATGTAACCTAAAATTTGGTGACGGGGAAGAAGCAAAATATTGAAATTGTTTATATCATATATAACATATAACAATATGAATATGGGGAATAGATATACTATCGAGCCTCTTGATATAATTGTAGTTATTATAAATGTATATGAAATATGTGTCGTTAATTAATAGTCTTTTATCTTAGTTTCTTAGTGATGAAGTAACCTAAAATTTAGTGACGGGGAAGAAGCAAAATATTGAAATTGTTTATATCATATTGTGATCGGTGGATCTGGAACTGACTGTTTAAAGCTTGTTTCGCGAAATGTCGCGGTAAGCAAGAGTCGCCACCGTCTTTTATTTTCTCCAAATGGAAAGGACAAAAGCACAGAAAAATTCCTTTAAAGAGACTGCTCTCGGTTCGGGAGGTAGATTATAGAAAGGGAAGGTGTTAGCACCCTTTCTATCCATGGTTATCCATGGGCTCTTAGATACTTGCTCATTGTGTTTTCAAAAGGTTTTCTTTTCAAGTGTGAGTGGGTTTTAAAAAAAGTTTCGTTTGAAGAATTGCTAAGTAACTCTTGTATCTGTCCTCAAGAGTGTATGAAAAATTTGTTTGAAAAAAAACTTTTAGAAAGTGTAGGTGTGAAAAGTATTTTGTTTGTTTTTGAGATGAGCAAGTATCTATGAGAATCTACCTACCCTAAGGAATAAAGCTGTGTAATTGTCCTTTAGGTAGTGCCATCCCACCATTGAGAGGTAGGTAGCACCACCGTTGGAGGTGTTCGGGTCAATTCGAGTTTGTAGGGACATGGTGATCACCAGAGCAATGGGAAGACACCTTAGAAGCTACCCTCATGCCAGGTTCCCGGATCATGAGGACTTACTAAAACGTCTTCTGCTCGACGATCACCTTTCGAGGTAAGGCAACAGTGAGGCGTACCTTAGGGGTGGTGTGTGCATTGTGTGTCATTTTCAGTTTATTGTCTTTTGTCATGTTATTGGTGATCTACGTTTTGATTTTATTTTTGGCATACATTCTTTCATGTTATTGTTTAATAGTTAAAAGTGCGGAAATTTAAAGTGCGGAAAGGATAAAGGTCCTACGCTATTACAAGGGCGCGGGTCTACAACGCCAAATTAATCCAGACCCGATTTAAAATAAATTGCAGAAAATAAATGTCTAATAGCTATTACATGGCTTAGGTACAATTACATTATATTTACAACAGAAATAAATAAAACGCGCGAAAAAAGGAAAATATGATCGAATGCGAGGGCGTTGGACCCTTTAAGGAATTAAAATAAAATTAATAGAATAATTAAATTAAATAAAAAGAAAGAACTTGTTTTTTATGTTTTTTTTGTATTTATGACATTAAATTAATTAAAAGTCAAATGATTAATTCTAATTCTAATTGTTTTTAATTTATTAAAGAAAATGCATTAAAGTTAAAACCTAGAATTAAAACTAAATTAATTATAAATTTTATTTACAAAGTTAATGGTTAATGATACTTATAATAAAAATATTTAATTAATTAAAAAAAGGTAAAAAGTGTTAAAGATCTATTTTTTATTATTTTTGGTTTATTGTGAAATAGAATTAAATTATAACCTAAAATTAAATCTAAATTAATTAAGGGATTTATTTACAAAATTAATACTAAAATAAAATTATTATTATTTTTTACTTTTTCTGATTTTTTATGGTTTTTATGTTTTGAAAATATTAATTAATTAAATTAAAATAATAAAGCAAATAAAACAATAATTGAAAAAAAAATAAAATATGAAGAAAAGAATTGCAAACCCAGGGGGGGGGGGGGGTTCAGGCCCCAATTAGGAGGTGTGGCCCAAGCAAATTGAGCCCAATATCCTTCAGATCCATTGACTTTTCCAGACAGCGTGTGGGATGGTTGACCAGGCTTATGGTGTGCTTCAGATCTAGGCCTTTGGTTTGATCTTCAGGGGCTTCTCTCAAGACACTTGGCAAGTCTTGGTATTGGGTGCATGGTGAGCTTTTGGAACGTGTACTGCATTGGAACAATTTAAACAAAACAATAGAAATGAAATGGGGGGACCTGGGATTCGAACCCAGGTCCCAGCACTTACCAACCAACGCCTTAACCAGCTGATCCACTAGCGCGCTTTGTATATCATATGAGAAAGAAATAATATAAAATAAAATGCGTGTTAACGTTATAAAATAAAAAAAACGCGCGCTGGATTCAAACCAGCCATTCATGTTTTGACAACGCATCATCTTCTTCGCATGTTTATTTTTTTTCTGAAACAAGAGTATACAGCAACGGTTTTAAACGCGTGGTTTTAGGCAGGCTTCAAGAAAATAGTGACTAGCGCTATGGTATCCATAAATCCAGCGCGATAGGTGATTCTTCTTCATCTCCATGCACTAAACTGGATGGTGGTGGTCTCAAGGCTTAATTTTTCTTCGTTTGCAAATCCCCAATTCCAACCTCTGAAAACCCTAAAATTCACTCATGGCATATTCGTATATACAGCACAATAATCAAATTAAACATCATGGTTAGCTTTAAAACATCACAAGGGATATAAATCCACAATTAGAATGCTGTAAAAATGCTTATAATATGATATACGATTATGGAATTTTTGCTGTACAGTAGAGGTTCTCATTACCAATTCTTGAAGCTTGAGTTGATGTTTTGGATTGGAATGTGAACAGGGCAACCTTGGCAAGCTATTGAGACAAGAATGGAGGCTTGAAATGACCTGCAACCACGATTTCAGAATTTGACTTTTTTTTGTAAAAGTGTGAATTTGTTGTATGCAATAGGACGCAGCTTAGTGTGTAAAATCTTGTCCTGATCATTTGTATATACCCTAGCAATATGTTTGGATGGGAGTTATGGTCCATAACACCTTGCTTTGATGGTTTGGATTTTCACATAAACCACCATTATCAACTTTCCAATTTTGCTTCATTTTGAATTTTTGCCTTGATTAAGCCTTAGCACGAAAAATGGTAGGCACATAATGGTGTTTCAAGGCTAGTTAAGGCCTAATATTCCCTCTTAAATCAATTTTTGAATTTCTTTTGATTTTAAAAGATTTAAAACTAATTAAATCCAATAAAAATCAATAAAAATGAAAAAATTAATAAAAAAATCTGAAATAAAAGGTGGGACACGTGGGAAGCATGACCAAGTCAATTCAAGTGGAAAAAGTGGGCCCCTTTTGTCAAAAATGAGATTTCAAGGATAAATGATTTTGGCCATTTCACAAAAATTTCCCAACTTCTCCAATGCATAACTTGCTCAATTTTTAAGCTTTGCTCATGTTCTTGGACATTTTAGAAAGGTCTTGAAGTCCTCTAAACAATGCCTTTGGTCCCATGTCATTTTGATTTACCAATCTCAAGTTATCGCCTTTGACTTAAAGTCCCTTTTTGTTGACTTTTGAAAATGACCTATAATGTTGAAATTGATAACTTTTTGTGAGAGCATTTCTTGAACTTGAAGTATGAAGATGAGTTGTAGGAAATGTCTTTCTCTTCAAAATGAGCTTTGGATGGAATTTTTCTGATGAACCATGTGAAAGTTATGCCCTGGTCAATTTCAGTTGACTTTTTCAGCTGTCCAAATATAGTAACTTTTGCATCTTTGATGATTTCTGAGCCAAATTTTGAGAATCATGATCAAGCATTGATCAAATGATGTTTGTGGCTTCAAAGTGATATGTTGACCAAAAATTTGAACTTTTGACTGTCAAATGACCATTTTGCCCCTACAGTTGACTGTAGTGCAATTTAGGGTTTTGACTGTGCAATTTTGAGCTGAAAGTCTTGAAACTTGACATGTAGGTGCTTGAACATATTTATAAGCATGTGAGACTTGATTGGGCCCTTTGAAACTTCATTTTCTTGATCAGAAGCAAAACCCTAATTTTGACTGCTTAGGAAGCTCTTGCACTGTGCAACCCTTGGGGAACTTTGAAGCTTGGCTTGGCAATTTCTTGAAAAATATGGGAGGGCAAATTTTGGGGTACAACAGTTGCCCCTGTTCAATCTTCTTAGACCTGAGGATGTAGATTGGCTGTCGTGCCTTTCGTAATCCGAAGGTGGAAGATGATTGGACACTAGAGTGCCCAGAAATTTACGCTCACATAATAGCAGTGTGATGGAAATGGGCTTATAGATGCCATTTAGAGGTTGATGAATAGGATGATGGGCTTATAGATGCCACCTGGATGTTGATCGCGTAGGAGATTCCTTAGCGAGAACCTGCATACCTGCAAAAAGAAACATGAGTACCTGACAAGTTGCAGGAGCTGATTTTCAGATGTTTTGTGTAAATGTATGTCCTGATTGGTCACAGGAGTTGAATCTGGAGCTTCACAAGATGATGAATGAACCAGGGATGGTTACTGCCTTAGCATGAATGATAAGAGAATCTTGGGCGACTTTAACTTCAACAACGCTCGTTGAGAAAAATCTTGGGTGTCTTCTACTGGGATAAGAATCAGGGAGATCTTAGGGTCGATCTGACTGAACCAAGAGAAGGCCTTTGACTGGATAAGCATCAGGAAAATCTTAGGGTCGATTTAACTGAACCGGTTTAGGTCTTGAAATGTCTTCAAATGGATAAGCATCAGGGAGATCTTAGGGTCGATCTGACTGAACCAAGAGAAGGCCTTTGACTGGATAAGAATCAGGAAAATCTTAGGGTCGATTTAAACTGAACCGGGCAAGGTCTTGAAATATCTTCAAATGGATAAGCATCAGGGAGATCTTAGGGTCGATCTGACTGAACCAAGAGAAGGCCTTTGACTGGATAAGCATCAGGAAAATCTTAGGGTCGATTTAACTGAACCGGGCAAGGTCTTGAAATATCTTCAAATGGATAAGCATCAGGGAGATCTTAGGGTCGATCTGACTGAACCAAGAGAAGGCCTTTGACTGGATAAGCATCAGGAAAATCTTAGGGTCGATTTAACTGAACCGGACAAGGTCTTGAAATATCTTCAAATGGATAAGCATCAGGGAGATCTTAGGGTCGATCTGACTGAACCAAGAGAAGGCCTTTGACTGGATAAGAATCAGAAAAATCTCAGGGTCGATTTAACTGAACCGGTCTAGGTATTGAAATATAGCTGAGAACTTAACCGGATCTTTTCTGAAAGGTAAAGGTCAGTCACATGCAATGCATGATATGGATCAAGCAATGATGTTCTCAACATAAATGAGATTGTAAGGTATGATGCGTTTATGCATGTATCATGATGTATGTGATGTTTAGGAATGTATGCTTTCGTCTAGGAAAGTAAATCCTTGACGGGTGTCGGGAAGTCATATCCTGGGCTGACGTTGAAGAATAGATTTCGCTTCCGCTGGGGATGATAATTGCAAGAATACCGGTAGGAGAAGATGACTCTGTTGCGGAATAAACTTGACAAATGGAAGATTCTGCGGGGAGAAGAGATACTCTAACGACCATGCTGGGAAGCAATACTCTGTGGGGAGAGGGGATACTCTAGCGACCATGCTGGGAAGCAATACTCTGTGGGGAGAGGGGTGCTTTGCTGAATGTTGATAGTAATTTGCTGGGGATAGGAAGACTTTGTCGACGACGCTCTTTTCGTGGCTTTTGGCTGAGGATAACCCAGTTATATCCCGTTAAGGAAATAACTCTTTAAATAAAGCCGGACGACGCGTTCGTGCTTTGCGGGGGACAAGCTTCCAGAATCTACTGGGGATAAGCTTGCTGCTTGGGGAGATGAGTTCCAACTTTCCTGGAGAAACTGGATTGGATTCTTCTGGGGAAGTATTGAACTGCGGGGGAAGTGATCCCTTTGAATGCTTGTGTGCCGCCGGGGAACAATCTTTAGACCAAGACTGCCGGGGATGCTTGTTAAGAATATATGCTGCTGGGGAATGTTGAGATCTGCGGGAGGATACCCAACTTCCTTAAGGTTGATAACTGCTTGGTTTGAGGAGAGTATACTGCTTGCTGGCTCACTCTCTGGGGAATTTAAGATGCCTGGTTATGTTCTTTAGCTGAAACTACCTTGGTACTTTGGAGGATAAAACAATTAGATTGCTTAGACAACTCCTTATTGCCCCTGTTTCTAATGTCACCTGTAATTAATCCTTTGTTTTGTATGCAGATACTCATGAGTTAGCAAGCTATTGTCAATGCATATATCACAAATTGAAACTTGGACGTTCTTCGCAAAACAAAACAGAAAAAGAAAAACAATTGGCACATTTTAACTGAAAAGTATATTTGTATTGATTTTTGAGTGGCCTGTAAATAGGCGTTTTGTATACAAGAGGCTGACGTCCTAGTAAGAGAACGCCGCCGAGCAAAAGAGTTTTATACAAATTTTGTACAAAAGAAAATAAAACAGCTGTGTGAAATGAATGATCCCGCTGGGTTTCAACTCTGCTATTGCCGTTATATCTCCGAGCGTCTCATCTCTTGATGACCTTGGTTGAAGGTGAAGCTGACTGATCGATGTCGTCTGAACTTGGTGTAGATACCGGATTCTGGATGCAAGGTGATCAATGAGACATAGTATTACGCTTTATCCCTAATTTTTGCCTGGACCGCCCTTTCGGGTTTTCAGTCCACCGGGATACCCATTTTTGCCCAAGCCGCCTTTTCAGGTTTTCGACTTGCCGGGTGTACAGATTTTTTTTATTTCATCCCTTCATTTTGCCCGAACCCTTTTGGTTCGTCGGGAAGCCCTAATTTTTCCTAGGCATGTCAGCCTAGCGGGTCTTTTTATGCGTAGTATCTTTTTACTATGTCTGCATTGGCGGGGTGAGGAAGGTCGTCACCATCCATATTGGTTAATATCATTGCTCCTCCTGAGAACACATGCTTAACCACAAATGGCCCTTCGTACGTAGGGGTCCATTTGCCCCTTGGATCACTCTGAGGAAGGATGATTCGCTTGATTACCAGATCCCCAACTCGATATTCCTGTGGTCTGACCTTTTTGTTAAATGCCCTGATCATTCGTTTCTGATACGTCTGACCATGGCAGATAGCAGCAAGTCTCCTTTCATCAATGAGGTTGAGCTGATCAAGTCGTGTCTGGATCCAATCATCTTCGTTCAGATTTGCATCCTTCATTATCCGGAGAGAGGGTATCTGCACTTCGATTGGTAAGACTGCCTCCATGCCGTAGACCAAGGAGAAAGGAGTTGCCCCGGTTGACGTCCTAGCTGAGGTACGGTACCCATGTAGAGCGAACGGTAACATCTCGTGCCAATCTTTATAGGTCACTGTCATCTTCTGCACGATTTTCTTGATATTTTTATTTGCTGCTTCTACAGCCCCATTCATCTTCGGTCTGTAAGGAGAAGAATTATGGTGCTGTATTTTGAACTGTTCGCAGAGCTCAGCGATCATCTTGTTGTTCAGGTTGGTACCGTTGTCTGTAATGATTCTCTCAGGGACGCCGTATCGGCAGATCAGGTTATGCCGAATGAACCGTGCCACGACATTCTTGGTTACTGTAGCGTAGGAAGCTGCTTCAACCCACTTTGTAAAGTAATCGATCGCTACAAGGATGAAGAGATGCCCATTAGATGCCGTAGGTCTGATCTCACCAATCATGTCAATGCCCCACATTGCAAAAGGCCAAGGTGCGGTCAGAACATTCAGGGGAACTGGAGGAACATGCACCTTGTCTGCGTAAATCTGGCACTTGTGGCATGTTCTGGAATGTTGGTAGCAGTCAGCTTCCAATGTGGACCAGTAATACCCTGCCTGAAGGATCTTTTTAGCCATAGTGTGCCCACTGGAATGTGTACCAAAGGTCCCTTCATGTAGCTCTTCCATGATCTTTTCTGCTTCCGTTTTATCCACACAACGCAGTAAGGTTGAATCATGGTTTCGCTTGTACAAGATGCCGTTACTAAGGAAGAACTTTTCCGCGAACCTCCTCAGGAACTTCTTATCGTTGACAGATGCACCTTCAGGATACTCCTGAGCTTCCAGGTATCTCTTTACTTCATGGTACCAAGGCTTCTCAGTCACCAATTCAGTCTCGAGGTCGCAACAGTATGCCGGTTCGTCTAGTTTCCAGATGATAATCCGGGGAGCCTCATTATCACATTTAACCTTGAACATAGAAGCCATTGTAGCTAACGCGTCCGCCAACTGATTCTCTTCTCGTGGGAAGTGTTCAAAAGTTATTTCTGTGAAGTGGGGGATCATTGTCAACACACATTCTTTGTAAGGGATAAGATTCGGATGCTTCGTATCCCACTCTCCTTTGATCTGGTTGATCATGAGGGCGGAATCTCTGAAGACACTCAGAAACTTAATCCTTAAGTCAATCGCAGCTTTGAGTCCCATGATGCACACCTCATACTCCGCCATGTTGTTGGTGCAGTTGAAACATATCCGGGCAGTGAGTGGAGTATGAGTGCCTTAAGGGGATATGATTATAGCGCCAATACCGTTACCCAAAGCATTGGAGGCTCCTTCAAAGTGCATAGACCATCGGGATCCTGGTTCAGGTCCTTCATCCGGTCCAGGTACTTCACAATCAGTCACAATCATGATACTTTCATCCGGAAACTCGAAGTTCATTGACTGATAATCATCTACGGCCTGATGTGCCAAGTGGTCTGCCAATACACTTCCCTTGATGGCTTTCTGGGTCGTATACTGAATGTCATATTCTGTCAAGATCATTTGCCATCTTGCAATCCTCCCAGACAGAGCAGGCTTTTCGAATATGTACTTTATAGGATTCATCTTTGAGATCAATAAGGTGGTGTGAGTCAGCATATACTGTCTCAGCCGGCGAGCAGCCCATACCAAAGCGCAGCAAGTTTTCTCGAGCAGTGAGTATCGGGTCTCACAGTCGGTAAACTTTTTGCTAAGGTAATAAATGGCATGCTCTTTTCGGCCAGACTCGTCATGCTGCCCCAGCACACACCCCATTGAGTTATCAAGTACTGTCAGGTAAAGTATCAGAGGTCTCCCTTCAACCGGTGGCATAAGGATGGGCGGTTCTTGGAGATACTCTTTGATTCTGTCGAAAGCAGCCTGACATTCATCGTTCCAACGTACTACCTGATCTTTCTTCAGTAGTTTGAAGATTGGTTCACAGGTAGCAGTCAGGTGTGAGATGAATCGAGCAATGTAATTCAGGCGTCCTTAAAAGCCTCTGACTTCCTTCTCTGTTCTAGGAACTGGCATCTCGTGAATAGCTTTAACCTTGGCAGGGTCCACTTGAATACCCTTGTCGCTCACAACGAAGCCTAGCAACTTCCCAGATCTTACCCCGAAGGTGCACTTGTTCGGGTTCAACCTCAGCTTGTACAACTTTAGACGGTCAAACAGTTTCTGCAGATGATCCAGGTGTTCTTCCTCAGTCTGGGACCTTGCGATCATGTCATCAACATACACTTCTATCTCATGATGGATCATGTCATGAAATAAAGCAACCATGGCACGTTGGTAGGTTGCCCCAGCGTTCTTTAGTCCAAAAGGCATGACCTTGTAGCAGAAGGTGCCCCACTGAGTAACAAATGCAGTCTTTTCCATGTCTTCAGGTGCCATCTTGATCTGATTGTAACCTGAGAAACCATCCATGAAAGAGAACACCTTATGCTGAGCTGTATTATCAACAAGGACATCAATGTGAGGTAGAGGGAAGTCATCTTTAGGGCTGGCCCTGTTCAGATCCCTGTAGTCAACACACATTCTGACCTTTCCATCTTTCTTTGGTACCGGCACCACATTAGCAACCCACTGAGGGTAAGAAGTCACTGCAAGAAATCCGGCATCAAACTGCTTCATAACCTCGGCTTTAATCTTCTCAGACATCTCTGGACGCATACGGCGGACCTTTTGCTTAACCGGAGGACAGTCTTCCTTAGTTGGCAAGTGATGGACCACAATATCGGTATCTAATCCGGGCATATCTTCGTAGGACCAGGCAAAGATCTCCATATAGTCATGCAGCATCTGAGTCAACCGTTGCTTCACGCTGAGCTCTAGGTTGGCACCAATCTTTACTTCTTTCTTGTCTTCTTCAGTACCCAAGTTTATTATTTCCACTGGCTCTGCATGGGGTTGAATTGCCCTCTCTTCCTGTTGTAACAGTCTTGCAAGTTCGCCAGGCACTTCGCAATCATCTTCACCTTCGTCTTCGGCTAAGTTGATCGGATTTTCGAAGCCATAACTGGCAGTAGCAGAGTCGTTACCAGTGAGATCCATAGTGGATTGAAACCTGTATGAGTGAGTGTGTGTGTAAATACAGCTGTTTTGCAATATGTAAAGAAAGGAAAGAAAAGGAGTGCAAAATTTGAAATGTGAAAAACGTCCAAGATTTTCATTTATGATATATGAAATGACAATTTATATACCCTCACAAATGAAACCACGGTGCCTCGGGTAAGACACCGGGCCATAGAGTTTATTTATTGTTTATTACAGATACCAAAAACATAGGAATTTATTACTCAGTAACAAGAGAAACAGATAGGTTTTCCTTTGCACTCCAATTATTAAGTCCTCCGTCAGTTGCCGGGTAAATCCAGCTATCAAACTCGGCTTCATCCACTTCCTCTTCGTCTCCAATAGCATTTACCCCATGAGCAGGCAGGGGAGCTGTTACCACATTAGGCTTCTCAGATGCCTCAAACTGTATCTCCTTGGCGTCAATAAGATCCTGCAGTTTATTCTTTAGGGCCCAATAGTCATCTGTGTTATGCCCGGGGCTATCCGAATGGTAAGCACAACGAGCATTTGGGTTGTACTTAGGATATGCAGTATTGGGAAACTTTGGAGCCTCCCTGACAGTCACTAAATTGGTGGATAGCAACTGTGGCAGGATCTGTGATAAGGTCATGCTCAAGCGAGTAAACTCTCTCCGGGGCCTTTCAGCCCTTTGAGGATTGGTCGGCCGAGGAGCGGCAGCAGGCTTGGCAATCATTACCGCACTGACAGATTGGCGGCGTTCAGGTCGCTCTGGTCTCCGGGAGCTATATACAGCACTAGCCTCCTTTTTGAAGGGTTTCTTTTCAGCACTGGAGGAGGCAACCTTCTGTATCTTCCCCGATTTTATACCGGCCTCGATCCTTTCACCAGTCAGGATCAGATCAGTAAACCCAGCAGAGGAATTACCAATGAGATGATTAAAAAATGGACCAGATAGGGTCCCCAAAAACATATCCACCAGCTCCCGGTCTGTCAATGGTGGCTGCACCCTGCCAGCCAGATCTCTCCATTTCTGGGCGTACTCCTTAAAACCTTCACCCGACCCTAGCGACATACCCTGGAGCTGGGTACGCGTAGGAGCGAGGTCGGAATTATATTGATACTGCTTGTAAAAAGCAGTGGCCAGATCCTCCCAGTTACGAATGTTGATTCCATCCAGCTGATAGAACCATTCGAGGTGAGTCCCTGAAAGACTCTCCTGGAAGAAGTGGATCCAAAGGTTCCTGTCTGCTGTGTAAGGCTGGATCTTCCTTACATAAGAACGGAGGTGCATCTTGGGACAGGAAGCCCCGTCATACTTCACAAAGGCAGGTGCCTTGAACTTGTGTGGAATCACCACCCCAGTAGATAACCCCAAGTCTCCGAAATCCAGTCCAGGAACACGCTGAACTTCCATAGCCTTTAACCTGTCCTCCAGCTGTTTGTACCGGTCTTCAGCAGGAGGGTACTGTTCGTCGTTGAAGTCTGTTTCAGTATCAGAGCCCACAGGAGTAGAGACCTCCCTTTCTTGGTGACTACCTTCCCCCACAGATGGAGTAGTCCTCTCAGCCTCATTTCGCAAGGTGTTCCCGAGTCTGCGCCCAGTGTTAAATAGCACAGTCCTCCTCTTCTTCTTAGTCTTCTTCAGAAGCATGGTCTTCAACTCTTGTTGACCCTGAGCCAAGCCCTTGATCAGCTCCTGAAATTGGGCGTTCTGCGCCTGAAGAGCCTTGATAGATGCCTCGGTTGATGATTCAGGGT
Source organism: Vicia faba (assembly GCA_948472305.1). Lineage (NCBI taxonomy): Eukaryota > Viridiplantae > Streptophyta > Magnoliopsida > Fabales > Fabaceae > Vicia > Vicia faba. Next base: position 80,706 of record CATIWC010002004.1, on the reverse strand, counting down.
TCATGATGCTGAAATAAACAGCGAAGAACGGTAAGCAACCTGAAAAGAAGAGTACCTGTGATGCATATGATGAATGAGATGCGTATGAATTATGTTTTCAAAGACAATCGGGAATCAACTTTGTAAACAAAAGGGAACACACTTCATTAGATTCAATTTTGCAGCTTAAATTGTTCAACAGGTTGCCCTTAGGCGTTACATGAAAGGAAATACTGAAAAGGGAAATAAAACTGTAAAAAGAACATCCAGAGCTCCTTATTGATCCCATGGTCTCCTCTTCTCAGTACGGATGTAGGCATTCAGGGCTCGCTCATTCTCCAATTGCTTTGTCAGCTTCTGGATCTTTAATTCCTGCTCGTTGAACTTTTCCCGGTAAGAATCCCGTTCTTCTCGCAGTTGCGACCAAGACCTCTTCAACGTCTCATAATCAGTGGGTACCTGAGGAGGGAGGACAGTTGGAGGAACACCATCTTTGTCAGAAGACTCAAGAACGACAGGTCTGACAGCATCATACGGCATACCTAACTTCTGAGCACGGATGCGAACCCATTTGTAGTAGGCTTCCATAGGTAAAGAAGTCTTTGGCCCTAACTCTTGTGGGTCAGCTTTATGAACTTTGTCCCAAGCCTTGATGAACTTACGACGCAGCTCGTCACTATGCACCTGAAACTCAAAACTGATGTGAGGCACCAACATCTCATGGGGCCCTGCCCTTCTTGCTCTTCCAAACTGACGGAGTGCTAGGCATGGATTGTAAGAGATCCCTCCTTGAGTACCAATAAGAGGAACATTAAGGTATTCTCCGCATCGATCAATAACAGCTATCTCATCCAAACCTCTGCAAGTCCAAATGACGTCTTTATCGGTGAGAGACATTAACCTGTGAGCCCATCCTTTTCCTCCCTGGTTCTTCAGTACGAACTTAGGGAGGTGCGAAATAAACCACCTCACCAATAAAGGGATACAACACCATAGGGTTCCTCGTCTTCGGGTAGTACGAGCATGAAGTTGTTGCAAGATGTCACCCAAGAGAGTGGGTACAGGATTCTGAGAGATAAAGATCCTTATAGCAGTGACATTGACGAAGTTGTCAGGATTGGGAAACAAGACTAACCCATAGATTAAGAGAGCCAAGATGTCTTCATATGCCCTAAAGTCCAGGTCATTCCAGAAACTGTTAGCTTTACCCACCAGAAATTTGGCCAAGAAACCCTTAACCCCGCTTCTAGTTACCCAATTGTCTGTTACTTCCTGATGTGTCAAGGGAAGAGCTGCAGCAACATCCTCAAGCCTGAGGGTCTTTTCCCAGCCAGTGAAAGGAGTCTGATCCAAGATAGGGATACCAAGTAAATCAGAGAACTCTTCCAGGGTAGGGACCAGCTGGAAGTCTTGGAAGGTGAAGCACTGGTACAGAGGGTCATAGAACTGGGTCAGAACACTCATCAACTGTTGATCCTGCTTTGCAGTGACTAAACTGAGAAGAGAACCATGCCTCTGGATGAAGGAGGTGGTATTTGGAATTCTGCTAACCAACTCTTCAAGCAACTCAGGTGAGTGAACAAAGTTGAACCGGATAGTATTCCTTCGCACAGGCATCATGGTGTCCTACAAAATAGAGCAAAGATGAAACCCTCTTGTCTTTGAAACGGTCAGTCCTTATGCAGGATGTATGCAATGCTCATGATGTTATGATGCTATGATAAAGCATACCACAAATAGATACAAAGGCAAACATGGTAAGGCACACAAGTCACACAAAGCAAACCCTTAAAGTTTAGGCCAGCATGAGGTCTAGGCACTACCCTCTTTCAGTTTGTTGGTTCATACCTGTCCTAATCAAAAGTAACCGGGTTCTTAGAGGATCCCAATATCATTGACTACCCTCAACCGGTCATAACTCCAGCATCGCAATCTTTTCTTGCGGCCAGAACCATCACGAGAGTTTAGCCTCAATGGGCGTAGCATACTGCTACTGTTCTAAAGGCCAAGTTGTGTCAATTAAGGTTCTAAGGTCTGTTGGTGCTTAATGACTCCTTGGAAGACCCATATTCTCCTCGTTACGACACAAGGGATATCGGTACAGACCAAGGTGCCACACCAACGTAGCCATTGCTTCACCCATGTCGGTCTACGCCGGACAGGTCCCTCACAGCTTATGCTACCTAAACAGGGTATCCCCAGATTCGGGTTAGGATCTATGAAACTCCGATGCAACCCACAATTTTAAAGCAGACAAGGAAAACAATTGAAAACACAGTTATGAACTAGCCCTAAGGTACACCTCACTTTATAAAGTGTCCCCAGCAGAGTCGCCAGTTCTGTGATCGGTGGATTTGGAACTGACTGTTTAAAGTTGGTTTCGCGAAATGTCGCGGTAAGCAAGAGTCGCCACCGTCTTTTATTTTCTCCAAATGGAAAGGACAAAAGCACAGAAAAATTCCTTTAAAGAGATTGCTCTCGGTTCGGGAGGTAGATTATAGAAAGGGAAGGTGTTAGCACCCTTTCTATCCATGGTTATCCATGGGCTCTTAGATACTTGCTCATTATGTTTTCAAAAGGTTTGCTTTTCAAGTGTGAGTGGGTTTTAAAAAAAGTTTCGTTTGAAGAATTGCTAAGTAACTCTTGTATCTGTCCTCAAGAGTGTATGAAAAATTTGTTTGAAAAAAAACTTTTAGAAAGTGTAGGTGTGAAAAGTATTTTGTTTGTTTTTGAGATGAGCAAGTATCTATGAGAATCTACCTACCCTAAGGAATAAAGCTGTGTAATTGTCCTTTAGGTAGTGCCATCCCACCATTGAGAGGTAGGTAGCACCACCGTTGGAGGTGTTCGGGTCAATTCGAGTTTGTAGGGACATGGTGATCACCAGAGCAATGGGAAGACACCTTAGAAGCTACCCTCATGCCAGGTTCCCGGATCATGAGGACTTACTAAAACGTCTTCTGCTCGACGATCACCTTTCGAGGTAAGGCAACAGTGAGGCGTACCTTAGGGGTGGTGTGTGCATTGTGTGTCATTTTCAGTTTATTGTCTTTTGTCATGTTATTGGTGATCTACGTTTTGATTTTATTTTTGGCATACATTCTTTCATGTTATTGTTTAATAGTTAAAAGTGCGGAAATTTAAAGTGCGGAAAGGATAAAGGTCCTACGCTATTACAAGGGCGCGGGTCTACAACGCCAAATTAATCCAAACCCGATTTAAAATAAATTGCAGAAAATAAATGTCTAATAGCTATTACATGGCTTAGGTACAATTACATTATATTTACAACAGAAATAAATAAAACGCGCGAAAAAAGGAAAATATGATCGAATGCGAGGGCGTTGGACCCTTTAAGGAATTAAAATAAAATTAATAGAATAATTAAATTAAATAAAAAGAAAGAACTTGTTTTTTATGTTTTTTTTGTATTTATGACATTAAATTAATTAAAAGTCAAATGATTAATTCTAATTCTAATTGTTTTTAATTTATTAAAGAAAATGCATTAAAGTTAAAACCTAGAATTAAAACTAAATTAATTATAAATTTTATTTACAAAGTTAATGGTTAATGATACTTATAATAAAAATATTTAATTAATTAAAAAAAGGTAAAAAGTGTTAAAGATCTATTTTTTATTATTTTTGGTTTATTGTGAAATAGAATTAAATTATAACCTAAAATTAAATCTAAATTAATTAAGGGATTTATTTAAAAAATTAATACTAAAATAAAATTATTATTATTTTTTACTTTTTCTGATTTTTTATGGTTTTTATGTTTTGAAAATATTAATTAATTAAATTAAAATAATAAAGCAAATAAAACAATAATTGAAAAAAAAATAAAATATGAAGAAAAGAATTGCAAACCCAGGGGGGGGGGGGGGTTCAGGCCCCAATTAGGAGGTGTGGCCCAAGCAAATTGAGCCCAATATCCTTCAGATCCATTGACTTTTCCAGACAGCGTGTGGGATGGTTGACCAGGCTTATGGTGTGCTTCAGATCTAGGCCTTTGGTTTGATCTTCAGGGGCTTCTCTCAAGACACTTGGCAAGTCTTGGTATTGGGTGCATGGTGAGCTTTTGGAACGTGTACTGCATTGGAACAATTTAAACAAAACAATAGAAATGAAATGGGGGGACCTGGGATTCGAACCCAGGTCCCAGCACTTACCAACCAACGCCTTAACCAGCTGATCCACTAGCGCGCTTTGTATATCATATGAGAAAGAAATAATATAAAATAAAATGCGTGTTAACGTTATAAAATAAAAAAAACGCGCGCTGGATTCAAACCAGCCATTCATGTTTTGACAACGCATCATCTTCTTCGCATGTTTATTTTTTTTCTGAAACAAGAGTATACAGCAACGGTTTTAAACGCGTGGTTTTAGGCAGGCTTCAAGAAAATAGCGACTAGCGCTATGGTATCCATAAATCCAGCGCGATAGGTGATTCTTCTTCATCTCCATGCACTGAACTGGATGGTGGTGGTCTCAAGGCTTAATTTTTCTTCGTTTGCAAATCCCCAATTCCAACCTCTGAAAACCCTAAAATTCACTCATGGCATATTCGTATATACAGCGCAATAATCAAATTAAACATCATGGTTAGCTTTAAAACATCACAAGGGATATAAATCCACAATTAGAATGCTGTAAAAATGCTTATAATATGATATACGATTATGGAATTTTTGCTGTACAGTAGAGGTTCTCATTACCAATTCTTGAAGCTTGAGTTGATGTTTTGGATTGGAATGTGATCAGGGCAACCTTGGCAAGCTATTGAGACAAGAATGGAGGCTTGAAATGACCTGCAACCACGATTTCAGAATTTGACTTTTTTTTGTAAAAGTGTGAATTTGTTGTATGCAATAGGACGCAGCTTAGTGTGTAAAATCTTGTCCTGATCATTTGTATATACCCTAGCAATATGTTTGGATGGGAGTTATGGTCCATAACACCTTGCTTTGATGGTTTGGATTTTCACATAAACCACCATTATCAACTTTCCAATTTTGCTTCATTTTGAATTTTTGCCTTGATTAAGCCTTAGCACGAAAAATGGTAGGCACATAATGGTGTTTCAAGGCTAGTTAAGGCCTAATATTCCCTCTTAAATCAATTTTTGAATTTCTTTTGATTTTAAAAGATTTAAAACTAATTAAATCCAATAAAAATCAATAAAAATGAAAAAATTAATAAAAAAATCTGAAATAAAAGGTGGGACACGTGGGAAGCATGACCAAGTCAATTCAAGTGGAAAAAGTGGGCCCCTTTTGTCAAAAATGAGATTTCAAGGATAAATGATTTTGGCCATTTCACAAAAATTTCCCAACTTCTCCAATGCATAACTTGCTCAATTTTTAAGCTTTGCTCATGTTCTTGGACATTTTAGAAAGGTCTTGAAGTCCTCTAAACAATGCCTTTGGTCCCATGTCATTTTGATTTACCAATCTCAAGTTATCGCCTTTGACTTAAAGTCCCTTTTTGTTGACTTTTGAAAATGACCTATAATGTTGAAATTGATAACTTTTTGTGAGAGCATTTCTTGAACTTGAAGTATGAAGATGAGTTGTAGGAAATGTCTTTCTCTTCAAAATGAGCTTTGGATGGAATTTTTCTGATGAACCATGTGAAAGTTATGCCCTGGTCAATTTCAGTTGACTTTTTCAGCTGTCCAAATATAGTAACTTTTGCATCTTTGATGATTTCTGAGCCAAATTTTGAGAATCATGATCAAGCATTGATCAAATGATGTTTGTGGCTTCAAAGTGATATGTTGACCAAAAATTTGAACTTTTGACTATCAAATGACCATTTTGCCCCTACAGTTGACTGTAGTGCAATTTAGGGTTTTGACTGTGCAATTTTGAGCTGAAAGTCTTGAAACTTGACATGTAGGTGCTTGAACATATTTATAAGCATGTGAGACTTGATTGGGCCCTTTGAAACTTCATTTTCTTGATCAGAAGCAAAACCCTAATTTTGACTGCTTAGGAAGCTCTTGCACTGTGCAACCCTTGGGGAACTTTGAAGCTTGGCTTGGCAATTTCTTGAAAAATATGGTAGGGCAAATTTTGGGGTACAACACATATATACATATAACAATATGAATATTGGGAATAAATATAGTATCGAGCCTCTTTATATAATTTTAATTATTACCAATGTATATAAAATATGTGTCAGTAAATAATAGTCGTTTAACTTAGTTTCTTAATGATGAAGTAACCTAAAATTTGCTAATGGGGAAGAAGAAAAATATTGAAATTGTTTATATCATATATAACATATAACAATATGAATATGGGGAATAGATATACTATCGAGCCTCGTTATATAATTTTAATTATTACGAATGTATATGAAATATGTGTCATTAAATAATAGTCTTTTAACTTAGTTTCTTAATGATGAAGTAACCTAAAATTTATTGATGGGGAAGAAGAAAAATATTGAAATTGTCTATATCATATATAAAATATAACAATATGAATATGGGAAATAGATATACTATCAAGCCTCTTTATATAATTGTAGTTATTATCAATGTATATGAAATATCTGTCATTTTTTAATAGTCTTTTAACTTAGTTTCTTAGTGATGAAGTAACCTAAAATTTGGTGACCGGGAAGAAGCAAAATATTGAAATTGTTTATATCATATATAACATATAACAAATGGAATATGTGGAATAGATATACTATCGAGCCTCTTTATATAATTGTAGTTATTATCAATGTATATGAAATATGTGTCATTAATTAATAGTCTTTTAACTTAGTTTCTTAGTGATGAAGTAACCTAAAATTTGGTGACCGGGAAGAAGCAAAATATTGAAATTGTTTATATCATATATAACATATAACAATATGAATATGGGGAATATATATACTATCGAGCCTCTTTTTATAATTGTAGTGATTATCAATGTATATGAAATATAATAGTCTTTTATCTTAGTTTCTTAGTGAAGAAGTAACCTAAAATTTGGTGACGGGGAATAAGCAAAATATTGAAATTGTTTATAACATATATAACATATAACAATATAAATATGGGGACTAGATATACTATCGAGCCTCTTTATATAATTGTAGTTATTATCAATGTATATGAAATATGTGTCATTAATTAATAGTCTTTTGTCTTAGTTTCTTAGTGATGAAGTAACCTAAAATTTGCTGATGGGGAAGAAGAAAAATATTGAAATTATTTATAACATATATAACATATAACAATATGAATATGGGGAATAGATATACTATCGAGCCTCAGTATATAACTTTAGTTATTACTAATGTATATGAAATATGTATCACTAATTAATAGTCTTTTAACTATTTTTCTTAGTGAAAATGTAACCTAAAATTTGGTGACGGGGAAGAAGCAAAATATTGAAATTGTTTATATCATATATAACATATAACAATATGAATATGGGGAATAGATATACTATCGAGCCTCTTGATATAATTGTAGTTATTATAAATGTATATGAAATATGTGTCGTTAATTAATAGTCTTTTATCTTAGTTTCTTAGTGATGAAGTAACCTAAAATTTAGTGACGGGGAAGAAGCAAAATATTGAAATTGTTTATATCATATATACATATAACAATATGAATATTGGGAATAAATATAGTATCGAGCCTCTTTATATAATTTTAATTATTACCAATGTATATAAAATATGTGTCAGTAAATAATAGTCGTTTAACTTAGTTTCTTAATGATGAAGTAACCTAAAATTTGCTGATGGGGAAGAAGAAAAATATTGAAATTGTTTATATCATATATAACATATAACAATATGAATATGGGGAATAGATATACTATCGAGCCTCGTTATATAATTTTAATTATTACGAATGTATATGAAATATGTGTCATTAAATAATAGTCTTTTAACTTAGTTTCTTAATGATGAAGTAACCTAAAATTTATTGATGGGGAAGAAGAAAAATATTGAAATTGTCTATATCATATATAAAATATAACAATATGAATATGGGAAATAGATATACTATCAAGCCTCTTTATATAATTGTAGTTGTTATCAATGTATATGAAATATCTGTAATTTTTTAATAGTGTTTTAATTAGTTTCTTAGTGATGAAGTAACCTAAAATTTGGTGACCGGGAAGAAACAAAATATTGAAATTGTTTATATCATATATAACATATAACAAATGGAATATGTGGAGTAGATATACTATCGAGCCTCTTGATATAATTGTAGTTATTATCAATGTATATGAAATATGTGTCATTAATTAATAGTCTTTTAACTTAGTTTCTTAGTGATGATTTAACCTAAAATTTGGTGACCGGGAAGAAGCAAAATATTGAAATTGTTTATATCATATATAACATATAACAATATGAATATGGGGAATATATATACTATCGAGCCTCTTTTTATAATTGTAGTGATTATCAATGTATATGAAATATAATAGTCTTTTATCTTAGTTTCTTAGTGAAGAAGTAACCTAAAATTTGGTGACGGGGAAGAAGCAAAATATTGAAATTGTTTAAAACATATATAACATATAACAATATGAATATGGGGACTAGATATACTATCGAGCCTCTTTATATAATTGTAGTTATTATCAATGTATATGAAAGATGTGTCATTAATTAATAGTCTTTTATCTTAGTTTCTTAGTGATGAAGTAACCTAAAATTTGTTAGTGGGGAAGAAGAAAAATATTGAAATTATTTATATCATATATAACATATAACAATATGAATATGGGGAATAGATATACTATCGAGCCTCGTTATATAATTTTAATTATTGCCGATGTATATGAAATATTTGTCATTAAGTAATAGTCTTTTAACTTAGTTTCTTAATGATGAAGTAACCTAAAATTTGTTGATGGGGAAGAAGCAAAATATTGAAATTGTTTATATCATATATAACATATAACAATATGAATATGGGGAATATATATACTATCGAGCCTCATTATATCATTTTAATTATTACCAATTTATATGAAATATGTGTCATTATATAATAGTCGTTTAACTTAGTTTCATAATGATGAAGTAACCTAAAATTTGCTGATGGAGAAGAAGAAAAATATTGAAATTGTTTATATCATATATAACATATAACAATATGAATATGGGGAATATATATACTATCGAGCCTCTTGATATAATTGTAATTATTATCAATGTATATGAAATATGTGTCCTTAATTAATAGTCTTTTATCTTAGTTTCTTAGTGATTAAGCAACCTAAAATTTGGTGACGGGAAAGAAGCAAAATATTGAAATTGTTTATATCATATATAACATATAACAATATGAATATTGGGAATAAATATACTATCGAGCCTGTTTATATAATTTTCATTATTACCAATGTATATGAAATATGTGTCATTAAATAATAGTCGTTTAACTTAGTTTCTTAATGAAGAAGTAACCTAAAATTTGCTGATGGGGAAGAAGAAAAATATTGAAATTGTTTATATCATATATAACATATAACAATATGAATATGGGGAATAGATATACTATCGAGCCTCGTTATATAATTTTAATTATTACGAATGTATATGAAATATGTGTCATTAAATAATAGTCTTTTAACTTAGTTTCTTAATGATGAAGTAACCTAAAATTTATTGATGGGGAAGAAGAAAAATATTGAAATTGTCTATATCATATATAAAATATAACAATATGAATATGGGAAATAGATATACTATCAAGCCTCTTTATATAATTGTAGTTATTATCAATGTATATGAAATATCTGTCATTTTTTAATAGTCTTTTAACTTAGTTTCTTAGTGATGAAGTAACCTAAAATTTGGTGACCGGGAAGAAGCAAAATATTGAAATTGTTTATATCATATATAACATATAACAAATGGAATATGTGGAATAGATATACTATCGAGCCTCTTTATATAATTGTAGTTATTATCAATGTATATGAAATATGTGTCATTAATTAATAGTCTTTTAACTTAGTTTCTTAGTGATGAAGTAACCTAAAATTTGGTGACCGGGAAGAAGCAAAATATTGAAATTGTTTATATCATATATAACATATAACAATATGAATATGGGGAATATATATACTATCGAGCCTCTTTTTATAATTGTAGTGATTATCAATGTATATGAAATATAATAGTCTTTTATCTTAGTTTCTTAGTGAAGAAGTAACCTAAAATTTGGTGACGGGGAATAAGCAAAATATTGAAATTGTTTATAACATATATAACATATAACAATATAAATATGGGGACTAGATATACTATCGAGCCTCTTTATATAATTGTAGTTATTATCAATGTATATGAAATATGTGTCATTAATTAATAGTCTTTTGTCTTAGTTTCTTAGTGATGAAGTAACCTAAAATTTGCTGATGGGGAAGAAGAAAAATATTGAAATTATTTATAACATATATAACATATAACAATATGAATATGGGGAATAGATATACTATCGAGCCTCAGTATATAACTTTAGTTATTACTAATGTATATGAAATATGTATCACTAATTAATAGTCTTTTAACTATTTTTCTTAGTGAAAATGTAACCTAAAATTTGGTGACGGGGAAGAAGCAAAATATTGAAATTGTTTATATCATATATAACATATAACAATATGAATATGGGGAATAGATATACTATCGAGCCTCTTGATATAATTGTAGTTATTATAAATGTATATGAAATATGTGTCGTTAATTAATAGTCTTTTATCTTAGTTTCTTAGTGATGAAGTAACCTAAAATTTAGTGACGGGGAAGAAGCAAAATATTGAAATTGTTTATATCATATATACATATAACAATATGAATATTGGGAATAAATATAGTATCGAGCCTCTTTATATAATTTTAATTATTACCAATGTATATAAAATATGTGTCAGTAAATAATAGTCGTTTAACTTAGTTTCTTAATGATGAAGTAACCTAAAATTTGCTGATGGGGAAGAAGAAAAATATTGAAATTGTTTATATCATATATAACATATAACAATATGAATATGGGGAATAGATATACTATCGAGCCTCGTTATATAATTTTAATTATTACGAATGTATATGAAATATGTGTCATTAAATAATAGTCTTTTAACTTAGTTTCTTAATGATGAAGTAACCTAAAATTTATTGATGGGGAAGAAGAAAAATATTGAAATTGTCTATATCATATATAAAATATAACAATATGAATATGGGAAATAGATATACTATCAAGCCTCTTTATATAATTGTAGTTGTTATCAATGTATATGAAATATCTGTAATTTTTTAATAGTGTTTTAATTAGTTTCTTAGTGATGAAGTAACCTAAAATTTGGTGACCGGGAAGAAACAAAATATTGAAATTGTTTATATCATATATAACATATAACAAATGGAATATGTGGAGTAGATATACTATCGAGCCTCTTGATATAATTGTAGTTATTATCAATGTATATGAAATATGTGTCATTAATTAATAGTCTTTTAACTTAGTTTCTTAGTGATGATTTAACCTAAAATTTGGTGACCGGGAAGAAGCAAAATATTGAAATTGTTTATATCATATATAACATATAACAATATGAATATGGGGAATATATATACTATCGAGCCTCTTTTTATAATTGTAGTGATTATCAATGTATATGAAATATAATAGTCTTTTATCTTAGTTTCTTAGTGAAGAAGTAACCTAAAATTTGGTGACGGGGAAGAAGCAAAATATTGAAATTGTTTAAAACATATATAACATATAACAATATGAATATGGGGACTAGATATACTATCGAGCCTCTTTATATAATTGTAGTTATTATCAATGTATATGAAAGATGTGTCATTAATTAATAGTCTTTTATCTTAGTTTCTTAGTGATGAAGTAACCTAAAATTTGTTGGTGGGGAAGAAGAAAAATATTGAAATTATTTATATCATATATAACATATAACAATATGAATATGGGGAATAGATATACTATCGAGCCTCGTTATATAATTTTAATTATTGCCGATGTATATGAAATATTTGTCATTAAGTAATAGTCTTTTAACTTAGTTTCTTAATGATGAAGTAACCTAAAATTTGTTGATGGGGAAGAAGCAAAATATTGAAATTGTTTATATCATATATAACATATAACAATATGAATATGGGGAATATATATACTATCGAGCCTCTTTTTAAAATCGTAGTTATTATCAATTTATATGAAATATAATAGTCTTTTATCTTAGTTTCTTAGTGAAGAAGTAACCTAAAACTTGGTGACGGGGAAGAAGCAAAATATTGAAATTGTTTATATCATATATAACATATAACAATATGAATATGGGGACTAGATATACTATTGAGCCTCTTTATATAATTTTAGTTATTATCAATGTATATGAAATATGTGTCATTAATTAATAGTCTTTTATCTATGTTTCTTAGTGATGAAGTAACCTAAAATTTGCTGATGGAGAAGAAGAAAAATATTGAAATTATTTATATCATATATATCATATCACAATATGAATATGGGGACTAGATATACTATCGAGCCTCTTTATATAATTGTAGTTATTATCAATGTATATGAAATATGTGTCATTAATTAATAGTCTTTTATCTAAGTTTCTTAGTGATGAAGTAACCTAAAATTTGCTGATGGGGAAAAAGAAAAATATTGAATTTATTTATATCATAAATAACATATAACAAATGGAATATGTGGAATAGATATATTATCGAGCCTCTTTATATAATTGTAGTTATTATCAATGTATATGAAATATGTGTTATTAATTAATAGTCTTTTAACTTAGTTTCTTAGTGATGAAGTATCCTAAAATTTGGTGACCTGGTAGAAGCAAAATATTGAAATTGTTTATATCATATATAACATATAACAATATGAATATGGGGACTAGATATACTATCGAGCCTCTTTATATAATTGTAGTTATTATCAATGTATATGAAATATGTGTCATTAATTAATAGTCTTTTATCTTAGTTTCTTAGTGATGAAGTAACCTAAAATTTGCTGATGGGGAAGAAGAAAAATATTGAAATTATTTATATCATATATAACATATAACAATATGAATATGGGGAATAGATATACTATCGAGCCTCGTTATATAATTTTAATTATTACCAATGTATATGAAATATGTGTCATTAAGTAATAGTCTTTTAACTTAGTTTCTTAATGATGAAGTAACCTAAAATTTGCTGATGGGGAAGAAGAATAATATTGAAATTGTTTATATCATATATAACATATAACAAATGGAATATGTGGAATAGATATACTATCGATCCTCTTTATATAATTGTAGTTATTATCAATGTATATGAAATATGTGTCATTAATTAATAGTCTTTTAACTTAGTTTCTTAGTGATGAAGTAACCTAAAATTTGGTGACCGAGAAGAAGCAAAATATTGAAATTGTTTATATCATATTTAACATATAAGAATATGATTATGGGGAATATATATACTATCGAGCCTCTTTTTAAAATTGTAGTTATTATCAATTTATATGAAATATAATAGTCTTTTATCTTAGTTTCTTAGTGAAGAAGTAACCTAAAATTTGGTGACGAGGAAGAAGCAAAATATTGAAATTGTTTATATCATATATAACATATAAAAATATGAATATGGGGAATAAATATACTATCGAGCCTCTTTATATAACTTTAGTTATTATCAACGTATATGAAGTATGTGTCCTTAATTAATAGTCTTCTAACTTAGTTTCTTAGTGATGAAGTAACCTAAAATTTGGTGAAGGGGAAGAAGCAAAATATTAAAATTGTTCATAACATATATAACATATAACAATAAAAATATGGGTAATAGATATACTATCGAGCATCTTTATATAACTTTAGTTCTTATTAATGTATATGAAATATGTGTCCTTAATTAATAGTCTTTTATCTTAGTTTCTTAGTGAAGAAGTAACCTAAATTTTGGTGACAGGGAAGAAGAAAAATATTAAAATTGTTTATATCATATATAACATATAACAATATGAATATGGGGACTAGATATACTATCGAGCCTCTTTATATAATTGTAGTTATTATCAATGTATATGAAATATGTGTCATTAATTAATAGTCTTTTAACTTAGTTTCTTAGTGATGAAGTAACCTAAAATTTGGTGACCTGGTAGAAGCAAAATATTGAAATTGTTTATATCATATATAACATATAACAATATGAATATGGGGACTAGATATACTATAGAGCCTCTTTATATAATTGTAGTTATTATCAATGTATATGAAATATGTGTCATTAATTAATAGTCTTTTATCTAAGTTTCTTAGTGATGAAGTAACCTAAAATTTGCTGATGGGGAAAAAGAAAAATATTGAAATTATTTATATCATATATAACATATAACAAATGGAATATGTGGAATAGATATACTATCGAGCCTCTTTATATAATTGTAGTTATTATCAATGTATATGAAATATGTGTCATTAATTAATAGTCTTTTAACTTAGTTTCTTAGTGATGAAGTAACCTAAAATTTGGTGACCTGGTAGAAGCAAAATATTGAAATTGTTTATATCGTATATAACATATAACAATATGAATATGGGGACTAGATATACTATCGAGCCTCTTTATATAATTGTAGTTATTATCAATGTATATGAAATATGTGACATTAATTAATAGTCTTTTATCTTAGTTTCTTAGTGATGAAGTAACTTAAAATTTGCTGATGGGGAAGAAGAAAAATATTGAAATTATTTATATCATATATAACATATAACAATATGAATATGGGGAATAGATATACTATCGAGCCTCGTTATATAATTTTAATTATTACCAATGTATATGAAATATGTGTCATTAAGTAATAGTCTTTTAACTTAGTTTCTTAATGATGAAGTAACCTAAAATTTGCTGATGGGGAAGAAGAATAATATTGAAATTGTTTATATCATATATAACATATAACAAATGGAATATGTGGAATAGATATACTATCGAGCCTCTTTATATAATTGTAGTTATTATCAATGTATATGAAATATGTGTCATTAATTAATAGTCTTTTAACCTAGTTTCTTAGTGATGAAGTAACCTAAAATTTGGTGACCGGGAAGAAGCAAAATATTGAAATTGTTTATATCATATTTAACATATAAGAATATGATTATGGGGAATATATATACTATCGAGCCTCTTTTTAAAATTGTAGTTATTATCAATTTATATGAAATATAATAGTCTTTTATCTTAGTTTCTTAGTGAAGAAGTAACCTAAAATTTGGTGACGGGGAAGAAGCAAAATATTGAAATTGTTTATATCATATATAACATATAACAATATGAATATGGGGACTAGATATACTATTGAGCCTCTTTATATAATTTTAGTTATTATCAATGTATATGAAATATGTGTCATTAATTAATAGTCTTTTATCTATGTTTCTTAGTGATGAAGTAACCTAAAATTTGCTGATGGGGAAGAAGAAAAATATTGAAATTATTTATATCATATATAACATATCACAATATGAATATGGGGACTAGATATACTATCGAGCCTCTTTATATAATTGTAGTTATTATCAATGTATATGAAATATGTGTCATTAATTAATAGTCTTTTATCTAAGTTTCTTAGTGATGAAGTAACCTAAAATTTGCTGATGGGGAAAAAGAAAAATATTGAAATTATTTATATCATATATAACATATAACAAATGGAATATGTGGAATAGATATACTATCGAGCCTCTTTATATAATTGTAGTTATTATCAATGTATATGAAATATGTGTCATTAATTAATAGTCTTTTAACTTAGTTTCTTAGTGATGAAGTAACCTAAAATTTGGTGACCTGGTAGAAGCAAAATATTGAAATTGTTTATATCATATATAACATATAACAATATGAATATGGGAACTAGATATACTATCGAGCCTCTTTATATAATTGTAGTTATTATCAATGTATATGAAATATGTGTCATTAATTAATAGTCTTTTATCTTAGTTTCTTAGTGATGAAGTAACCTAAAATTTGCTGATGGGGAAGAAGAAAAATATTAAAATTATTTATATCATATATAATATATAACAATATGAATATGGGGAATAGATATACTATCGAGCCTCGTTATATAATTTTAATTATTACCAATGTATATGAAATATGTGTCATTTAGTAATAGTCTTTTAACTTAGTTTCTTAATGATGAAGTAACCTAAAATTTGCTGATGGGGAAGAAGAATAATATTGAAATTGTTTATATCATATATAACATATAACAAATGGAATATGTGGAATAGATATACTATCGAGCCTCTTTATATAATTGTAGTTATTATCAATGTATATGAAATATGTGTCATTAATTAATAGTCTTTTAACCTAGTTTCTTAGTGATGAAGTAACCTAAAATTTGGTGACCGGGAAGAAGCAAAATATTGAAATTGTTTATATCATATATAACATATAACAATATGAATATGGGAAATATATATACTATCGAGCCTCTTTTTAAAATTGTAGTTATTATCAATTTATATGAAATATAATAGTCTTTTATCTTAGTTTCTTAGTGAAGAAGTAACCAAATATTTGGTGACGGGGAAGAAGCAAAATATTGAAATTGTTTATATCATATATAACATATAACAATATGAATATGGGGACTAGATATACTATTGAGCCTCTTTATATAATTTTAGTTATTATCAATGTATATGAAATATGTGTCATTAATTAATAGTCTTTTATCTATGTTTCTTAGTGATGAAGTAACCTAAAATTTGCTGATGGGGAAGAAGAAAAATATTGAAATTGTTTATATCATATATAACATATAACAATATGAATATGGCGACTAGATATACTATCGAGCCTTTTTATATAATTGTAGTTATTATCAATGTATATGAAATATGTGTCATTAATTAATAGTCTTTTATCTAAGTTTCTTAGTGATGAAGTAACCTAAAATTTGCTGATGGGGAAGAAGAAAAATATTGAAATTATTTATATCATATATAACATATAACAATATGAATATGGGGAATAGATATACTATCGAGCCCCGTTATATAATTTTAATTATTACCAATGTATTTGAAATATGTGTCATTACGTAATAGTCTTTTAACTTAGTTTCTTAATGATGAAGTAACCTAAAATTTGCTGATGGGGAAGAAGAAAAATATTGAAATTATTTATATCATATATAACATATAACAAATGGAATATGTGGAATAGATATACTATCGAGCCTCTTTATATAATTGTAGTTATTATCAATGTATATGAAATATGTGTCATTAATTAATAGTCTTTTAACTTAGTTTCTTAGTGATGAAGTAACCTAAAATTTGGTGACCTGGTAGAAGCAAAATATTGAAATTGTTTATATCGTATATAACATATAACAATATGAATATGGGGACTAGATATACTATCGAGCCTCTGTATATAATTGTAGTTATTATCAATGTATATGAAATATGTGTCATTAATTAATAGTCTTTTATCTTAGTTTCTTAGTGATGAAGTAACTTAAAATTTGCTGATGGGGAAGAAGAAAAATATTGAAATTATTTATATCATATATAACATATAACAATATGAATATGGGGAATAGATATACTATCGAGCCTCGTTATATAATTTTAATTATTACCAATGTATATGAAATATGTGTCATTAAGTAATAGTCTTTTAACTTAGTTTCTTAATGATGAAGTAACCTAAAATTTGCTGATGGGGAAGAAGAATAATATTGAAATTGTTTATATCATATATAACATATAACAAATGGAATATGTGGAATAGATATACTATCGAGCCTCTTTATATAATTGTAGTTATTATCAATGTATATGAAATATGTGTCATTAATTAATAGTCTTTTAACCTAGTTTCTTAGTGATGAAGTAACCTAAAATTTGGTGACCGGGAAGAAGCAAAATATTGAAATTGTTTATATCATATTTAACATATAAGAATATGATTATGGGGAATATATATACTATCGAGCCTCTTTTTAAAATTGTAGTTATTATCAATTTATATGAAATATAATAGTCTTTTATCTTAGTTTCTTAGTGAAGAAGTAACCTAAAATTTGGTGACGGGGAAGAAGCAAAATATTGAAATTGTTTATATCATATATAACATATAACAATATGAATATGGGGACTAGATATACTATTGAGCCTCTTTATATAATTTTAGTTATTATCAATGTATATGAAATATGTGTCATTAATTAATAGTCTTTTATCTATGTTTCTTAGTGATGAAGTAACCTAAAATTTGCTGATGGGGAAGAAGAAAAATATTGAAATTATTTATATCATATATAACATATCACAATATGAATATGGGGACTAGATATACTATCGAGCCTCTTTATATAATTGTAGTTATTATCAATGTATATGAAATATGTGTCATTAATTAATAGTCTTTTATCTAAGTTTCTTAGTGATGAAGTAACCTAAAATTTGCTGATGGGGAAAAAGAAAAATATTGAAATTATTTATATCATATATAACATATAACAAATGGAATATGTGGAATAGATATACTATCGAGCCTCTTTATATAATTGTAGTTATTATCAATGTATATGAAATATGTGTCATTAATTAATAGTCTTTTAACTTAGTTTCTTAGTGATGAAGTAACCTAAAATTTGGTGACCTGGTAGAAGCAAAATATTGAAATTGTTTATATCATATATAACATATAACAATATGAATATGGGAACTAGATATACTATCGAGCCTCTTTATATAATTGTAGTTATTATCAATGTATATGAAATATGTGTCATTAATTAATAGTCTTTTATCTTAGTTTCTTAGTGATGAAGTAACCTAAAATTTGCTGATGGGGAAGAAGAAAAATATTAAAATTATTTATATCATATATAATATATAACAATATGAATATGGGGAATAGATATACTATCGAGCCTCGTTATATAATTTTAATTATTACCAATGTATATGAAATATGTGTCATTTAGTAATAGTCTTTTAACTTAGTTTCTTAATGATGAAGTAACCTAAAATTTGCTGATGGGGAAGAAGAATAATATTGAAATTGTTTATATCATATATAACATATAACAAATGGAATATGTGGAATAGATATACTATCGAGCCTCTTTATATAATTGTAGTTATTATCAATGTATATGAAATATGTGTCATTAATTAATAGTCTTTTAACCTAGTTTCTTAGTGATGAAGTAACCTAAAATTTGGTGACCGGGAAGAAGCAAAATATTGAAATTGTTTATATCATATATAACATATAACAATATGAATATGGGAAATATATATACTATCGAGCCTCTTTTTAAAATTGTAGTTATTATCAATTTATATGAAATATAATAGTCTTTTATCTTAGTTTCTTAGTGAAGAAGTAACCAAATATTTGGTGACGGGGAAGAAGCAAAATATTGAAATTGTTTATATCATATATAACATATAACAATATGAATATGGGGACTAGATATACTATTGAGCCTCTTTATATAATTTTAGTTATTATCAATGTATATGAAATATGTGTCATTAATTAATAGTCTTTTATCTATGTTTCTTAGTGATGAAGTAACCTAAAATTTGCTGATGGGGAAGAAGAAAAATATTGAAATTGTTTATATCATATATAACATATAACAATATGAATATGGCGACTAGATATACTATCGAGCCTTTTTATATAATTGTAGTTATTATCAATGTATATGAAATATGTGTCATTAATTAATAGTCTTTTATCTAAGTTTCTTAGTGATGAAGTAACCTAAAATTTGCTGATGGGGAAGAAGAAAAATATTGAAATTATTTATATCATATATAACATATAACAATATGAATATGGGAAATAGATATACTATCGAGCCACGTTATGTAATTTTAGTTATTACCAATGTATATGAAATATGTGTCATTAAGTAATAGTCTTTTAACTTAGTTTCTTAATGATGAAGTAACCTAAAATTTGTTGATGGGGAAGAAGAAAAATATTGAAATTGTTTATATCATATATAACATATAACAAATGGAATATGTGGAATAGATATACTATCGAGCCTCTTGATATAATTGTAGTTATTATCAATGTATACGAAATATGTGTCTTTAATTAATAGTCTTTTAACTTAGTTTCTTAGTGATGAAGTAACCTAAAATTTGGTGACCGGGAAGAAGCAAAATATTGAAATTATTTATATCATATATAACATATAACAATATGAATATGGGGAATATATATATTATCGAGCCTCTTTTTATAATTTTAGTTATTATCAATTTATATGAAATATAATAGTCTTTTATCTTAGTTTCTTAGTGAAGAAGTAACCTAAAATTTGGTGACGGGGAAGAAGCAAAATATTGAAATTGTTTATATCATATATAACATATAACAATATGAATATGGGGACTAGATATACTATCGAGCCTCTTTATATAATTGTAGTTATTATCAATGTATATGAAATATGTGTCATTAATTAATAGTCTTTTATCTTAGTTTCTTAGTGATGAAGTAACCTAAAATTTGCTGATGGGGAAGAAGAAAAATATTGAAATTATTTATATCATATATAACATATAACAATATGAATATGGGGAATAGATATACTATCTAGCCTCGTTATATAATTTTAATAATTACCAATGTATATGAAATATGTGTCATTAAGTAATAGTCTTTTTACTTAGTTTCTTAATGATGAAGTAACCTAAAATTTGCTGATGGGGAAGAAGTAAAATATTGAAATTGTTTATATCATATATAACATATAACAAATGGAATATGTGGAATAGATATACTATCGAGCCTCTTTATATAATTGTAGTTATTATCAATGTATATGAAATATGGGTCATTAATTAATAGTTTTTTAACTTAGTTTCTTAGTGATGAAGTAACCTAAAATTTGGTGACCGGGAAGAAGCAAAATATTGAAATTGTTTATATCATATATAACATATAACAGTATGAATGTGGGGAATATATATACTATCGAGCCTCTTTTTATAATTGTAGTGATTATCAATGTATATGAAATATAATAGTCTTTTATCTTAGTTTCTTAGTGAAGAAGTAACTTAAAATTTGGTGACGGGGAAGAAGCAAAATATTTAAATTGTTTATAACATATATAACATATAACAATATGAATATGGGGACTAGATATACTATCGAGCCTCTTTATATAATTGTAGTTATTATCAATGTATATGAAATATGTGTCATTAATTAATAGTCTTTTATATTAGTTTCTTAGTGATGAAGTAACCTAAAATTTGCTGATGGGGAAGAAGAAAAATATTGAAATTATTTATATCATATATAACATATTACAATATGAATATGTGGAATAGATATACTATCGAGCCTCTTTATATAATTGTAGTTCTTATCAATGTATATGAAATATGTGTCATTAATTAATAGTCTTTTATCTTGGTTTCTTAATGATGAAGTAACCTAAAATTTGCTGATGGGGAAGAAGAAAAATATTTAAATTATTTATATCATATATAACATATAACAATATGAATATGGGGAATAGATATACTATCTAGCCTCGTTATATAATTTTAATTATTACCAATGTATATGAAATATGTGTCCTTAATTAATAGTCTTCTTACTTAGTTTCTTAGTGATGAAGTAACCTAAAATTTGGTGACGGGGAAGAAGTAAAATATTAAAATTGTTTATATCATATATAACATATAACAATATGAATATGGGTAATAGATATACTATCGAGCCTCTTTATATAACTTTAGTTCTTATCAATGTATATGAAATATATGTCCTTAATTAATAGTCTTTTAACTTAGTTTCTTAGTGATAAAGTAACCTAAAATTTGGTGACGGGGAAGAAGCAAAATATTGAAATTGTTTATATCATATATAACATATAACAATATGAAATGGGGAATAGATATACTATCGAGCCTCTTGATATAATTGTAGTTATTATCAATGTATATGAAATATGTGTCCTTAATTAATAGTCTTTTATCTTAGTTTCTTAGTGAAGAAGTAACCTAAATTTTGGTGACGGGGAAGAAGCAAAATATTAAAATTGTTTATATCATATATAACATATAACAATATGAATATGGGGACTAGATATACTATCGAGCCTCTTTATATAATTGTAGTTATTATCAATGTATATGAAATATGTGTCATTAATTAATAGTCTTTTATCTTAGTTTCTTAGTAATGAAGTAACCTAAAATTTGTTGACGGGGAAGAAGAAAAATATTGAAATTATTTATATCATATATAACATATAACAATATGAATATGGGGAATAGATATACTATCGAGCCTCGTTATATAATTTTAATTATTACCAATGTATTTGAAATATGTGTCATTAAGTAATAGTCTTTCAACTTAGTTTCTTAATGATGAAGTAACCTAAAATTTGCTGATGGGGAAGAAGAAAAATGTTCAAATTGTTTATATCATATATAACATATAACAATATGAATATGTGGAATAGATATACCATGGAGCCTCTTTATATAATTGTAGTTATTATCAATGTATATGAAATATGTGTCATTAATTAATAGTCTTTTATCTTGGTTTCTTAGTGATAAAGTAACCTAAAATTTGCTGATGGGGAAGAAGAAAAATATTGAAATTATTTATATCATATATAACATAACAATATGAATATGGGGAATAGATATACTATCGAGCCTCGTTATATAATTTTAAATATTACCAATGTATATGAAATATGTGTCATTAAGTAATAGTCTTTTAACTTAGTTTCTTTATGATGAAGTAACCTAAAATTTGCTGATGGGGAAGAAGAAAAATATTGAAATTTTTTATATCATATGTAACATATAACAATATGAATATGTGGAATAGATATACTATCGAGCCTCTTTATATAATTGTATTTATTATCAATGTATATGAAATAAGTGTCATTAATTAATAGTCTTTTATATAAGTATCTTAGTGATGAAGTAACCTAAAATTTGTTGATGGGGAAGAAAAAAAATATTGAAATTATTTATATCATATATAACATATAACAATATGAATATGGGGAATAGATATACTATCGAGCCTCGTTATATAATTTTAATTATTACCAATGTATATGAAATATGTGTCATTAAGTAATAGTCTTTTAACTTAGTTTCTTAATGATGAAGTAACCTAAAATTTGCTCATGGGGAAGAAGCAAAATATTAAAAAAAATTATATCATATATAACATATAAAAATATGAATATGGGGAATAAATATACTATCGAGCCTCTTTATATAACTTTAGTTATTATCAACGTATATGAAGTATGTGTCCTTAATTAATAGTCTTCTAACTTAGTTTCTTAGTGATGAAGTAACCTAAAATTTGGTGAAGGGGAAGAAGCAAAATATTAAAATTGTTCATAACATATATAACATATAACAATATAAATATGGGTAATAGATATACTATCGAGCATCTTTATATAACTTTAGTTCTTATTAATGTATATGAAATATGTGTCCTTAATTAATAGTCTTTTAACTTAGTTTCTTATTGATGAAATAACCTAAAGTTTGGTGACGGGGAAGAAGCAAAATATTGAAATTTTTTATATCATATACAACATATAACAATATGAATATGGGGAATAGATATACTATCGAGCCTCTTGATATAATTGTAGTTATTATCAATGTATATGAAATATGTGTCCTTAATTAATAGTCTTTTATCTTAGTTTCTTAGTGAAGAAGTAACCTAAATTTTGGTGACAGGGAAGAAGAAAAATATTAAAATTGTTTATATCATATATAACATATAACAATATGAATATGGGGACTAGATATACTATCGAGCCTCTTTATATAATTGTAGTTATTATCAATGTATATGAAATGTGTAACACCCCAGTTTTAATTATTTGATTTATTTAATTGGGAATTTATTTTATTAGAATTAATAAAATAAAAAGAAATTATTTATTTTGGAATATTTGAAGAAAATAAAAGAAATAAGAAATATTGGGTTTTTAAGTTATTGGGCTTGGATGTTGTTAGTAAAGAGTGGGGGTGCAAAAGGAATAAGGATATGATTTGGAACTCAAGTTATTTTTCTCATTTATTCACGATAACACAGAATTGGGAAATTTGGGAAGCAGAGCTCTGAAGGTACGAAGAACGAAGAACATCGCTCAAAGAGTTCAAAGCTGCAAATTGATAAGGTAAGGGGGGCTACTACTCAATTTACATTTGTTTATGGGTTTAGATGCAATTGGTTGGGCAATCGTATGATAATCCCATTTTCTCTGACGTTCTTAGTGATCGATAACTTTTGGGTCGAATTCCGTTAGAAAAGGTTAGGTTCCCAATTTTATGAATCGATTAAGGACTTTAGGTTCCCAAATGGTGGATTTGGAGTATATCTATATGATCGTGAATTTACCTTAGGTGTTCTAGGGATGACCTTGATGTGTTAGAATTTCCCTAGAGGACGGGTAATATGTAACTTAAGGTCAATTTAATAAAATTTGTTGTTGATGAAAGAATGTTGATAAAATAGTATGTTTTAAAAATGAAAATTCTGAGTTTTGGTTGATTTTGGAAAATGAGACCTTAAGTGAAATACTGCTGTCCTTAGGATTGGAAATTGATTTAACGTAGAAGGGAATTGAGTCCTAATTGATGTGTTGCTTTGAGTTATGCACAATTGATGTTGTTATGTACCGAAAGGCACGTTTTGGCCGGTATTTTTCGTGTCTGGCTGCTGTTCTGAACTGCTGCAGGTACAGGAAGTTTTGGGTTCGCACTCATCAACACGGGCGCGTTGATTAACGCGGGCACCTGTGTTGATTCACTGTAATGCTGATAAAAATGTGTTTTCTGGCCACAATTCAACACGGGCGTGTTGATTAACACGGGCACCCGTGTTGATTCACTTTGTAGGCATAAATATGTGTTTTCTGGGCACAATTCAACACGGGCCGTGTTGATTCACACGGGCGCCCGTGTTGATCCCCTGTATTGTCAAAAAAACATGTTTTCTGGACACATTTTCACACGGGCAGTATTGTTTTACACGGGCACCCGTGTTAAACCTCCTGTGTTGGTTTTTAAACTATGTTTTCTGTGCATGTTGTTATGTACGGATTGATCCTGCTTTGATGTGCAGTGTTTGACATGTTTGGAATATGTTGTTTATTGATTTTCCTAGTGTTGATTGATGCTTGTATCGAATAACGGTTGTATGTTACGATACTAACACTAGGTGGATTTTATTGTCATGCTTTTAGATGATGTTACCAAGCATGAAATATGATATAACTTGATATGAGTGATGTTTAATAGTATGCTGAGTGATTACATGCTATTCAGATCATGTTATATTTGATATTGTTGATGTTGCATGATATGTCGATTGATGTTAATAGTATGCTGAGTGTTACATACTTTACATATCATGTTGCATTTGTTAATTCCCATTGTGTGGAATTAACATGGTGGCCAATATACGTGTCCGCGATTTAATGGAATGTTGAGGTGGTAGCCGTGTCCGCGATATAATGGAACGGTGAGTTATCCGTGACCCGAGATTTAATGGGGCGGTAAAATGGTACCACATGCATGGGTGTGTTGCATTACATTGAATATGACATGAATGGATGATTTTTCCAATGTTGTATTTGATCGATTGTATGCATGTATTGATACTAAATTGCTAACGATGTTTGATGTTAATTATAAGCATGAAAAGTCAGATATTATGAATATATGATTTGTAAAGGTTTTTGTAATCTATAAAACATGCTAATTGTTGGGTGATGCTTATGGTTTCCTGAGTTGATTGTTATGAACGTATAATCAAATGTATAGTTGAGATGCTCACCCTTACTGTTGAATATTTCAGATTGAGGAGCTTCGTTCAGGTGCTTAGCGAAGGCTTGTTGTTTCTAGTTATTTCCGTTTAAGTATTGTCCGGGTCATGCTCTGATAGTTGTAACTCCGGGAACGTTTGTTTGTCGAGCTGCTTTAGTCAGACTCGTTTATTTCCTTACGTTGTTATAATATGATGTTGATATTTTCCAGGTGTTAATCCCTGATGATTTTGAAAATATTATAACATTGGTTTTGTTAATTAAATTATTCCGCTGTGTAAACATGTATGAGTTACTTCTATGTTATGCATGACAGGAACTTGTTTTTATTAAAAGAGAATTGTGACATCCTCGTTGATACATGTACTCTGAAATTATAATTTTAATTATTCGCGAAAATTTATTCGGGGTTTTTAGAGGGTGTTACAATAGTGGTATCAGAGCATGGTCGGTCTGTCCGGCCAAGTTGTTATGTCAGTGTCATTACGCTTGGTACGCAATAAGTGTTTGAAAACACTGTTGGTACTTCTTTGTTTTGGATCACTTGATTGCAGGGATAAGATTGCGATAAGTGGGGGAGAAGTTGGTACTTCTCCATGGTGCTTCTGGATGCTAAGTAATGGCTCGACGTGAGGAAAATGGTAAGAGCATTACTTAGGTGGAATTTATCTCATGGATTTGTGCATCAGTTGTATGCAGTGCTAATGAAGTCAGTAAAGATGTGATAGACATGTCTTGCTAGTTTCGTTAGTATGCGTATGAACTTGGTAGAGCGAAGCCAATTGCTTTAAGATGGATATGAGAAGTTGATACGGATTCTGATATCTGAAAGAATACCAATTAAAGGTCTCGATGTATTGATCAAATTGAGATGGTTCGATAAGAGAACGATCAAGTGAAGTTGGAGAGTACTTCTCTAGAAAGTGAAGGTGTAGCGACAGATAGTGTTGTATTAGTGGTTTATGAATTCCTAGTGACATTCTGAAGCTAGCAGTAGTTCTGTAAGTGTGAACTAAGGTCCAACAAGAGTAAACAATGATATATTGAGAATGTGGAGTACTTGTGGAATAGATATACCATATAACAAATGGAATATGTGGAATAGATATACCATCGAGCCTCTTTATATAATTGTAGTTATTATCAATGTATATGAAATATGTGTCATTAATTAATAGTCTTTTAACTTAGTTCCTTAGTGATGAAGTAACCTAAAATTTGGTGACCGGGAAGAAGCAAAATATTGAAATTGTTTATATCATATATAACATATAACAATATGAATATGGGGAATACATATACTATCGAGCCTATTTTTATAATTGTAGTGATTATCAATGTATATGAAATATAATAGTCTTTTATCGTAGTTTCTTAGTGAAGAAGTAACCTAAAATTTGGTGACGGGGAAGAAGCAAAATATTGAAATTGTTTATAACATTTATAACATATAACAATATGAATACGGGGACTAGATATACTATCGAGCCTCTTTATATAATTGTAGTTATTATCAATGTATATGAAATATGTGTCATTAATTAATAGTCTTTTATCTTAGTTTCTTAGTGATGAAGTAACCTAAAATTTGCTGATGGGGAAGAAGAAAAATATTGAAATTATTTATATCATATATAACATATAACAATATGAATATGGGGAATAGATATACTATCGAGCCTCAGTATATAACTTTAGTTATTACCAATGTATATGAAATATGTATCACCAATTAATAGTCTTTTAACTATTTTTCTTAGTGAAAATGTAACCTAAAATTTGGTGACGGGGAAGAAGCATAATATTGAAATTGTTTATATCATATATAACATATAACAATATGAATATGGGGAATAGATATACTATCGAGCCTCTTGATATAATTGTAGTTATTATAAATGTATATGAAATATGTGTCGTTAATTAATAGTCTTTTATCTTAGTTTCTTAGTGATGAAGTAACCTAAAATTTAGTGACGGGGAAGAAGCAAAATATTGAAATTTTTTATATCATATATACATATAACAATATGAATATTGGGAATAAATATAGTATCGAGCCTCTTTATATAATTTTAATTATTACCAATGTATATAAAATATGTGTCAGTAAATAATAGTCGTTTAACTTAGTTTCTTAATGATGAAGTAACCTAAAATTTGCTGATGGGGAAGAAGAAAAATATTGAAATTGTTTATATCATATATAACATATAACAATATGAATATGGGGAATAGATATACTATCGAGCCTCTTTATATAATTTTAATTATTACGAATGTATATGAGATATGTGTCATTAAATAATAGTCTTTTAACTTAGTTTCTTAATGATGAAGTAACCTAAAATTTATTGATGGGGAAGAAGAAAAATATTGAAATTGTCTATATCATATATAAAATATAACAATATGAATATGGGAAATAGATATACTATCAAGCCTCTTTATATAATTGTAGTTATTATCAATGTATATGAAATATCTGTCATTTTTTAATAGTCTTTTAACTTAGTTTCTTAGTGATGAAGTAACCTAAAATTTGGTGACCGGGAAGAAGCAAAATATTGAAATTGTTTATATCATATATAACATATAACAAATGGAATATGTGGAATAGATATACTATCGAGCCTCTTTATATAATTGTAGTTATTATCAATGTATATGAAATATGTGTCTTTAATTAATAGTCTTTTAACTTAGTTTGTTAGTGATGAAGTAACCTAAAATTTGGTGATCGGGAAGAAGCAAAATATTGAAATTGTTTATATCATATATAACATATAACAATATGAATATGGGGAATATATATACTATCGAGCCTCTTTTTATAATTGTAGTGATTATCAATGTATATGAAATATAATAGTCTTTTATCTTAGTTTCTTAGTGAAGAAATAACCTAAAATTTGGTGACGGGGAATAAGCAAAATATTGAAATTGTTTATAACATATATAACATATAACAATATGAATATGGGGACTAGATATACTATCGAGCCTCTTTATATAATTGTAGTTATTATCAATGTATATGAAATATGTGTCATTAATTAATAGTCTTTTATCTTAGTTTCTTAGTGATGAAGTAACCTAAAATTTGCTGATGGGGAAGAAGAAAAATATTGAAATTATTTATATCATATAAAACATATAACAATATGAATACGGGGAATAGATATACTATCGAGCCTCAGTATATAACTTTAGTTATTACTAATGTATTTGAAATATGTATCACTAATTAATAGTCTTTTAACTATTTTTCTTAGTGAAAATGTAACCTAAAATTTGGTGACGGGGAAGAAGCAAAATATTGAAATTGTTTATATCATATATAACATATAACAATATGAATATGGGGAATAGATATACTATCGAGCCTCTTGATATAATTGTAGTTATTATAAATGTATATGAAATATGTGTCGTTAATTAATAGTCTTTTATCTTAGTTTCTTAGTGATGAAGTAACCTAAAATTTAGTGACGGGGAAGAAGCAAAATATTGAAATTGTTTATATTATATATACATATAACAATATGAATATTGGGAATAAATATAGTATCGAGCCTCTTTATATAATTTTAATTATTACCAATGTATATAAAATATGTGTCAGTAAATAATAGTCGTTTAACTTAGTTTCTTAATGATGAAGTAACCTAAAATTTGCTGATGGGGAAGAAGAAAAATATTGAAATTGTTTATATCATATATAACATATAACAATATGAATATGGGGAATAGATATACTATCGCGCCTCGTTATATAATTTTAATTATTACGAATGTATATGAACTATGTGTCATTAAATAATAGTCTTTTAACTTAGTTTCTTAATGATGAAGTAACCTAAAATTTGTTGATGGGGAAGAAGAAGAATATTGAAATTGTCTATATCATATATAACATATAACAATATGAATATGGGAAATAGATATACTTTCAAGCCTCTTTATATAATTGTAGTTATTATTAATGTATATGAAATATCTGTCATTTTTTAATAGTCTTTTAACTTAGTTTCTTAGTGATGAAGTAACCTAAAATTTGGTGACCGGGAAGAAGCAAAATATTGAAATTGTTTATATCATATATAACATATAACAAATGGAATATGTGGAGTAGATATACTATCGAGCCTCATTATATAATTGTAGTTATTATCAATGTATATGAAATATGTGTCATTAATTAATAGTCTTTTAACTTAGTTTCTTAGTGATGATTTAACCTAAAATTTGGTGACCGGGAAGAAGCAAAATATTGAAATTGTTTATATCATATATAACATATAACAATATGAATATGGGGAATATATATACTATCGAGCCTCTTTTTATAATTGTAGTGATTATCAATGTATATGAAATATAATAGTCTTTTATCTTAGTTTCTTAGTGAAGAAGTAACCTAAAATTTGGTGACGGGGAAGAAGCAAAATATTGAAATTGTTTATATCATATATAACATTTAACAATATGAATATAGGGACTAGATATACTATCGAGCCTCTTTATATAATTGTAGTTATTATCAATGTATATGAAATATGTGTCATTAATTAATAGTCTTTTATCTTAGTTTCTTAGTGATGAAGTAACCTAAAATTTGTTGATGGGGAAGAAGAAAAATATTGAAATTATTTATATCATATATAACATATAACAATATGAATATGGGGAATATATATACTATCGAGCCTCGTTATATAATTTTAATTATTACCGATGTATATGAAATATTTGTCATTAAGTAAAAGTCTTTTAACTTAGTTTCTTAATGATGAAGTAACCTAAAATTTGTTAATGGGGAAGAAGAAAAATATTGAAATTGTTTATATCATATATAACATATAACAAATGTAATATGTGGAATAGATATACTATCGAGCCTCTTTAAATAATTGTAGTTATTATCAATGTATATGAAATATGTTTCATTAATTAATAGTCTTTTAACTTAGTTTCTTAGTGATGAAGTAACCTAAAATTTGGTGACCGGGAAGAAGCAAAATATTGAAATTGTTTATATCATATATAACATATAACAATATGAATATGGGGAATATATATACTATCGAGCCTCTTTTTACAATTGTAGTTATTATCAATGTATAGGAAATATAATAGTCTTTTATCTTAGTTTCTTAGTGAAGAAGTGACCTAAAATTTGGTGACGCGAAAGATGCTAAATATTGAAATTGTTTATATCATATATAACATATAACAATATGAATATGGGGACTAGATATACTATCGAGCCTCTTTATATAATTGTAGTTATTATCAATGTATATGAAATATGTGTCATTAATTAATAGTCTTCTATCTTAGTTTCTTAGTGATGAAGTAACTTAAAATTTGCTGATGGGGAAGAAGAAAAATATTGAAATTATTTCTATCATATATAACATATAACAATATGAATATGGGGAATAGATATACTATCGATCCTCCTTATATAATTTTAATTATTACCAATGTATATGAAATATGTGTCATTAAGTAATAGTCTTTTAACTTAGTTTCTTAATGATGAAGTAACCTAAAATTTGCTGATGGGGAAGAAGAAAAATATTGAAATTGTTTATATCATATATAACATATAACAAATGGAATATGTGGAATAAATATACTATCGAGCCTCTTTAAATAATTGTAGTTATTATCAATGTATATGAAATATGTGTCATTAATTAATAGTCTTTTAACTTAGTTTCTTAGTGATGAAGTAACCTAAAATTTGGTGACCGGGAAGAAGCAAAATATTGAAATTGTTTATATCATATATAACATTTAACAATATGAATATGGGGAATATATATACTATCGAGCCTCTTTTTATAATTGTAGTTATTATCAATGTATATGAAATATAATAGTCTTTTATCTTAGTTTCTTAGTGAAGAAGTAACCTAAAATTTGGTGACGCGAAAGAAGCAAAATATTGAAATTGTTTATATCATATATAATATATAACAATATGAATATGGGGAATATATATACTATCGAGCCTCTTTTTATAATTGTAGTTATTATCAATGTATATGAAATATAATAGTCTTTTATCTTAGTTTCTTAGTGAAGAAGTAACCTAAAATTTGGTGACGCGGAAGAAGCAAAATATTGAAATTGTTTATGTCATATATAACATATAACAATATGAATATCGGGACTAGATATACTATCGAGCCTCTTTATATAATTGTAGTTATTATCAATGTATATGAAATATGTGTCATTAATTAATAGTCTTTTATCTTAGTTTCTTAGTGATGAAGTAACCTAAAATTTGCTGATGGGGAAGAAGAAAAAAATTGAAATTATTTATATCATATATAACATATAACAATATGAATATGGGAAATAGATATACTATCGAGCCTCGTTATATAATTTTATTTATTACCAATGTATATGAAATATGTGTCATTAAGTAATAGTCTTTTAACCTAGTTTCTTAATGATGAAGTAACCTAAAATTTGTTGATGGGGAAGAAGAAAAATATTGAAATTGTTTATATCATATATAACATATAACAAATGGAATATGTGGAATAGATATACCATCTAGCCTCTTTATATAATTGTAGTTATTATCAATGTATATGAAATATGTGTCGTTAATTAATAGTCTTTTAACTTAGTTCCTTAGTGATGAATTAACCTAAAATTTGGTGACCGGGAAGAAGCAAAATATTGAAATTGTTTATATCATATATAACATATAACAATATGAATATGGGGAATATATATACTATCGAGCCTCTTTTTATAATTGTAGTGATTATCAATGTATATGAAATATAATAGTCTTTTATCTTAGTTTCTTAGTGAAGAAGTAACCTAAAATTTGGTGACGGGGAAGAAGCAAAATATTGAAATTGTTTATAACATATATAACATATAACAATATGAATATGGGGACTAGATATACTATTGAGCCTCTTTATATAATTGTAGTTATTATCAATGTATATGAAATATGTGTCATTAATTAATAGTCTTTTATCTTAGTTTCTTAGTGATGAAGTAACCTAAAATTTGCTGATGGGGAAGAAGAAAAATATTGAAATTATTTATATCATATATAACATATAACAATATGAATATGGGGAATAGATATACTATCGAGCCTCAGTATATAACTTTAGTTATTACCAATGTATATGAAATATGTATCACCAATTAATAGTCTTTTAACTATTTTTCTTAGTGAAAATGTAACCTAAAATTTGGTGACGGGGAAGAAGCAAAATATTGAAATTGTTTATATCATATGTAACATATAACAATATGAATATGGGGAATAGATATACTATCGAGCCTCTTGATATAATTGTAGTTATTATAAATGTATATGAAATATATGTCGTTAATTAATAGTCTTTTATCTTAGTTTCTTAGTGATGAAGTAACCTAAAATTTAGTGACGGGGAAGAAGCAAAATATTGAAATTGTTTATATCATATATACATAAAACAATATGAATATTGGGAATAAATATAGTATCGAGCCTCTTTATATAATTTTAATTATTACCAATGTATATAAAATATGTGTTAGTAAATAATAGTCGTTTAACTTAGTTTCTTAATGATGAAGTAACCTAAAATTTGCTGATGGGGAAGAAGAAAAATATTGAAATTGTTTATATTATATATAACATATAACAATATGAATATGGGGAATAGATATACTATCGAGCCTCGATATATAATTTTAATTATTATGAATGTATATGAAATATGTGTCATTAAATAATAGTCTTTTAACTTAGTTTCTTAATGATAAAGTAACCTAAAATTTATTGATGGGTGTTTACCTTGGGTTTTGGTAAACAACCGCTGATCTTCCAAATGGTTACTTATTTGGTTACTCGCAGGATCGATCAGATTGATCCTAGGACATAGGTTGATTTTTAAGTTTGATTAAATTGGATAAGGCTTTAAATAAAGAGGCTTTAAATAAAATAAAGAGGTTTCAAGTAAATTGCATGAAGGAAAGACTTGGTAAAATAAACAAGGCTTAATGTAAAAGGCTTCGACAGGAATGTAAAGAGGAAAGCAAGTAAATTTCTGGAAAAGTAAATGACTTTGATTAATAAAGTTGGTGTTTCACACATACATTTCTCAACAATTCTTTCTCACACGCTGGGTACTCGAATCTATATGAGTGACTTTGTATATAATTGTGAACACACGCGAGAAACTACATGTCTACTACTATTTATACTAAAACATCCCAAGTAACCGTCGGGCAGTTACACTGCTTCGAGATGATTCCACTTGGCACGTTCTCAACGTTCGACGCTCCAGATCTTTGCACGTTGCACGTGGTAACTGCTGGAAACCGTTTTCCCTCCAAACGCTTGAATTTCAAACTGCTCCACTCAGAACCATCGAACACTTTCATCGAGAGACATCTTCGACGAGAAACTCCTTCGACGTCGAAGGCAACCAACTTCTCCCTTGGGAGAAATCTTCTAAGTACTTTGCCATCTTTCGACGGGCATTTCGACAGACTTAGCCAGTCGAAAACATCCTTCAGCTCTAATGGCTGACATCAATAAAACAAGGGTGTCGAATTTAAGAGCCAACAAATTGCCCCCCAAGAATGCCTTATTTCGACTCTGAAAGAAAAAGGCATTCTTTGAAACGCCATTCGACACCTGTCTTTTCACGCTTAGTCACAAATTAACTTGTGCACTTTTTGTTGTTTTCTACCAACCATTGGCAATCCCAAGAAAACCATCATTTATCCGTACCTAGGACGTCACTTTCAGTACGGCGTGCAGTACCAAACATCATTTCAGAATTTGTCATTATGACAATTCCCAAAAACGAGGACGCACGCTGCGTCCCTCTATTTCTGCAGAACGGCTAAAACAACAGGGGGCTGCCACGCGTCCCACTATCTCCTGCAATAATTAAATGGCATTAAATGTCCTCGGTTTTGGGGATTTTTCCCACTACTATAAATAGCAGTAAGTACCCCATTGTTGGACTTTTTACGCCATCTAGCTTTCAAACTTCTCTGTTTTCATACAACTTGTCATCTTTGCAAAAACCTTTTCTCCTTCACTTCATCTTCAACCTCATCATTTAACAATGGCATCTGGTTCTAATGCTCCCAGCGCTACTGTACCATCTGAAAACGCCAAACCTAAGGTTTTCGTCACTGCTCCAGTAGTAACTTCTACAGGAAAACGAAGGGTCCCTGAACCCTTGGACATCGCTGTTCGCGATGCCTACTCACGCCACCTTATGATCCCGGTTGGATACTCCAACCAGATCTTTGTTATGTCTGGCCCCATGTATCCAAGTATTTCTGAGGCGATGAAGATCAAGAGTTATTTTCCGGTAGTCGAGAAACTCAAACCGGTTGCATGCGCCAAGAAAGACGCAGAAGACAATGAAGATCCTGCACATGAAAAAATCGACCTCCGCTTCTTCAACAGAGGTGTTAGGGCCTTCAGGTCTGGCCCTAGCCTTACTCCTGATTACATTGCTTGGCTGGAAAAGATGGAGAAACACCAAACTTAGATCTGGAAGGATATGGGGATTTTCGACCTGGTGATGCTGTCGAAGACAGGTTTGAACTATTCTCCGGAGATGTTGATAGCTTCTCTGCTGTTCTGGGACTACTCCCAATTTACTTTCCATCTTCCCTGTGGGATGCTAACTCCCACACTCTTCGATGTGGCCGCTATTACTGGCCTCCGACCCACCGGGGACTACTTCGATCCGGAGGAGATGTCGGAGGATCAAATTGGCTTCTCTGACACCAAACCAACATACACCACTTTCATCAACCACTATCACGACAGGTCGACAGATGCTGTGTCGGATGTCGAACACATAGCGTTTCTAGCCCTATGGCTGACTCGCTTTGTATTTTGCTCGAAGTCTTTACAGGTGACCAAAAAGATGGTCACTCTCGCTACTCAACTGCATCATCGCCAAAATATCTGTTTGGCAGAACTGATTCTGGCTAGCCTCTATGATTCGATCAGCAATGGGGCAACTCTTCTAAAAATTATCGAGAACAGGGCCAGTTTGCTACTTGCTGGGCCTTTTTGGCTTCTCCAACTGTGGCTCAATGCCACTTTCGAATCTTTCTTGCCTAAGAAGGTTCAGATAAATGAGCAGGCTCCAGAGATAGCGAACAGACGCGTCGAAGGAACCAGGCTGGCTCTGTTGACGCCTATGGAAGATGGACTGGAATTTCAGCAAACCTTCACCAACTTCGTTCTGATGTTTGCTCGAAGGAAAGAGTTTGTTTCAACTATGGCTCCGTTTGCTCGACGGAAGGTAGGCCCAACATGGTTCACAAGGCCACATCCAAAGACGTCGAGCGGTCCTAATGTTGACGAACACACAATACTGTGGGAGGCGTTCCTCACACCAAGGATCATGCCTCTTCGATTCAGGAGCTCCAAGACTCACCTGAGTCTGATTGCATACCAACCAAACCTGGTATCTCGCCAGTTTGGTATTATCCAAACCCTACCTTCTCCGATTTTTCCAAGAGAGAAGTCAATGTTGTACTTCTGCAATGATTACACCGAAGAAGCTGCTATCAAGCATATCAGAAGATATGCTGGTCGAACAGTTCTCTCGTTGTTTGACTACCAGCTCAATTTTCTTTGCTCACCATCCTTCGAGGAGTGGTGGAAAAGCTATTATGCTGAGGAGTTCTTCGACGAGAAGGACTTCATGGATGAGCTTCAGAAATCTTTTGTCCTTGTGTTGGACAAAATAAAGAAATGTAAGTTCATCCTTTTACATTACTTCGTCTTTCTTTTCGACTGCTAGCCTGTTAACTTTTTACTTGCTTTCAGTTGTTCGAAAGCCTGTAGCCAAGAAGGCTACAGAAGGCCAACAGGGAGGAGGCCCTTCAACAAAACCTCCACTGCCGGCGAAGACTACAGCACCGGCGAAGATTATCACCAACCAACAGGGGGAAGGCTCTTCGAAGAAGCCTTCTATATCGGTAACCAGACTTTCATTATTTCCTCCTGGCTTTCGATTTTTGACTTTCGATGCAGTTGCTAAATCGAATTCCCATTGGTTTTTTTTTAGGCACCTTCGCCCAAGAAACGGCCAACACTGGTGGTCGAATCTGAGAGCGATGAAGAAGGTGATTCTCCTCCTGCTCCTTTAAAGAGGCGAAAGCTGACGAAGGACGCTCCTGTTCCTGCTCCTGCTCCCGAGGGTCGAACCATTAGGATAAAGGTTGCTGG
Organism: Vicia faba; assembly: GCA_948472305.1. Classification (NCBI taxonomy): domain Eukaryota; kingdom Viridiplantae; phylum Streptophyta; class Magnoliopsida; order Fabales; family Fabaceae; genus Vicia; species Vicia faba. The sequence continues at coordinate 43,508 of CATIWC010002004.1, read as the reverse complement.
AAGAAAGCCCAGGCCACCTCCAGTGATCATTGAGGAGCCAACGGAGGAGGAACTAAACGTTCTTCTCAACAAGCCTGTCGAAAGCGACAATTCCAGCCCTGGGGCTGAAGCTAATTTACAGGTAATCTCTTGAACCTTTTTATAACTTAGGTGTAGATACCTACATTCGACTGTGTCTCTTTCGATCTCTGAAGATTCTTCTTCTTTCCTTTTTTAGGACACCACTTAAAGTTCTCCACCAAGGACCTCTGAAACACTGGAGTCTGCTGAACTCAGCAGGCCACAAGAAAAAGGTTTGGAAACTGACGAAGCCCATACCGAAATAAATGAGGCCAATGCTGAGACGGTAGAAAAACCAGCAGAAGAACCTCAAATGGAAGAACAACAGCCAGAAGCGGTTCAGGTGGTGGATCTGTCGGAAGAGAATCGTGAAGAAGGGGATCAAGGCAATGCTGGCGAAGAAAATCAAGGTGCTGCTGACGAAGAGAACCAAGGTGACACTGGCGAAGGGCACCAAAGTGAAGCTGGCGAAGAGCACCAAGAAGACGCTGATACTGCCCCAGTCCGAGTCGAAGGGCAACAAGTCGAGGCACCTAACACTCAACAGCCTCAAACCCAAGACAATGCTGCTGCAAGGGTTACCTCAATGAAGCACAGGTCGAAAGAGGATTTAGAACTCTTGAAACAAACTGACCCTGTTAGCTATCTCAATGCAATCATCGAGAGCAAGAGTTCATCTGATGCTAGTCAGGAGGTTCCTACCCTGTCGGGGAAGTCTACTGAAACCTCTCCTCTCGATGAAGCTTTGGCGAAGGTTAAGGCCCAGTTTTTCAAGAAGGACTTGATGAAGGCTCTAGAGGGGGACCCCACTGCTCCATCATACTTGAAGGATGTCTTGAATGCTGTCGACTTGTTAGCTGTAGCCCCAGAAGTTTCAGGCTTGATCATGGAGTTACACTCTATGATTGATCAAGTCTCAGCAGATTACAGGCGCCAAAGGGGGTTTAACAGTCAGCTTGAGGTGTTGTATGGCAAAAGCTCCTCTACGTGGACTGCTGTTTCGGATATGACTTCTCGAATTGCGGAGTTGTCGAAGCAAAAAGCATCTACGCAGGAAGAAGTCGATGCCATCGATCCAGAGAATGCTTCCTTCCGGGCACAAATCGAAGAAATAGAGGCGAAGATAAATGCCAACACTATACGCAAGGAGGAACTTCTTTCGACCGTCTCAGACACCGAGAGCCAAACTGAAATCAAACAAGGCCTGGAATTCGCTGAGAAGGCTCAAGGCTTCGACGCTCAGATTGCCAAACTAGTGCAGGAGAACGCCTGGTGCAAGAAAAGGTTGGAGCTGCAGCAAACCAAGTACCTTCGACTCAAGGACTCTATTCCCTTTTGATTGATTCTCTTTTGTAACCATATTTTGTAATCTATATTCGACAACATTGCCATCTTGGCTGAAATTTATAAAATTTCCATTTTGGCATTTTTATGGTTAATTTAGTCTTGTTCTTTTATTATTTTATTTTTATCTCTTGAAGTGTAGGTTTGTATTTTTTCAAATATTTACCATTTACTCTCAAGAGCCTTTTATCTTCACCTAACTCTTCGACTTCATAGGCTCCACCAGAAAAAGTTTGGATAACTCTGAAGGGTCCTTCCCATTTGGGTGACCATTTCCCCATGCTTCGATCCCTTCGATCCATGGGAAGAATTACCTTCCAAACTAGCTCTTCAGGCAAAAATACCTTAGGTTTTACCTTTTTATTATAAGAGTCTTCTACTCTTTTCTTTTGAAGCCTGAGTAGGTCGAGAGCGCGCAATCTCTCTTCGTCTAAATCCACCAGTTCGTCTAGCATCATGTTCCAATAAACTTCAGAGGGAATATCATAATGCTTCTGAACCCTTGCAGATTGAAGACAAATTTCTGCTGGCAACACTGCATCATGGCCAAAAGTTAGCCTATATGGTGTTGTACCAGTGGCTTCTTTTGGGGACGTTCAACAAGCCCACAGAATCTGGTCTAACGTCTTATGCCAATTCTTTGGTTTCTTCCCAACATGCTTTTTTATCAAGCCAATCACCACCTTGTTTGCTGCTTCGACTTGACCATTCGCCTGTGCATAATAAGGCGTTGATGTTAGGAGTTTGAAACCTGTTCCCTGAGCAAATTCCTGCATCTTTCGACCAGTGAAAACTGATCCTTGATCAGTTGTTATCGTCTCAGGGATTCCATACCTAAAGATAATGTTCTTTTGAATAAATTCAATGACATTTTCTTGGTCTACATTGACTAAAGGGATAGCTTCGATCCACTTAGTAAAGTAATCAATGCCTACCAGTATGTATTTCTGGCTCTTTGATGATGCTGGTCGAATCTCTCCAATGAGGTCCAACGCCCATCCTCTAAAGGGCCAAGGTTTCACTATCGAGTGAAGTTCGCTAGCTGGTACATGTTGGATGCCTGTATGGACTTGACACTCTTGACAACCTTTGGCGAACTCAACACAATCTTTCAGCATAGTGGGCCAGTATAGTCCTTGTTGAAACAACAACCATTTCATTTTATGGCCTGCTTGGTGAGCCCCACATGCTCCAGCATGCGTATTCGAAAGGGCTATGTATGCCTCAGTTTCACTTAAGCACTTTAGCAATACCCCTTCAGGCGTTTTCTTGAATAACTCATTACCCATGAGTACATAACTCAACGCCCTGTACTTTGTTTTTCGTTCTGCCGAAGCTCCTGGATTTTGAAGATAATCCACTATGGGTTTCCTCCAATCTTGCTCTGACAAATTATCTATGAACGAAATTTCGAAGTTACTTTGATCAGCATATCCTAGTCTCGTCGATTCCAAGTCTGTTGGTGATAGACAAGTTGCTTTTATCTTTTCTCGAACTTCGATTGCTCTTTGTAATCTCGTTTTTGAAATCTTATACCCAGATGCAATTTGTGCCAAGTCATTGGCTATTTGATTTTCGACTCTGGGTATGTGTCGAATATTAACCGTTTCAAATTTTTTCAATTTTTTCAATAAACGATTTGCTATCACAAAGTACATAATGAGATTCTCTCTTATGCATTTATATTCCTTTGTGACTTGCTTAATGACTAACTCTGAGTCTCCCATTATTTCGACTCGAGTTGCCCCCAATTCCAACAATACTTCAAGGCCAGTAATTAGAGCTTCATACTCAGCCTCATTGTTCGAACAAGAACCTGATATTTTGTACTTGAATGTTGTTGGAATTTTATCTGGAGAAATAATCAAGACTCCTACCCCTGTTCCATCTTTATGGATGGAACCGTCGAAGTTGAATTTCCAAGGCTCTATCTCCACATAATTAATATCCTCGACTTGAATTGAGTGGTCGACTATGAAATCTGCAACCACTTGTCCTTTTACTGCCTTAAGAGGCATAAAGGTCAAGGAGTATTCAGTTAATGCTAATGCCCATTTGCCAATTCGACTGTGCAAGATAGGTTTCGACAACATATATTTGAAAACATCAAAATGAGACGAAACATACACATCAACTGGTCTTATATATTGCTTGAGTTTTGTACAAGAGAAATACAGACATAGGCACAATTTTTCAACTTCACTATATCTAGTTTCTGCATCGTTCAAAACTCTACTGAGATAATAAATGGGTCTTTCGACTCCATTCTCACCCTCTTGGGCTAACATGCTTCCCAGAGTTTTGTCGGACGCAGCTATGTATAATCTCATACTCCTATTGCTACAAGGAGGCACCAGAATAGGTGGCTTAGTGAGGTACCCTTTGATTTTGTCGAAGGCTTCTTGTTGCTCTTGCCCCCATTCGAACCCCTCTTTATTCAGTCGAAGTAAGGGTGAAAAGGCCTGAGCTTTCCCACTTAGATTAGATATAAACCTCCTTAAGAAATTTATCTTGCCTAAGAGGGATTGCAGTTCCTTTTTATTCGACGGCGCTTTCGCTTCCAAAATTGCCTTCGTCTTGTTCTGGTTGATTTCGATTCCTTTCTTGTGGACAATGAAGCCCAAGAAATCTCCAGCTTTCACACAGAACGCACACTTCAAAGGGTTCATCTTCAGACCATGTTCTCTCATTCTTTCGAATGATTGTCGAAGGTGGTCAATATGATTCTTCCTGGAAACAGATTTTATAACAATGTCATCAATATATACTTGCCTAAAAGTGTTAATAAAATCATGGAAGATAATATTCATTGCTCGCTGGTACGTTGCCCCAGCGTTCTTTAGACCAAAAGGCATCACTACCCATTTGTAAGTGCCTAAGGCCCCAGGGCATCGAAAAGCTGTTTTCGACACATCCTCTTCAGCAATGAATATTTGATTATATCCTGAATAACCATCGAGCATACTCAGGTATTCATAGCCAGCGGCAGAATCGACTAGCATTTCCGCCACAGGCATAGGATACTCATCTTTGGGTGTAGCAGCATTCAAATCTATGAAATCTATGCACACCCTTAACGTACCATTTTTCTTAATTATTGGCACAATGTTTGCAATCCATTCGACATACCTTGTAACACGGATGAATTTGCATTTCAGAAGTCTTTCGACCTCCGTTTTGATCTTCGACAGTATTTCTGGAGCGAAGCGCCTTGGATTTTGCTTGATTGGCTTCTTCCCAGGTTTGATTGGCAACTGAAGTTCTACCAATCCTCTGTCGAGACCAGGCATTTCGTCATAATCCCATGCAAAACAGTCTTTAAACTCTTTCAGCAATTGGATTACTTCCAACCTAAGTTCTGGATCGATTTTGGCGCTGATATAAGTTGGCCTTTTCTCTGATCCTTCGCCTAAGTTGATTTCTTCTAAAGGGTCTTGTGCTAACATTTTAATGTTGTTCGCCAATGGGTCCTTTTCGAAGCCCAAAGGCTCATCGTCATAGATGGCGTCGAGCCTCTGTTCCTGCATTTCTTCTGGCATGATATCAGGAGGCATTGGATCGAAATCCTTTCCTGGACCTGCAGCAGATAATTGTTGATCATTGGCTTGTGTGGCCATATACTTTACTTCGGCTTCGAGAGCCGTTATCATCTTGGTTTCGGCTACATAAGCCGAAATTCGCTTCAAAGATTGTGACTCAGTCATTATCACTGAATTCACTTCCCCAACCAGTTGGTTGGATATCAGTTAACCCACTGAAGTCTATGTGGGACAAGTCTTCTCTGTCCCATTGGAAACCATGCTCAGGATGCAGGTATAGGGAACAAAAAGTGTTTGGCGCTGGCGCCATGTCGAAGTCAGGTGTTGGACATGGCCCTATGTGAGCCAAATTCTTGTCGAAATCTGCCAAACCCAGGTGATTCACTTCGCCAAGGTAATAGCTTTGATCTGCCTCTATGTTTTCGACCATCCCATCTGGATGCCATAGCAGCAGCCTTTGGTGCATTGATGAAGGCACAGCGCCAACACCATGAATCCATTCACGGCCCAACAAAAGATTGTAGTTAGGTTTGGCCGATATGACCATAAACATCGTTGGTCGAAGGATCGACCCTACTTTGATATCTAGCTGGATCACTCCCATAGTGGTCCCTATGCCTCCCTCATAGTTCGACAGGACCATGTTGTGAGGCTTAATGTCCTCATCCCTTTTGCCAATTTTCCTTAGCATAGAGTGAGGAATAATGTTGATGGTTGCCCCATAATCCACCAATATTTTATTCACAGTTGTTTCTTCGAGTTTAGCCCTTATGAACAAAGGCTTGAGGTGATTTTTCATCGCCTCTGTAGGTGGCTCGAAGAAGCCATTTTGTTCCTCAGTAGTGCCATTGTCCATTACAAAATAGCACACTGGCCTATGTTTGGCCATTTCTTGCTCCACTTCCCAGTCACTTGCTTCGACTTCTACCTGTCGATTGAATTCTCTGGGCAGCACTGAAACTATATTCACCATTATGTCCAAAGTATCATCAGACTCAGCATCGTCTTCGTCTTCGACTTCACTTTGGTTAGGCCAAACTAGCCTGTTGGTTACTGGCTCTCTTTCTAGAGGTTTCCTTTGCTTCCTTTGAGGAACATTCGAACTCGTTTCTGCCTTTGGTTCGTTGGCAGCCTCCCTTTCAGCTTTTCGTCTCCTTTGATATCTCCTCCATTGAGATCGAGACATGGGATTTTTACCTTTGTAGTTGCTGGACACTTGTGCAACCTTAGGTGCAGCAACTTGAGGCTCTTTCTTTTGAGTCAAAGAGGAACCCCTTGGCACGTCGAAAGAGTGCCATTTCTCCTCACTTGGCCTTTTTCGACCAGAGGTTTTGTACCAAGTGTCTACTGGCACATTTGTGGGAGGCCTAAAAGTCAATGGCCTCCTTTCTTGGTTTGAACCTCTTTGGGAAGTTCTTCTGGGATCATGTCGAAGGTCAACATTTTCCCTTCTCTTATTCGCTGCTCTTATGCCTTGAATGTGCTCAGCAGCCTTTTTGTCAAAGATCGAACTGCATCTTGGACACAGCATCACCTCTGATTTCTTTTTCTGGCATCTTTGTAGAAAATCTGCCAAGTTTTCATTTTCCCGAGGGAAAGCAGTCTTATTAGCTTGTTCTTGCCTCATGGCCTCTTCTGATGCTTTTGGGTCAGAAAGTTCAACCATGTTGATATTCATTGTATCTTTGTTAGCAAGAGTTAACTGCTTCATTTGTATCTCCAGATTCTCCGTCTGGCCTTGAACTGTGGCCAAGTGGGAGCTGGGTTTTGGTCCAGTTTTTTGTGCTTCAGCGGTCTCTAACTTCGGGCTTTCGACCGCTTTCTGAACAGCTTCAATTGTCCTCCTGGATAAATTTCCAGAAAAACTGCCAAAGATTGGCATGTTGATGTGGTCCTTTGAGACTTCGACCATGGTAATTCCTGGCTTCTTCGACTGGCTCCTGGTTGCCTCTATCACGTTCACCTCAGAGGGCTCAGCATAGTGGGCTTCAGCCTGCAATGGATTTGAGTCGACAGCCATGGGGGATTTGTCCGCAAACTTCAATCTCCCTTCTTCGATAGCGTCTTGCACAAGATTCCTGAAAAGAAAACATTGAGAAGTTTTATGGCCCAAAAAATTATGATATTTGCAAAAACCTCTCTTCTTTCTTTGATCAAGAGGAGGCACTTTTACCCCTGGGGGTACTATCATTTGGCCATCTTTAACCAGCAAGTCGAATATTTCATCACATTTTGTGATGTCAAAACTATAAGTCTTTTTTGGGAACCTATCGTTGGTCCTTTCTGGACCAATGGGATTTTTCCCACTTGAGGGGACTAACAGTTTACAAGAGTATGGTGGCCCTTGTTTCAGTTCTGCTAAATCGACTTCTCCTTCTTCGACAGTTAAAGTATCGTCGAAGGATTCTGGATCTTCGTCATCCATCTCAACGTACGCTATCCTCTCTCTCTTGTGAGTTTTCGTTGCCTTAGCTTTTTCAGCTTTGAGGCGTTCTACCTGTCGAACTCTATCGGTCAGTTGGGCCATGTCTCTCAGGTATTGGGTGTCTAGCTTCTTCCTAATGGAATAATCTAAACCTCCTGCGGCTATTTCAACTAACTCATGTTCTGGCACTTGTGTGAAACATCTCGCCTTAAGCAACCTAAACCTATTTAGATATTCGTCTATAGGTTCAGTGAAACGTCTCTTTACACTGGCCAATTCTTTCAGGCTTATCTTGGTTTGCCCCATGTAGAATTGTTCATGGAACAATCTTTCCAACTGGGTCCAATGATGGATCGAATTGGGGGGAAGAGTTGTAAACCAAGTGAAAGCGTTCTTTGTTAAAGAACTTGGGAAGTACTTGATTCTTAGGTTTTCGTTATTCGAAATGTCACCTGCTTCGATCAAGTATCTCGCCACATGCTCGACAATAGACTCTGTCGTGTCCCCAGAGAACTTAGTAAATTTGGGGACTTTACATCTAGGAGGTAAGTCTGTCTGTAACACGTACTCTGACAATGGAGATGTAAAGTTGGGCCTTCGAAAGCCCATGTTCATCCCATTTTGAGTCATGATCCTTTCGATCATGGCTGCCAGATTGTTTTCCAAACCCATGTTTTGGTATTGGATATGCTGAACTACTTCGTCAGCATTTTGGTTTCTGTTAACTAACCTTACCTCTGGGGTTATTACCCTAGGTTCCTCGACAGGTTGTTCCAATCGTGCCCTAAGGTTTTCTTCGACAGGCTGTTGAGCCTGGTTAATGGTGGTTTCTTCCTCTAAGAATATCCCCTGGTTTCCCCTTACTTGCGCCCTTTGGGGCTGTCGAATAGGTTGGGGTACTCCAAAGAAATCAGCCAAACGCGCCATTTGCGCTGTCACTTGCTGATTCGATTGAGTAGTGTTTTGTATTAGAGGGTTTAGCACCGTACTCAAAGTTTGTGCCAACATTTGCACCATATCATGGTTGCTTTCGTCCATTTGTTGCCTTAAGACTGCTGTCGAGGCATTTGTAAGGCCATGGGCTACTTGGGACGTTCCTCCTAAGAGTTGGGTCCTATTTCTATTCGCCATGCCTACTCCAGAACCTTGGAGTGGCGAAGAAGCACTCACTAAAGGGTCTGAAAAAGTGGACGCAGCATTCGTCAGGCTAGCCACTTCAGAAGTTGGCATACCATAGAATGGAATAAATCCTGGGGGAACCAAAGGCCTTGTGCCTAAATTTCCCCTTGGTGGGGGAGTTCCCAAAGGCATCCTGGGGCCTGTTAATGAAGGTATTGGCCCCGTGGTTGTGACCGATACTGCTGGTGTCGAACCAACATTTGTCGCTTCACTTACGGTCGTACTAACCGTTGCTCCCACATTCGTTAGTGGGATTTCGTTATTGTTTGGCGGATTCGCCATCTCTTCCCTTCTCCTGGCAGTATTGTTATCGTTTGTGTATATTCTACCACTTCTCAATAACATACAACACTCCTCGAAAAGATGAGATAATTTTCAACAATCAACACACTGTCCCACTGGGCGTGCCAATTTGTTTACCTTGGGTTTTGGTAAACAACCGCTGATCTTCCAAATGGTTACTTATTTGGTTACTCGCAGGATCGATCAGATTGATCCTAGGACATAGGTTGATTTTGAAGTTTGATTAAATTGGATAAGGCTTTAAATAAAGAGGCTTTAAATAAAATAAAGAGGTTTCAAGTAAATTGCATGAAGGAAAGACTTGGTAAAATAAACAAGGCTTAATGTAAAAGGCTTCGACAGGAATGTAAAGAGGAAAGCAAGTAAATTTCTAGAAAAGTAAATGACTTTGATTAATAAAGTTGGTGTTTCACACATACATTTCTCAACAATTCTTTCTCACACGCTGGGTACTCGAATCTATATGAGTGACTTTGTATATAATTGTGAACACACGCGAGAAACTACATGTCTACTACTATTTATACTAAAACATCCCAAGTAACCGTCGGGCAGTTACACTGCTTCGAGATGATTCCACTTGGCACGTTCTCAACGTTCGACGCTCCAGATCTTTGCACGTTGCACGTGGTAACTGCTGGAAACCGTTTTCCCTCCAAACGCTTGAATTTCAAACTGCTCCACTCTGAACCACCGAACACTTTCATCGAGAGACATCTTCGACGAGAAACTCCTTCGACGTCGAAGGCAACCAACTTCTCCCTTGGGAGAAATCTTCTAAGTACTTTGCCATCTTTCGACGGGCATTTCGACAGACTTAGCCAGTCGAAAACATCCTTCAGCTCTAATGGCTGACATCAATAAAACAAGGGTGTCGAATTTAAGAGCCAAAATGGGGAAGAAGAAAAATATTGAAATTGTCTATATCATATATAAAATATAACAATATGAATATGGGAAATAGATATACTATCAAGCCTCTTTATATAATTGTAGTTATTATCAATGTATATGAAATATCTGTCATTTTTTAATAGTCTTTTAACCTAGTTTCTTAGTGATGAAGTAACCTAAAATTTGGTGACCGGGAAGAAGCAAAATATTGAAATTGTTTATATCATATATAACATATAACAAATGGAATATGTGGAATAGATATACTATCGAGCCTCTTTATATAATTGTAGTTATTATCAATGTATATGAAATATGTGTCATTAATTAATAGTCTTTTAACTTAGTTTCTTAGTGATGAAGTAACCTAAAATTTGGTGACCGGGAAGAAGCAAAATATTGAAATTGTTTATATCATATATAACATATAACAATATGAATATGGGGAATATATATACTATCGAGCCTCTTTTTATAATTGTAGTGATTATCAATGTATATGAAATATAATAGTCTTTTATCTTAGTTTCTTAGTGAAGAAGTAACCTAAAATTTGGTGACGGAGAATAAGCAAAATATTGAAATTGTTTATAACATATATAACATATAACAATATGAATATGGGGACTAGATATACTATCGAGCCTCTTTATATAATTGTAGTTATTATCAATGTATATGAAATATGTGTCATTAATTAATAGTCTTTTATCTTAGTTTCTTAGTGATGAAGTAACCTAAAATTTGCTGATGGGGAAGAAGAAAAATATTGAAATTATTTATATCATATATAACATATAACAATATGAATATGGGGAATAGATATACTATCAAGCCTCGTTATATAATTTTAATTATTACCAATGTATATGAAATATGTGTCATTAAGTAATAGTCTTTTAACCTAGTTTCTTAATGATGAAGTAACCTAAAATTTGTTGATGGGGAAGAAGAAAAATATTGAAATTGTTTATATCATATATAACATATAACAAATGGAATATGTGGAATAGATATACTATCGAGCCTCTTTATATAATTGTAGTTATTATCAATGTATAAGAAATATGTGTCATTAATTAATAGTCTTTTAACTTAGTTCCTTAGTGATGAAGTAACCTAAAATTTGGTGACCGGGAAGAAGCAAAATATTGAAATTGTTTATATCATATATAACATATAACAATATGAATATGGGGAATATATATACTATCGAGCCTCTTTTTATAATTGTAGTGATTATCAATGTATATGAAATATAATAGTCTTTTATCTTAGTTTCTTAGTGAAGAAGTAACCTAAAATTTGGTGACGGGGAAGAAGCAAAATATTGAAATTGTTTATAACATATATAACATATAACAATATGAATATGGGGACTAGATATACTATCGAGCCTCTTTATATAATTGTAGTTATTATCAATGTATATGAAATATGTGTCATTAATTAATAGTCTTTTATCTTAGTTTCTTATTGATGAAGTAACCTAAAATTTGCTGATGGGGAAGAAGAAAAATATTGAAATTATTTATATCATATATAACATATAACAATATGAATATGGGGAATAGATATACTATCGAGCCTCAGTATATAACTTTAGTTATTACCAATGTATATGAAATATGTATCACCAATTAATAGTCTTTTAACTATTTTTCTTAGTGAAAATGTAACCTAAAATTTGGTGACGGGGAAGAAGCAAAATATTGAAATTGTTTATATCATATATAACATATAACAATATGAATATGGGGAATAGATATACTATCGAGCCTCTTGATATAATTGTAGTTATTATAAATGTATATGAAATATGTGTCGTTAATTAATAGTCTTTTATCTTAGTTTCTTAGTGATGAAGTAACCTAAAATTTAGTGACGGGGAAGAAGCAAAATATTGAAATTGTTTATATCATATATACATAAAACAATATGAATATTGGGAATAAATATAGTATCGAGCCTCTTTATATAATTTTAATTATTACCAATGTATATAAAATATGTGTCAGTAAATAATAGTCGTTTAACTTAGTTTCTTAATGATGAAGTAACCTAAAATTTGCTGATGGGGAAGAAGAAAAATATTGAAATTGTTTATATTATATATAACATATAACAATATGAATATGGGGAATAGATATACTATCGAGCCTCGATATATAATTTTAATTATTACGAATGTATATGAAATATGTGTCATTAAATAATAGTCTTTTAACTTAGTTTCTTAATGATAAAGTAACCTAAAATTTATTGATGGGGAAGAAGAAAAATATTGAAATTGTCTATATCATATATAAAATATAACAATATGAATATGGGAAATAGATATACTATCAAGCCTCTTTATATAATTGTAGTTATTATCAATGTATATGAAATATCTGTCATTTTTTAATAGTCTTTTAACCTAGTTTCTTAGTGATGAAGTAACCTAAAATTTGGTGACCGGGAAGAAGCAAAATATTGAAATTGTTTATATCATATATAACATATAACAAATGGAATATGTGGAATAGATATACTATCGAGCCTCTTTATATAATTGTAGTTATTATCAATGTATATGAAATATGTGTCATTAATTAATAGTCTTTTAACTTAGTTTCTTAGTGATGAAGTAACCTAAAATTTGGTGACCGGGAAGAAGCAAAATATTGAAATTGTTTATATCATATATAACATATAACAATATGAATATGGGGAATATATATACTATCGAGCCTCTTTTTATAATTGTAGTGATTATCAATGTATATGAAATATAATAGTCTTTTATCTTAGTTTCTTAGTGAAGAAGTAACCTAAAATTTGGTGACGGGGAATAAGCAAAATATTGAAATTGTTTATAACATATATAACATATAACAATATGAATATGGGGACTAGATATACTATCGAGCCTCTTTATATAATTGTAGTTATTATCAATGTATATGAAATATGTGTCATTAATTAATAGTCTTTTATCTTAGTTTCTTAGTGATGAAGTAACCTAAAATTTGCTGATGGGGAAGAAGAAAAGTATTGAAATTATTTATATCATATATAACATATAACAATATGAATATGGGGAATAGATATACTATCGAGCCTCAGTATATAACTTTAGTTATTACTAATGTATATGAAATATGTATCACTAATTAATAGTCTTTTAACTATTTTTCTTAGTGAAAATGTAACCTAAAATTTGGTGACGGGGAAGAAGCAAAATATTGAAATTGTTTATATCATATATAACATATAACAATATGAATATGGGGAATAAATATACTATCGAGCCTCTTGATATAATTGTAGTTATTATAAATGTATATGAAATATGTGTCGTTAATTAATAGTCATTTATCTTAGTTTCTTAGTGATGAAGTAACCTAAAATTTAGTGACGGGGAAGAAGCAAAATATTGAAATTGTTTATATCATATATACATATAACAATATGAATATTAGGAATAAATATAGTATCGAGCCTCTTTATATAATTTTAATTATTACCAATGTATATAAAATATATGTCAGTAAAAAATAGTCGTTTAACTTAGTTTCTTAATGATGAAGAAACCTAAAATTTGCTGATGGGGAAGAAGAAAAATATTGAAATTGTTTATATCATATATAACATATAACAATATGAATATGGGGAATAGATATACTATCGAGCCTCGTTATATAATTTTAATTATTACGAATGTATATGAAATATGTGTCATTAAATAATAGTCTTTTAACTTAGTTTCTTAATGATGAAGTAACCTAAAATTTATTGATGGGGAAGAAGAAAAATATTGAAATTGTCTATATCATATATAAAATATAACAATATGAATATGGGAAATAGATATACTATCAAGCCTCTTTATATAATTGTAGTTATTATCAATGTATATGAAATATCTGTCATTTTTTAATAGTCTTTTAACTTAGTTTCTTAGTGATGAAGTAACCTAAAATTTGGTGACCGGGAAGAAGCAAAATATTGAAATTGTTTATATCATATATAACATATAACAAATGGAATATGTGGAATAGATATACTATCGAGCCTCTTTATATAATTGTAGTTATTATCAATGTATATGAAATATGTGACATTAATTAATAGTCTTTTAACTTAGTTTCTTAGTGATGAAGTAACCTAAAATTTGGTGACCGGGAAGAAGCAAAATATTGAAATTGTTTATATCATATATAACATATAACAATATGAATATGGGGAATATATATACTATCGAGCCTCTTTTTATAATTGTAGTGATTATCAATGTATATGAAATATAATAGTCTTTTATCTTAGTTTCTTAGTGAAGAAGTAACCTAAAATTTGGTGACGGGGAATAAGCAAAATATTGAAATTGTTTATAACATATATAACATATAACAATATGAATATGGGGAATAGATATACTATCGAGCCTCTTGATATAATTGTAGTTATTATAAATGTATATGAAATATGTGTCGTTAATTAATAGTCTTTTATCTTAGTTTCTTAGTGATGAAGTAACCTAAAATTTAGTGACGGGGAAGAAGCAAAATATTGAAATTGTTTATATCATATATACATAAAACAATATGAATATTGGGAATAAATATAGTATCGAGCCTCTTTATATAATTTTAATTATTACCAATGTATATAAAATATGTGTCAGTAAATAATAGTCTTTTAACTATTTTTCTTAGTGAAAATGTAACCTAAAATTTGGGGACGGGGAAGAAGCAAAATATTGAAATTGTTTATATCATATATAACATATAACAATATGAATATGGGGAATAGATATACTATCGAGCCTCTTGATATAATTGTAGTTATTATAAATGTATATGAAATATGTGTCGTTAATTAATAGTCTTTTATCTTAGTTTCTTAGTGATGAAGTAACCTAAAATTTAGTGACGGGGAAGAAGCAAAATATTGAAATTGTTTATATCATATATACATATAACAATATGAATATTGGGAATAAATATAGTATCGAGCCTCTTTATATAATTTTAATTATTACCAATGTATATAAAATATGTGTCAGTAAAAAATAGTCGTTTAACTTAGTTTCTTAATGATGAAGTAACCTAAAATTTGCTGATGGGGAAGAAGAAAAATATTGAAATTGTTTATATCATATATAACATATAACAATATGAATATGGGGAATAGATATACTATCGAGCCTCGTTATATAATTTTAATTATTATGAATGTATATGAAATATGTGTCATTAAATAATAGTCTTTTAACTTAGTTTCTTAATGATGAAGTAACCTAAAATTTATTGATGGGGAAGAAGAAAAATATTGAAATTGTCTATATCATATATAAAATATAACAATATGAATATGGGAAATAGATATAATATCAAGCCTCTTTATATAATTGTAGTTATTATCAATGTATATGAAATATCTGTCATTTTTTAATAGTCTTTTAACTTAGGTTCTTAGTGATGAAGTAACCTAAAATTTGGTGACCGGGAAGAAGCAAAATATTGAAATTGTTTATATCATATATAACATATAACAAATGGAATATATGGAATAGATATACTATCGAGCCTCTTTATATAATTGTAGTTATTATCAATGTATATAAAATATGTGTCATTAATTAATAGTCTTTTAACTTAGTTTCTTAGTGATGAAGTAACCTAAAATTTGGTGACCGGGAAGAAGCAAAATATTGAAATTGTTTATATCATATATAACATATAACAATATGAATATGGGGAATATATATACTATCGAGCCTCTTTTTATAATTGTAGTGATTATCAATGTATATGAAATATAATAGTCTTTTATCTTAGTTTCTTAGTGAAGAAGTAACCTAAAATTTGGTGACGGGGAATAAGCAAAATATTGAAATTGTTTATAACATATATAACATATAACAATATGAATATGGGGACTAGATATACTATCGAGCCTCTTTATATAATTGTAGTTATTATCAATGTATATGAAATATGTGTCATTAATTAATAGTCTTTTATCTTAGTTTCTTAGTGATGAAGTAACCTAAAATTTGCTGATGGGGAAGAAGAAAAATAATGAAATTATTTATATCATATATAACATATAACAATATGAATATGGGGAATAGATATACTATCGAGCCTCAGTATATAACTTTAGTTATTACTAATGTATATGAAATATGTATCACTAATTAATAGTCTTTTAACTATTTTTCTTAGTGAAAATGTAACCTAAAATTTGGTGACGGGGAAGAAGCAAAATATTGAAATTGTTTATATCATATATAACATATAACAATATGAATATGGGGAATAGATATACTATCGAGCCTCTTGATATAATTGTAGTTATTATAAATGTATATGAAATATGTGTCGTTAATTAATAGTCTTTTATCTTAGTTTCTTAGTGATGAAGTAACCTAAAATTTAGTGACGGGGAAGAAGCAAAATATTGAAATTGTTTATATCATATATACATATAACAATATGAATATTGGGAATAAATATAGTATCGAGCCTCTTTATATAATTTTAATTATTACCAATGTATATAAAATATGTGTCAGTAAATAATAGTCGTTTAACTTAGTTTCTTAATGATGAAGTAACCTAAAATTTGCTGATGGGGAAGAAGAAAAATATTGAAATTGTTTATATCATATATAACATATAACAATATGAATATGGGGAATAGATATACTATCGCGCCTCGTTATATAATTTTAATTATTACGAATGTATATGAACTATGTGTCATTAAATAATAGTCTTTTAACTTAGTTTCTTAATGATGAAGTAACCTAAAATTTGTTGATGGGGAAGAAGAAAAATATTGAAATTGTCTATATCATATATAACATATAACAATATGAATATGGGAAATAGATATACTTTCAAGCCTCTTTATATAATTGTAGTTGTTATCAATGTATATGAAATATCTGTAATTTTTTAATAGTGTTTTAACTTAGTTTCTTAGTGATGAAGTAACCTAAAATTTGGTGACCGGGAAGAAGCAAAATATTGAAATTGTTTATATCATATATAACATATAACAAATTAAATATGTGGAGTAGATATACTATCGAGCCTCTTTATATAATTGTAGTTATTATCAATGTATATGAAATATGTGTCATTAATTAATAGTCTTTTAACTTAGTTTCTTAGTGATGATTTAACCTAAAATTTGGTAACCGGGAAGAAGCAAAATATTGAAATTGTTTATATCATATATAACATATAACAATATGAATATGGGGAATATATATACTATCGAGCCTCTTTTTATAATTGTAGTGATTATCAATGTATATGAAATATAATAGTCTTTTATCTTAGTTTCTTAGTGAAGAAGTAACCTAAAATTTGGTGACGGGGAAGAAGCAAAATATTGAAATTGTTTAAAACATATATAACATATAACAATATGAATATGGGGACTAGATATACTATCGAGCCTCTTTATATAATTGTAGTTATTATCAATGTATATGAAAGATGTGTCATTAATTAATAGTCTTTTATCTTAGTTTCTTAGTGATGAAGTAACCTAAAATTTGTTGGTGGGGAAGAAGAAAAATATTGAAATTATTTATATCATATATAACATATATCAATATAAATATGGGGAATAGATATACTATCGAGCCTCGTTATATAATTTTAATTATTACCGATGTATATGAAATATGTGTCATTAAGTAATAGTCTTTTAACCTAGTTTCTTAATGATGAAGTAACCTAAAATTTGTTGATGGGGAAGAAGCAAAATATTGAAATTGTTTATATCATATATAACATATAACAAATGTAATATGTGGAATAGATATACTATCGAGCCTCTTTAAATAATTGTAGTTATTATCAATGTATATGAAATATGTGTCATTAATTAATAGTCTTTTAACTTAGTTTCTTAGTGATGATTTAACCTAAAATTTGGTGACCGGGAAGAAGTAAAATATTGAAATTGTTTATATCATATATAACATATAACAATATGAATATGGGGACTAGATATACTATCGAGCCTCTTTTTATAATTGTAGTGATTATCAATGTATATGAAATATAATAGTCTTTTATATTAGTTTCTTAGTGAAGAAGTAACTTAAAATTTGGTGACGGGGAAGAAGCAAAATATTGAAATTGTTTATATCATATATAACATATAACAATATGAATATGGGGACTAGATATACTATCGAGCCTCTTTATATAATTGTAGTTATTATCAATGTATATGAAATATGTGTCATTAATTAATAGTCTTTTATCTTAGTTTCTTAGTGATGAAGTAACCTAAAATTTGTTGATGGGGGAGAAGAAAAATATTGAAATAATTTATATCATATATAACATATAACAATATGAATATGGGGAATAGATATACTATCGAGCCTCGTTATATAATTTTAATTATTACCGATGTATATGAAATATTTGTCATTAAGTAATAGTCTTTTAACTTAGTTTCTTAATGATGAAGTAACCTAAAATTTGTTGATGGGGAAGAAGAAAAATATTGAAATTGTTTATATCATATATAACATATAACAAATGTAATATGTGGAATAGATATACTATCGAGCCTCTTTAAATAATTGTAGTTATTATCAATGTATATGAAATATGTGTCATTAATTAATAGTCTTTTAACTTAGTTTCTTAGTGATGAAGTAACCTAAAATTTGGTGACCGGGAAGAAGCAAAATATTGAAATTGTTTATATCATATATAACATATAACAATATGAATATGGGGAATATATATACTATCGAGCCTCTTTTTATAATTGTAGTTATTATCATTGTATATGAAATATAATAGTCTTTTATCTTAGTTTCTTAGTGAAGAAGTAACCTAAAATTTGGTGACGCGGAAGAAGCTAAATATTGAAATTGTTTATATCATATATAACATATAACAATATGAATATGGGGACTAGATATACTATCGAGCCTCTTTATATAATTGTAGTTATTATCAATGTATATGAAATATGTGTCATTAATTAATAGTCTTTTATCTTAGTTTCTTAGTGATGAAGTAACCTAAAATTTGCTGATGGGGAAGAAGAAAAATATTGAAATTATTTATATCATATATAACATATAACAATATGAATATGAGAAATAGATATACTATCGAGCCTCGTTATATAATTTTAATTATTACCAATGTATATGAAATTTGTGTCATTAAGTAATAGTCTTTTAACCTAGTTTCTTAATGATGAAGTAACCTAAAATTTGTTGATGGGGAAGAAGAAAAATATTGAAATTGTTTATATCATATATAACATATAACAAATGGAATATGTGGAATATATATACCATCGAGCCTCTTTATATAATTGTAGTTATTATCAATGTATATGAAATATGTGTCATTAATTAATAGTCTTTTAACTTAGTTCCTTAGTGATGAAGTAACCTAAAATTTGGTGACCGGGAAGAAGCAAAATATTGAAATTGTTTATATCATATATAACATATAACAATATGAATATGGGGAATATATATACTATCGAGCCTCTTTTTATAATTGTAGTGATTATCAATTTATATGAAATATAATAGTCTTTTATCGTAGTTTCTTAGTGAAGAAGTAACCTAAAATTTGGTGACGGGGAAGAAGCAAAATATTGAAATTGTTTATAACATATATAACATATAACAATATGAATACGGGGACTAGATATACTATCGAGCCTCTTTATATAATTGTAGTTATTATCAATGTATATGAAATATGTGTCATTAATTAATAGTCTTTTATCTTAGTTTCTTAGTGATGAAGTAACCTAAAATTTGCTCATGGGGAAGAAGAAAAATATTGAAATTATTTATATCATATATAACATATAACAATATGAATATGGGGAATAGATATACTATCGAGCCTCAGTATATAACTTTAGTTATTACCAATGTATATGAAATATGTATCACCAATTAATAGTCTTTTAACTATTTTTCTTAGTGAAAATGTAACCTAAAATTTGGTGACGGGGAAGAAGCATAATATTGAAATTGTTTATATCATATATAACATATAACAATATGAATATGGGGAATAGATATACTATCGAGCCTCTTGATATAATTGTAGTTATTATAAATGTATATGAAATATGTGTCGTTAATTAATAGTCTTTTATCTTATTTTCTTAGTGATGAAGTAACCTAAAATTTAGTGACGTGGAAGAAGCAAAATATTGAAATTTTTTATATCATATATACATATAACAATATGAATATTGGGAATAAATATAGTATCGAGCCTCTTTATATAATTTTAATTATTACCAATGTATATAAAATATGTGTCAGTAAATAATAGTCGTTTAACTTAGTTTCTTAATGATGAAGTAACCTAAAATTTGCTGATGGGGAAGAAGAAAAATATTGAAATTGTTTATATCATATATAACATATAACAATATGAATATGGGGAATAGATATACTATCGAGCCTCTTTATATAATTTTAATTATTACGAATGTATATGAGATATGTGTCATTAAATAATAGTCTTTTAACTTAGTTTCTTAATGATGAAGTAACCTAAAATTTATTGATGGGGAAGAAGAAAAATATTGAAATTGTCTATATCATATATAAAATATAACAATATGAATATGGGAAATAGATATACTATCAAGCCTCTTTATATAATTGTAGTTATTATCAATGTATATGAAATATCTGTCATTTTTTAATATTCTTTTAACTTAGTTTCTTAGTGATGAAGTAACCTAAAATTTGGTGACCGGGAAGAAGCAAAATATTGAAATTGTTTATATCATATATAACATATAACAAATGGAATATGTGGAATAGATATACTATCGAGCCTCTTTATATAATTGTAGTTATTATCAATGTATATGAAATATGTGTCATTAATTAATAGTCTTTTAACTTAGTTTCTTAGTGATGAAGTAACCTAAAATTTGGTGATCGGGAAGAAGCAAATATTGAAATTGTTTATATCATATATAACATATAACAATATGAATATGGGGAATATATATACTATCGAGCCTCTTTTTATAATTGTAGTGATTATCAATGTATATGAAATATAATAGTCTTTTATCGTAGTTTCTTAGTGAAGAAGTAACCTAAAATTTGGTGACGGGGAAGAAGCAAAATATTGAAATTGTTTATAACATATATAACATATAACAATATGAATACGGGGACTAGATATACTATCGAGCCTCTTTATATAATTGTAGTTATTATCAATGTATATGAAATATGTGTCATTAATTAATAGTCTTTTATCTTAGTTTCTTAGTGATGAAGTAACCTAAAATTTGCTCATGGGGAAGAAGAAAAATATTGAAATTATTTATATCATATATAACATATAACAATATGAATATGGGGAATAGATATACTATCGAGCCTCAGTATATAACTTTAGTTATTACCAATGTATATGAAATATGTATCACCAATTAATAGTCTTTTAACTATTTTTCTTAGTGAAAATGTAACCTAAAATTTGGTGACGGGGAAGAAGCATAATATTGAAATTGTTTATATCATATATAACATATAACAATATGAATATGGGGAATAGATATACTATCGAGCCTCTTGATATAATTGTAGTTATTATAAATGTATATGAAATATGTGTCGTTAATTAATAGTCTTTTATCTTATTTTCTTAGTGATGAAGTAACCTAAAATTTAGTGACGTGGAAGAAGCAAAATATTGAAATTTTTTATATCATATATACATATAACAATATGAATATTGGGAATAAATATAGTATCGAGCCTCTTTATATAATTTTAATTATTACCAATGTATATAAAATATGTGTCAGTAAATAATAGTCGTTTAACTTAGTTTCTTAATGATGAAGTAACCTAAAATTTGCTGATGGGGAAGAAGAAAAATATTGAAATTGTTTATATCATATATAACATATAACAATATGAATATGGGGAATAGATATACTATCGAGCCTCTTTATATAATTTTAATTATTACGAATGTATATGAGATATGTGTCATTAAATAATAGTCTTTTAACTTAGTTTCTTAATGATGAAGTAACCTAAAATTTATTGATGGGGAAGAAGAAAAATATTGAAATTGTCTATATCATATATAAAATATAACAATATGAATATGGGAAATAGATATACTATCAAGCCTCTTTATATAATTGTAGTTATTATCAATGTATATGAAATATCTGTCATTTTTTAATATTCTTTTAACTTAGTTTCTTAGTGATGAAGTAACCTAAAATTTGGTGACCGGGAAGAAGCAAAATATTGAAATTGTTTATATCATATATAACATATAACAAATGGAATATGTGGAATAGATATACTATCGAGCCTCTTTATATAATTGTAGTTATTATCAATGTATATGAAATATGTGTCATTAATTAATAGTCTTTTAACTTAGTTTCTTAGTGATGAAGTAACCTAAAATTTGGTGATCGGGAAGAAGCAAATATTGAAATTGTTTATATCATATATAACATATAACAATATGAATATGGGGAATATATATACTATCGAGCCTCTTTTTATAATTGTAGTGATTATCAATGTATATGAAATATAATAGTCTTTTATCTTAGTTTCTTAGTGAAGAAATAACCTAAAATTTGGTGACGGGGAATAAGCAAAATATTGAAATTGTTTATAACATATATAACATATAACAAT
Source organism: Vicia faba (assembly GCA_948472305.1). Lineage (NCBI taxonomy): Eukaryota > Viridiplantae > Streptophyta > Magnoliopsida > Fabales > Fabaceae > Vicia > Vicia faba. The sequence goes on along the minus strand of CATIWC010002004.1, from coordinate 21,055 downwards.
ATGAATATGGGGACTAGATATACTATCGAGCCTCTTTATATAATTGTAGTTATTATCAATGTATATGAAATATGTGTCATTAATTAATAGTCTTTTATCTTAGTTTCTTAGTGATGAAGTAACCTAAAATTTGCTGATGGGGAAGAAGAAAAATATTGAAATTATTTATATCATATAAAACATATAACAATATGAATATGGGGAATAGATATACTATCGAGCCTCAGTATATAACTTTAGTTATTACTAATGTATATGAAATATGTATCACTAATTAATAGTCTTTTAACTATTTTTCTTAGTGAAAATGTAACCTAAAATTTGGTGACGGGGAAGAAGCAAAATATTGAAATTGTTTATATCATATATAACATATAACAATATGAATATGGGGAATAGATATACTATCGAGTCTCTTGATATAATTGTAGTTATTATAAATGTATATGAAATATGTGTCGTTAATTAATAGTCTTTTATCTTAGTTTCTTAGTGATGAAGTAACCTAAAATTTAGTGACGGGGAAGAAGCAAAATATTGAAATTGTTTATATTATATATACATATAACAATATGAATATTGGGAATAAATATAGTATCGAGCCTCTTTATATAATTTTAATTATTACCAATGTATATAAAATATGTGTCAGGAAATAATAGTCGTTTAACTTAGTTTCTTAATGATGAAGTAACCTAAAATTTGCTGATGGGGAAGAAGAAAAATATTGAAATTGTTTATATCATATATAACATATAACAATATGAATATGGGGAATAGATATACTATCGCGCCTCGTTATATAATTTTAATTATTACGAATGTATATGAACTATGTGTCATTAAATAATAGTCTTTTAACTTAGTTTCTTAATGATGAAGTAACCTAAAATTTGTTGATGGGGAAGAAGAAAAATATTGAAATTGTCTATATCATATATAACATATAACAATATGAATATGGGAAATAGATATACTTTCAAGCCTCTTTATATAATTGTTGTTATTATCAATGTATATGAAATATCTGTCATTTTTTAATAGTCTTTTAACTTAGTTTCTTAGTGATGAAGTAACCTAAAATTTGGTGACTGGGAAGAAGCAAAATATTGAAATTGTTTATATCATATATAACATATAACAAATGGAATATGTGGAGTAGATATACTATCGAGCCTCATTATATAATTTTAGTTATTATCAATGTATATGAAATATGTGTCATTAATTAATAGTCTTTTAACTTAGTTTCTTAGTGATGATTTAACCTAAAATTTGGTGACCGGGAAGAAGCAAAATATTGAAATTGTTTATATCATATATAACATATAACAATATGAATATGGGGAATATATATACTATCGAGCCTCTTTTTATAATTGTAGTGATTATCAATGTATATGAAATATAATAGTCTTTTATCTTAGTTTCTTAGTGAAGAAGTAACCTAAAATTTGGTGACGGGGAAGAAGCAAAATATTGAAATTGTTTATAACATATATAACATATAACAATATGAATATGGGGACTAGATATACTATCGAGCCTCTTTATATAATTTTATTTATTATCAATGTATATGAAAGATGTGTCATTAATTAATAGTCTTTTATCTTAGTGTCTTAGTGATGAAGTAACCTAAAATTTGTTGATGGGGAAGAAGAAAAATATTGAAATTATTTATATCATATATAACATATAACAATATGAATATGCGGGAATAGATATACTATCGAGCCTCGTTATATAATTTTAATTATTACCGATGTATATGAAATATTTGTCATTAAGTAATAGTCTTTTAACTTAGTTTCTTAATGATGAGGTAACCTAAAATTTGTTGATGGGGAAGAAGCAAAATATTGAAATTGTTTATATCATATATAACATATAACAAATGTAATATGTGGAATAGATATACTATCGAGCCTCTTTAAATAATTGTAGTTATTATCAATGTATATGAAATATGTGTCATTAATTAATAGTCTTTTAACTTAGTTTCTTAGTGATGATTTAACCTAAAATTTGGTGACCGGGAAGAAGCAAAATATTGAAATTGTTTATATCATATATAACATATAACAATATGAATATGGGGAATATATATACTATCGAGCCTCTTTTTATAATTGTAGTGATTATCAATGTATATGAAATATAATAGTCTTTTATATTAGTTTCTTAGTGAAGAAGTAACTTAAAATTTGGTGACGGGGAAGAAGCAAAATATTGAAATTGTTTATATCATATATAACATATAACAATATGAATATGGGGACTAGATATACTATCGAGCCTCTTTATATAATTGTAGTTATTATCAATGTATATGAAATATGTGTCATTAATTAATAGTCTTTTATCTTAGTTTCTTAGTGATGAAGTAACCTAAAATTTGTTGATGGGGGAGAAGAAAAATATTGAAATAATTTATATCATATATAACATATAACAATATGAATATGGGGAATAGATATACTATCGAGCCTCGTTATATAATTTTAATTATTACCGATGTATATGAAATATTTGTCATTAAGTAATAGTCTTTTAACTTAGTTTCTTAATGATGAAGTAACCTAAAATTTGTTGATGGGGAAGAAGAAAAATATTGAAATTGTTTATATCATATATAACATATAACAAATGTAATATGTGGAATAGATATACTATCGAGCCTCTTTAAATAATTGTAGTTATTATCAATGTATATGAAATATGTGTCATTAATTAATAGTCTTTTAACTTAGTTTCTTAGTGATGAAGTAACCTAAAATTTGGTGACCGGGAAGAAGCAAAATATTGAAATTGTTTATATCATATATAACATATAACAATATGAATATGGGGAATATATATACTATCGAGCCTCTTTTTATAATTGTAGTTATTATCATTGTATATGAAATATAATAGTCTTTTATCTTAGTTTCTTAGTGAAGAAGTAACCTAAAATTTGGTGACGCGGAAGAAGCTAAATATTGAAATTGTTTATATCATATATAACATATAACAATATGAATATGGGGACTAGATATACTATCGAGCCTCTTTATATAATTGTAGTTATTATCAATGTATATGAAATATGTGTCATTAATTAATAGTCTTTTATCTTAGTTTCTTAGTGATGAAGTAACCTAAAATTTGCTGATGGGGAAGAAGAAAAATATTGAAATTATTTATATCATATATAACATATAACAATATGAATATGAGAAATAGATATACTATCGAGCCTCGTTATATAATTTTAATTATTACCAATGTATATGAAATTTGTGTCATTAAGTAATAGTCTTTTAACCTAGTTTCTTAATGATGAAGTAACCTAAAATTTGTTGATGGGGAAGAAGAAAAATATTGAAATTGTTTATATCATATATAACATATAACAAATGGAATATGTGGAATATATATACCATCGAGCCTCTTTATATAATTGTAGTTATTATCAATGTATATGAAATATGTGTCATTAATTAATAGTCTTTTAACTTAGTTCCTTAGTGATGAAGTAACCTAAAATTTGGTGACCGGGAAGAAGCAAAATATTGAAATTGTTTATATCATATATAACATATAACAATATGAATATGGGGAATATATATACTATCGAGCCTCTTTTTATAATTGTAGTGATTATCAATGTATATGAAATATAATAGTCTTTTATCGTAGTTTCTTAGTGAAGAAGTAACCTAAAATTTGGTGACGGGGAAGAAGCAAAATATTGAAATTGTTTATAACATATATAACATATAACAATATGAATACGGGGACTAGATATACTATCGAGCCTCTTTATATAATTGTAGTTATTATCAATGTATATGAAATATGTGTCATTAATTAATAGTCTTTTATCTTAGTTTCTTAGTGATGAAGTAACCTAAAATTTGCTCATGGGGAAGAAGAAAAATATTGAAATTATTTATATCATATATAACATATAACAATATGAATATGGGGAATAGATATACTATCGAGCCTCAGTATATAACTTTAGTTATTACCAATGTATATGAAATATGTATCACCAATTAATAGTCTTTTAACTATTTTTCTTAGTGAAAATGTAACCTAAAATTTGGTGACGGGGAAGAAGCATAATATTGAAATTGTTTATATCATATATAACATATAACAATATGAATATGGGGAATAGATATACTATCGAGCCTCTTGATATAATTGTAGTTATTATAAATGTATATGAAATATGTGTCGTTAATTAATAGTCTTTTATCTTATTTTCTTAGTGATGAAGTAACCTAAAATTTAGTGACGTGGAAGAAGCAAAATATTGAAATTTTTTATATCATATATACATATAACAATATGAATATTGGGAATAAATATAGTATCGAGCCTCTTTATATAATTTTAATTATTACCAATGTATATAAAATATGTGTCAGTAAATAATAGTCGTTTAACTTAGTTTCTTAATGATGAAGTAACCTAAAATTTGCTGATGGGGAAGAAGAAAAATATTGAAATTGTTTATATCATATATAACATATAACAATATGAATATGGGGAATAGATATACTATCGAGCCTCTTTATATAATTTTAATTATTACGAATGTATATGAGATATGTGTCATTAAATAATAGTCTTTTAACTTAGTTTCTTAATGATGAAGTAACCTAAAATTTATTGATGGGGAAGAAGAAAAATATTGAAATTGTCTATATCATATATAAAATATAACAATATGAATATGGGAAATAGATATACTATCAAGCCTCTTTATATAATTGTAGTTATTATCAATGTATATGAAATATCTGTCATTTTTTAATATTCTTTTAACTTAGTTTCTTAGTGATGAAGTAACCTAAAATTTGGTGACCGGGAAGAAGCAAAATATTGAAATTGTTTATATCATATATAACATATAACAAATGGAATATGTGGAATAGATATACTATCGAGCCTCTTTATATAATTGTAGTTATTATCAATGTATATGAAATATGTGTCATTAATTAATAGTCTTTTAACTTAGTTTCTTAGTGATGAAGTAACCTAAAATTTGGTGATCGGGAAGAAGCAAATATTGAAATTGTTTATATCATATATAACATATAACAATATGAATATGGGGAATATATATACTATCGAGCCTCTTTTTATAATTGTAGTGATTATCAATGTATATGAAATATAATAGTCTTTTATCTTAGTTTCTTAGTGAAGAAATAACCTAAAATTTGGTGACGGGGAATAAGCAAAATATTGAAATTGTTTATAACATATATAACATATAACAATATGAATATGGGGACTAGATATACTATCGAGCCTCTTTATATAATTGTAGTTATTATCAATGTATATGAAATATGTGTCATTAATTAATAGTCTTTTATCTTAGTTTCTTAGTGATGAAGTAACCTAAAATTTGCTGATGGGGAAGAAGAAAAATATTGAAATTATTTATATCATATAAAACATATAACAATATGAATATGGGGAATAGATATACTATCGAGCCTCAGTATATAACTTTAGTTATTACTAATGTATATGAAATATGTATCACTAATTAATAGTCTTTTAACTATTTTTCTTAGTGAAAATGTAACCTAAAATTTGGTGACGGGGAAGAAGCAAAATATTGAAATTGTTTATATCATATATAACATATAACAATATGAATATGGGGAATAGATATACTATCGAGTCTCTTGATATAATTGTAGTTATTATAAATGTATATGAAATATGTGTCGTTAATTAATAGTCTTTTATCTTAGTTTCTTAGTGATGAAGTAACCTAAAATTTAGTGACGGGGAAGAAGCAAAATATTGAAATTGTTTATATTATATATACATATAACAATATGAATATTGGGAATAAATATAGTATCGAGCCTCTTTATATAATTTTAATTATTACCAATGTATATAAAATATGTGTCAGGAAATAATAGTCGTTTAACTTAGTTTCTTAATGATGAAGTAACCTAAAATTTGCTGATGGGGAAGAAGAAAAATATTGAAATTATTTATATCATATATAACATATAACAATATGAATATGGGGAATAGATATACTATCGCGCCTCGTTATATAATTTTAATTATTACGAATGTATATGAACTATGTGTCATTAAATAATAGTCTTTTAACTTAGTTTCTTAATGATGAAGTAACCTAAAATTTGTTGATGGGGAAGAAGAAAAATATTGAAATTGTCTATATCATATATAACATATAACAATATGAATATGGGAAATAGATATACTTTCAAGCCTCTTTATATAATTGTTGTTATTATCAATGTATATGAAATATCTGTCATTTTTTAATAGTCTTTTAACTTAGTTTCTTAGTGATGAAGTAACCTAAAATTTGGTGACTGGGAAGAAGCAAAATATTGAAATTGTTTATATCATATATAACATATAACAAATGGAATATGTGGAGTAGATATACTATCGAGCCTCATTATATAATTTTAGTTATTATCAATGTATATGAAATATGTGTCATTAATTAATAGTCTTTTAACTTAGTTTCTTAGTGATGATTTAACCTAAAATTTGGTGACCGGGAAGAAGCAAAATATTGAAATTGTTTATATCATATATAACATATAACAATATGAATATGGGGAATATATATACTATCGAGCCTCTTTTTATAATTGTAGTGATTATCAATGTATATGAAATATAATAGTCTTTTATCTTAGTTTCTTAGTGAAGAAGTAACCTAAAATTTGGTGACGGGGAAGAAGCAAAATATTGAAATTGTTTATAACATATATAACATATAACAATATGAATATGGGGACTAGATATACTATCGAGCCTCTTTATATAATTTTATTTATTATCAATGTATATGAAAGATGTGTCATTAATTAATAGTCTTTTATCTTAGTGTCTTAGTGATGAAGTAACCTAAAATTTGTTGATGGGGAAGAAGAAAAATATTGAAATTATTTATATCATATATAACATATAACAATATGAATATGCGGGAATAGATATACTATCGAGCCTCGTTATATAATTTTAATTATTACCGATGTATATGAAATATTTGTCATTAAGTAATAGTCTTTTAACTTAGTTTCTTAATGATGAGGTAACCTAAAATTTGTTGATGGGGAAGAAGCAAAATATTGAAATTGTTTATATCATATATAACATATAACAAATGTAATATGTGGAATAGATATACTATCGAGCCTCTTTAAATAATTGTAGTTATTATCAATGTATATGAAATATGTGTCATTAATTAATAGTCTTTTAACTTAGTTTCTTAGTGATGATTTAACCTAAAATTTGGTGACCGGGAAGAAGCAAAATATTGAAATTGTTTATATCATATATAACATATAACAATATGAATATGGGGAATATATATACTATCGAGCCTCTTTTTATAATTGTAGTGATTATCAATGTATATGAAATATAATAGTCTTTTATCTTAGTTTCTTAGTGAAGAAGTAACCTAAAATTTGGTGACGGGGAAGAAGCAAAATATTGAAATTGTTTATATCATATATAACATTTAACAATATGAATATGGGGACTAGATATACTATCGAGCCTCTTTATATAATTGTAGTTATTATATTAAAACCAAATATGATATATAAAGAGAGAATATATTTCACCAAAGTGGTATTTGAGAACTTCAAATAACAACGTAGAGTACTTGTAAAAGTATTCATCTCTTAGACTTCATTGTGAATTCTCTTAAGAAAAAAATAAATATTTTTATGTGGCTTAAAAATAAAAATTTGTTTTATTTAATATTATGTTTAAAAAAATAGTTTCAACTTTCCAAAACAAAAACCAATTTTCGAATTTCATATTTGTGTTAACAATTTGGATTTGTTTTAAAAACTCATCCTTATTTTTGATCTTATATGAAATTGGTTTTAGATAAATCATTAAATCCTTGAGAAGTTCTATATATGGTATAGTGGATGTATAATATATCAAAGATGATCGTGATCATCAACAAAGCTATCACCACAAATATTTAAAAACTGAAAACTTAGAATGGCTACTATTTTTTTTTCCATTTTATTCCCACTTTTTATGGTCTTCATTTATGTTCAAGAACCACTTGTGTTTTAGTTGATGCATTTCGTATAGATGACATGATTCATGTATATATAATATTTAAGAAAACTGGATGAAAGTAATAGGATAACATATTTAATAAATAAAAGTGAATAGAAATTAAAATAATTGTTTAGTTGTTTGGTAGAAGTAAAAGTGAAAAGAAAGAGAGAAAAAAATAAATAGATATAAATAAAAAAGGACAATAATACCCAAATATAAAATAATAATACATATTAATTATCTTATCTAAAATGTTTAAAATAAACAAATATATTAATTAATTTTTTATTAAAAGACAATATAGTTCACTCGTGGATCTAACATATTTAAAATTTTATAATAATTAAGGAAACAACATATTCATTATAATATTTAAAATGACACAAAGGGCCATTCAGCTAAAATTATGTCCATAAAGCGTGAAACTACTCAAACTAAACTTTCTTTCTTTCATGAGTAGTATTCAAACGGAAGAAGACCCACATTTCACAAAAAATTTCATTATGTGAGTTTCCCTTCTTTTACTTTTTCATGAAACAAACAAAGTATATAAAACTTGTGATATATATATATTATAGTTAAGTTAAATTAAATGTAAAAAATATTGTTCCGGGTTTAATAAACAAACTATTGATATTTATAAAACATAAATTATTTGGTGATTTTTAAACTAAAATTTATACAATAAAAATTATTGTCAATAAAGAATATTTATAAAATACTTTAAAAATAATTTAAATTAAATATATTTAAATTAATTATGGATGACTTGGCATATAAAAAGTGATAGATTATATGAATTTTATTTTTAATGATTTGATTTGATTAAAAAAATTTATAAAAAAATAAGTGAATTTTATTACGTTAGTAAACTGTTTTAATTCCAACAAATTCAATTGGTTTCAATTTTAACACTCATATTCCATATATTAGAAAATAACTTTAAAATTAAAATGAATAATGTCCATTAGAATGATATTTTTAAAAACAAACTATTTAATAAATATTATATTAAAACCAAATATGATATATAAAGAGAGAATATATTTCACCAAAGTGGTATTTGAGAACTTCAAATAACAACGTAGAGTACTTGTAAAAGTATTCATCTCTTAGACTTCATTGTGAATTCTCTTAAGAAAAAAATAAATATTTTTATGTGGCTTAAAAATAAAAATTTGTTTTATTTAATATTATGTTTAAAAAAATAGTTTCAACTTTCCAAAACAAAACCAATTTTTGAATTTCGTATTTGTGTTAACAATTTGGATTTGTTTTAAAAACTCATCCTTATTTTTGATCTTATATGAAATTGGTTTTAGATAAATCATTAAATCCTTGAGAAGTTCTATATATGGTATAGTGGATGTATAATATATCAAAGATGACCGTGATCATCAACAAAGCTATCACCACAAATATTTAAAAACTGAAAACTTAGAATGGCTACTATTTTTTTTTCCATTTTATTCCCACTTTTTATGGTCTTCATTTATGTTCAAGAACCACATGTGTTTTAGTTGATGCATTTCGTATAGATGGCATGATTCATGTATATATAATATTTAAGAAAATTGAATGAAAGTAATAGGATAACATATTTAATAAATAAAAGTGAATAGAAATTAAAATAATTGTTTAGTTGTTTGGTAGAAGTAAAAGTGAAAAGAAAGAGAGAGAAAAATAAATAGATATAAATAAAAAATGACAATAATACCCAAATATAAAATAATAATACATATTAATTATCTTATCTAAAATGTTTAAAATAAACAAATACATTAATTAATTTTTTATTAAAAGACAATATAGTTCACTCGTGGATCTAACATATTTAAAATTTTATAATATTTAAGGAAACAACATATTCATTATAATATTTAAAATGACACAAAGGGCCATTCAGCTAAAATTATGTCCATAAAGCGTGAAACTACTCAAACTAAACTTTCTTTTTTTCATGAGTAGTATTCAAACGGAAGAAGACCCACATTTCACAAAAAATTTCATTATGTGAGTTTCCCTTCTTTTACTTTTTCATGAAACAAACAAAATATATAAAACTTGGTATATATATATATTATAGTTAAGTTAAATTAAATGTAAAAAATATTGTTCCGGGTTTAATAAACAAACTATTGATATTTATAAAACATAAATTATTTGGTGATTTTTAAACTAAAATTTATACAATAAAAATTATTGTCAATAAAGAATATTTATAAAATACTTTAAAAATAATTTAAATTAAATATATTTAAATTAATTATGGATGACTTGGCATATAAAAAGTGATAGATTATATGAATTTTATTTTTAATGATTTGATTTGATTAAAAAAATTTATAAAAAAATAAGTGAATTTTATTACGTTAGTAAACTGTTTTAATTCCAACAAATTCAATTGGTTTCAATTTTAACACTCATATTCCATATATTAGAAAATAACTTTAAAATTAAAATGAATAATGTCCATTAGAATGATATTTTTAAAAACAAACTATTTAATAAATATTATATTAAAACCAAATATGATATATAAAGAGAGAATATATTTCACCAAAGTGGTATTTGAGAACTTCAAATAACAACGTAGAGTACTTGTAAAAGTATTCATCTCTTAGACTTCATTGTGAATTCTCTTAAGAAAAAAATAAATATTTTTATGTGGCTTAAAAATAAAAATTTGTTTTATTTAATATTATGTTTAAAAAAATAGTTTCAACTTTCCAAAACAAAAACCAATTTTCGAATTTCATATTTGTGTTAACAATTTGGATTTGTTTTAAAAACTCATCCTTATTTTTGATCTTATATGAAATTGGTTTTAGATAAATCATTAAATCCTTGAGAAGTTCTATATATGGTATAGTGGATGTATAATATATCAAAGATGACCGTGATCATCAACAAAGCTATCACCACAAATATTTAAAAACTGAAAACTTAGAATGGCTACTATTTTTTTTTTCCATTTTATTCCCACTTTTTATGGTCTTCATTTATGTTCAAGAACCACATGTGTTTTACTTGATGCATTTCGTATAGATGGCATGATTCATGTATATATAATATTTAAGAAAATTGAATGAAAGTAATAGGATAACATATTTAATAAATAAAAGTGAATAGAAATTAAAATAATTGTTTAGTTGTTTGGTAGAAGTAAAAGTGAAAAGAAAGAGAGAGAAAAATAAATAGATATAAATAAAAAAGGACAATAATACCCAAATATAAAATAATAATACATATTAATTATCTTATCTAAAATGTTTAAAATAAACAAATATATTAATTAATTTTTTATTAAAAGACAATATAGTTCACTCGTGGATCTAACATATTTAAAATTTTATAATATTTAAGGAAACAACATATTCATTATAATATTTAAAATGACACAAAGGGCCATTCAGCTAAAATTATGTCCATAAAGCGTGAAACTACTCAAACTAAACTTTCTTTCTTTCATGAGTAGTATTCAAACGGAAGAAGACCCACATTTCACAAAAAATTTCATTATGTGAGTTTCCCTTCTTTTACTTTTTCATGAAACAAACAAAATATATAAAACTTGTGATATATATATATTATAGTTAAGTTAAATTAAATGTAAAAAATATTGTTCCGGGTTTAATAAACAAACTATTGATATTTATAAAACATAAATTATTTGGTGATTTTTAAACTAAAATTTATACAATAAAAATTATTGTCAATAAAGAATATTTATAAAATACTTTAAAAATAATTTAAATTAAATATATTTAAATTAATTATGGATGACTTGGCATATAAAAAGTGATAGATTATATGAATTTTATTTTTAATGATTTGATTTGATTAAAAAAATTTATAAAAAAATAAGTGAATTTTATTACGTTAGTAAACTGTTTTAATTCCAACAAATTCAATTGGTTTCAATTTTAACACTCATATTCCATATATTAGAAAATAACTTTAAAATTAAAATGAATAATGTCCATTAGAATGATATTTTTAAAAACAAACTATTTAATAAATATTATATTAAAACCAAATATGATATATAAAGAGAGAATATATTTCACCAAAGTGGTATTTGAGAACTTCAAATAACAACGTAGAGTACTTGTAAAAGTATTCATCTCTTAGACTTCATTGTGAATTCTCTTAAGAAAAAAATAAATATTTTTATGTGGCTTAAAAATAAAAATTTGTTTTATTTAATATTATGTTTAAAAAAATAGTTTCAACTTTCCAAAACAAAAACCAATTTTCGAATTTCATATTTGTGTTAACAATTTGGATTTGTTTTAAAAACTCATCCTTATTTTTGATCTTATATGAAATTGGTTTTAGATAAATCATTAAATCCTTGAGAAGTTCTATATATGGTATAGTGGATGTATAATATATCAAAGATGATCGTGATCATCAACAAAGCTATCACCACAAATATTTAAAAACTGAAAACTTAGAATGGCTACTATTTTTTTTTCCATTTTATTCCCACTTTTTATGGTCTTCATTTATGTTCAAGAACCACATGTGTTTTACTTGATGCATTTCGTATAGATGGCATGATTCATGTATATATAATATTTAAGAAAATTGAATGAAAGTAATAGGATAACATATTTAATAAATAAAAGTGAATAGAAATTAAAATAATTGTTTAGTTGTTTGGTAGAAGTAAAAGTGAAAAGAAAGAGAGAAAAAAATAAATAGATATAAATAAAAAAGGACAATAATACCCAAATATAAAATAATAATACATATTAATTATCTTATCTAAAATGTTTAAAATAAACAAATATATTAATTAATTTTTTATTAAAAGACAATATAGTTCACTCGTGGATCTAACATATTTAAAATTTTATAATAATTAAGGAAACAACATATTCATTATAATATTTAAAATGACACAAAGGGCCATTCAGCTAAAATTATGTCCATAAAGCGTGAAACTACTCAAACTAAACTTTCTTTCTTTCATGAGTAGTATTCAAACGGAAGAAGACCCACATTTCACAAAAATTTTCATTATGTGAGTTTCCCTTCTTTTACTTTTTCATGAAACAAACAAAGTATATAAAACTTGTGATATATATATATATATATATATATATATATATATATATATATATATATATATATATATATATATAATATATATATATATATATATATATATATATATATATATATATATATTATAGTTAAGTTAAATTAAATGTAAAAAATATTGTTCCGGGTTTAATAAACAAACTATTGATATTTATAAAACATAAATTATTTGGTGATTTTTAAACTAAAATTTATACAATAAAAAATATTGTCAATAAAGAATATTTATAAAATACTTTAAAAATAATTTAAATTAAATATATTTAAATTAATTATGGATGACTTGGCATATAATAAGTGATAGATTATATGAATTTTATTTTTAATGATTTGATTTGATTAAAAAAATTTATAAAAAAATAAGTGAATTTTATTACGTTAATAAACTGTTTTAATTCCACCAAATTCAATTAGATTCAATTTTAACACTCATATTCCATATATTAGAAAATAACTTTAAAATTAAAATGAATAATGTCCATTAGAATGATATTTTTAAAAACAAACTATTTAATAAATATTATATTAAAACCAAATATGATATATAAAGAGAGAATATATTTCACCAAAGTGGTATTTGAGAACTTCAAATAACAACATAGAGTACTTGTAAAAGTATTCATCTCTTAGACTTCATTGTGAATTCTCTTAAGAAAAAAATAAATATTTTGATGTGGCTTAAAAATAAAAATTTGTTTTATTTAATATTATGTTTAAAAAAATAGTTTCAACTTTCCAAAACAAAAACCAATTTTCGAATTTCATATTTGTGTTAACAATTTGGATTTGTTTTAAAAACTCATCCTTATTTTTGATCTTATATGAAATTGGTTTTAGATAAATCATTAAATCCTTGAGAAGTTCTATATATGGTATAGTGGATGTATAATATATCAAAGATGACCGTGATCATCAACAAAGCCATCACCACAAATATTTAAAAACTGAAAACTTAGAATGGCTACTATTTTTTTTTTCCATTTTATTCCCACTTTTTATGGTCTTCATTTATGTTCAAGAACCACATGTGTTTTAGTTGATGCATTTCGTATAGATGGCATGATTCATGTATATATAATATTTAAGAAAACTGGATGAAAGTAATAGGATAACATATTTAATAAATAAAAGTGAATAGAAATTAAAATAATTGTTTAGTTGTTTGGTAGAAGTAAAAGTGAAAAGAAAGAGAGAAAAAAATAAATAGATATAAATAAAAAATGACAATAATACCCAAATATAAAATAATAATACATATGAATTATCTTATGTAAAATGTTTAAAATAAACAAATATATTAATTAATTTTTTATTAAAAGACAATATAGTTCACTCGTGGATCTAACATATTTAAAATTTTATAATATTTAAGGAAACAACATATTCATTATAATATTTAAAATGACACAAAGGGCCATTCAGCTAAAATTATGTCCATAAAGCGTGAAACTACTCAAACTAAACTTTCTTTCTTTCATGAGTAGTATTCAAACGGAAGAAGACCCACATTTCACAAAAATTTTCATTATGTGAGTTTCCCTTCTTTTACTTTTTCATGAAACAAACAAAATATATAAAACTTGTGATATATATATATATATATATATATATATATATATATATATATATATATATATATATATATATATATATATATATATATATATATATTATAGTTAAGTTAAATTAAATGTAAAAAATATTGTTCCGGGTTTAATAAACAAACTATTGATATTTATAAAACATAAATTATTTGGTGATTTTTAAACTAAAATTTATACAATAAAAAATATTGTCAATAAAGAATATTTATAAAATACTTTAAAAATAATTTAAATTAAATATATTTAAATTAATTATGGATGACTTGGCATATAATAAGTGATAGATTATATGAATTTTATTTTTAATGATTTGATTTGATTAAAAAAATTTATAAAAAAATAAGTGAATTTTATTACGTTAATAAACCGTTTTAATTCCACCAAATTCAATTAGATTCAATTTTAACACTCATATTCCATATATTAGAAAATAACTTTAAAATTAAAATGAATAATGTCCATTAGAATGATATTTTTAAAAACAAACTATTTAATAAATATTATATTAAAACCAAATATGATATATAAAGAGAGAATATATTTCACCAAAGTGGTATTTGAGAACTTCAAATAACAACATAGAGTACTTGTAAAAGTATTCATCTCTTAGACTTCATTGTGAATTCTCTTAAGAAAAAAATAAATATTTTGATGTGGCTTAAAAATAAAAATTTGTTTTATTTAATATTATGTTTAAAAAAATAGTTTCAACTTTCCAAAACAAAAACCAATTTTCGAATTTCATATTTGTGTTAACAATTTGGATTTGTTTTAAAAACTCATCCTTATTTTTGATCTTATATGAAATTGGTTTTAGATAAATCATTAAATCCTTGAGAAGTTCTATATATGGTATAGTGGATGTATAATATATCAAAGATGACCGTGATCATCAACAAAGCCATCACCACAAATATTTAAAAACTGAAAACTTAGAATGGCTACTATTTTTTTTTTCCATTTTATTCCCACTTTTTATGGTCTTCATTTATGTTCAAGAACCA
The DNA here is from genome assembly GCA_948472305.1 of Vicia faba. Classification (NCBI taxonomy): domain Eukaryota; kingdom Viridiplantae; phylum Streptophyta; class Magnoliopsida; order Fabales; family Fabaceae; genus Vicia; species Vicia faba. The sequence goes on along the minus strand of CATIWC010002004.1, from coordinate 5,226 downwards.
CATGTGTTTTAGTTGATGCATTTCGTATAGATGGCATGATTCATGTATATATAATATTTAAGAAAACTGGATGAAAGTAATAGGATAACATATTTAATAAATAAAAGTGATTAGAAATTAAAATAATTGTTTAGTTGTTTGGTAGAAGTAAAAGTGAAAGAAAGAGAGAAAAAAATAAATAGATATAAATAAAAAATGACAATAATACCCAAATATAAAATAATAATACATATGAATTATCTTATGTAAAATGTTTAAAATAAACAAATATATTAATTAATTTTTTATTAAAAGACAATATAGTTCACTCGTGGATCTAACATATTTAAAATTTTATAATATTTAAGGAAACAACATATTCATTATAATATTTAAAATGACACAAAGGGCCATTCAGCTAAAATTATGTCCATAAAGTGTGAAACTACTCAAACTAAACTTTCTTTCTTTCATGAGTAGTATTCAAACGGAAGAAGACCCACATTTCACAAAAAATTTTCATTATGTGAGTTTCCCTTCTTTTACTTTTTCATGAAACAAACAAAATATATAAAACTTGTGATATATATATATATATATATATATATAATATATTATATATATATATTATAGTTAAGTTAAATTAAATGTAAAAAATATTGTTCCGGATTTAATAAAACAAACTATTGATATTTATAAAACATAAATTATTTGGTGATTTTTAAACTAAAAATTTATACAATAAAAATTATTGTCAATAAAGAATATTTATAAAATACTTTAAAAATAATTTAAATTAAATATATTTAAATTAATTATGGATGACTTGGCATATAAAAAGTGATAGATTATATGAATTTTATTTTTAATGATTTGATTTGATTAAAAAAATTTATAAAAAAATAAGTGAATTTTATTACGTTAGTAAACTGTTTAATTCCAACAAATTCAATTGGTTTCAATTTTAACACTCATATTCCATATATTAGAAAATAACTTAAAATTAAAATGAATAATGTCCATTAGAATGATATTTTTAAAAAGAAACTATTTAATAAATATTATATTAAACCAAATATGATATATAAAGAGAGATATATTTCACCAAAGTGGTATTTGAGAACTTCAAATACAACGTAGAGTACTTTGTAAAAGTATTCATCTCTTAGACTTCATTGTGAATTCTCTTAAGAAAAAAATAAATATTTTTATGTGGCTTAAAAATAAAATTTGTTTTATTTAATATTATGTTTAAAAAAATAGTTTCAACTTTCCAAAACAAAAACCAATTTTCGAATTTCATATTTGTGTTAACAATTTGGATTTGTTTTAAAAACTCATCCTTATTTTTGATCTTATATGAAATTGGTTTTAGATAAATCATTAAACCCTTGAGAAGTTCTATATATGGTATAGTGGATGTATAATATATCAAAGATGATCGTGATCATCAACAAAGCTATCACCACAAATATTTAAAAACTGAAAAAACTTAGAATGGCTACTATTTTTTTTTCCATTTTATTCCCACTTTTTATGGTCTTCATTTATGTTCAAGAACCACATGTGTTTTAGTTGATGCATTTCGTATAGATGGCATGATTCATGTATATATAATATTTAAGAAAACTGGTCGAAAGTAATAGGATAACATATTTAATAAATAAAAGTGAATAGGAATTAAAATAATTGTTTAGTTGTTTGGTAGAAGTAAAAGTGAAAAGAAAGAGAGAAAAAAATAAATAGATATAAATAAAAAAGGACAATAATACCCAAATATAAAATAATAATACATATTAATTATCTTATCTAAAATGTTTAAAATAAACAAATATATTAATTAATTTTTTATTAAAAGACAATATAGTTCACTCGTGGATCTAACATATTTAAAATTTTATAATAATTAAGGAAACAACATATTCATTATAATATTTAAAATGACACAAAGGGCCATTCAGCTAAAATTATGTCCATAAAGCGTGAAACACTCAAACTAAACTTTCTTTCTTTCATGAGTAGTATTCAAACGGAAGAAGACCCACATTTCACAAAAATTTTCATTATGTGAGTTTCCCTTCTTTTACTTTTTCATGAAACAAACAAGTATATAAAACTTGTGATATATATATATATATATATATATATATATATATATATATATATATATATATATATATATATATATATATATATATATATATATATATATTTATATATATATATATATATAATATATATATATATTTATATATATGTATTATAGTTAAGTTAAATTAAATGTAAAAAATATTGTTCCGGGTTTAATAAACAAACTATTGATATTTATAAACCATAAATTATTGGTGATTTTTAAACTAAAATTTATACAATAAAAAATATTGTCAATAAAGAATATTTATAAAATACTTTAAAAATAATTTAAATTAAATATATTTAAATTAATTATGGATGACTTGGCATATAATAAGTGATAGATTATATGAATTTTATTTTTAATGATTTGATTTGATTAAAAAAATTTATAAAAAAATAAGTGAATTTTATTACGTTAATAAACTGTTTTAATTCCACCAAATTCAATTAGATTCAATTTTAACACTCATATTCCATATATTAGAAAATAACTTTAAAATTAAAATGAATAATGTCCATTAGAATGATATTTTTAAAAACAAACTATTTAATAAATATTATATTAAAACCAAATATGATATATAAAGAGAGAATATATTTCACCAAAGTGGTATTTGAGAACTTCAAATAACAACGTAGAGTACTTGTAAAAGTATTCATCTCTTAGACTTCATTGTGAATTCTCTTAAGAAAAAAATAAATATTTTTATGTGGCTTAAAAATAAAAATTTGTTTTATTTAATATTATGTTTAAAAAAATAGTTTCAACTTTCCAAAACAAAAACCAATTTTCGAATTTCATATTTGTGTTAACAATTTGGATTTGTTTTAAAAACTCATCCTTATTTTTGATCTTATATGAAATTGGTTTTAGATAAATCATTAAATCCTTGAGAAGTTCTATATATGGTATAGTGGATGTATAATATATCAAAGATGACCGTGATCATCAACAAAGCCATCACCACAAATATTTAAAAACTGAAAACTTAGAATGGCTACTATTTTTTTTTCCATTTTATTCCCACTTTTTATGGTCTTCATTTATGTTCAAGAACCACATGTGTTTTAGTTGATGCATTTCGTATAGATGGCATGATTCATGTATATATAATATTTAAGAAAACTGGATGAAAGTAATAGGATAACATATTTAATAAATAAAAGTGAATAGAAATTAAAATAATTGGTTTAGTTGTTTGGTAGAAGTAAAAGTGAAAAGAAAGAGAGAAAAAAATAAATAGATATAAATAAAAAATGACAATAATACCCAAATATAAAATAATAATACATATGAATTTTCTTATCTAAAATGTTTAAAATAAACAAATATATTAATTAATTTTTTATTAAAAGACAATATAGTTCACTCGTGGATCTAACATATTTAAAAATTTATAATTATTAAGGCAACAACATATTCATTATAATATTTTAAAATGACACAAAGGGCCATTCAGCTAAAATTATGTCCATAAAGCGTGAAACTACTCAAACTAAACTTTCTTTCTTTCATGAGTAGTATTCAAACGAAAGAAGACCCACATTTCACAAAAATTTTCATTATGTGAGTTTCCCTTCTTTTACTTTTTCATGAAACAAACAAAGTATATAATATATAAAACTTGTGATATATATATATATATATATATATATATATATATATATATATATATATATATATATATATATATATATATATATATATATATATATATATATATATATATATATATATATATATATATATATATATATATATATATATATATATATATATTATAGTTAAGTTAAATTAAATGTAAAAAATATTGTTCCGGTTTTAATAAACAAACTATTGATATTTATAAAACATAAATTATTTGGTGATTTTTAAACTAAAATTTATACAATAAAAAATATTGTCAATAAAGAATATTTATAAAATACTTTAAAAATAATTTAAATTAAATATATTTAAATTAATTATGGATGACTTGGCATATAATAAGTGATAGATTATATGAATTTTATTTTTAATGATTTGATTTGATTAAAAAAATTTATAAAAAAATAAGTGAATTTTATTACGTTAATAAACTGTTTTAATTCCACCAAATTCAATTAGATTCAATTTTAACACTCATATTCCATATATTAGAAAATAACTTTAAAATTAAAATGAATAATGTCCATTAGAATGATATTTTTAAAAACAAACTATTTAATAAATATTATATTAAAACCAAATATGATATATAAAGAGAGAATATATTTCACCAAAGTGGTATTTGAGAACTTCAAATAACAACGTAGAGTACATGTAAAAGTATTCATCTCTTAGACTTCATTGTGAATTCTCTTAAGAAAAAAATAAATATTTTTATGTGGCTTAAAAATAAAAATTTGTTTTATTTAATATTATGTTTAAAAAAATAGTTTCAACTTTCCAAAACAAAAACCAATTTTCGAATTTCATATTTGTGTTAACAATTTGGATTTGTTTTAAAAACTCATCCTTATTTTTGATCTTATATGAAATTGGTTTTAGATAAATCATTAAATCCTTGAGAAGTTCTATATATGGTATAGTGGATGTATAATATATCAAAGATGATCGTGATCATCAACAAAGCTATCACCACAAATATTTAAAAACTGAAAACTTAGAATGGCTACTATTTTTTTTCTCCATTTTATTCCCACTTTTTATGGTCTTCATTTATGTTCAAGAACCACATGTGTTTTAGTTGATGCATTTCGTATAGATGGCATGATTCATGTATATATAATATTTAAGAAAATTGAATGAAAGTAATAGGATAACATATTTAATAAATAAAAGTGAATAGAAATTAAAATAATTGTTTAGTTGTTTGGTAGAAGTAAAAGTGAAAAGAAAGAGAGAAAAAAATAAATAGATATAAATAAAAAAGGACAATAATACCCAAATATAAATTAATAATACATATTAATTATCTTATCTAAAATGTTTAAAATAAACAAATATATTAATTAATTTTTTATTAAAAGACAATATAGTTCACTCGTGGATCTAACATATTTAAAATTTTATAATAATTAAGGAAACAACATATTCATTATAATATTTAAAATGACACAAAGGGCCAT
>CATIWC010002003.1:0-162577 GCA_948472305.1 Vicia faba | reverse complement strand
TGATCCTTCCGGGTCGACTCAACCTGGGAATCAAAATATTCAAAGTTTGTGTCGACGCAAGTCCTGAAGCGGTCGATGCATTGCACTTCAAAACAGTTTTCTCTCCTGGTGCGGGTCGTGTCGCGCCGACCCCTGCTTCTGGTTGAGTCGACCACTCGCTAGCCTCATATGATTTTCTGCTATGTTTGTGGGTCTTGGCTATTAGGTAACATATATATATATATATATATAAATATATATATATTATATATATATACTATATATATATATATATATATAATATATATATATATATATATATATATATATATATATATATTATATAATATATATTCATTATGAATCATTATTTGAAGTCAACAAGAACTAGTGAAAGATACACATAGTGCTCATCATCTTCATCCTCTCTTCCTCAAAAATCAACATCTACACTTAATCATGGTTGTTGATTCAAGAAAATTGTTGTGGTGATAACGTTAAAATCAAGAATTCAATTCAGATTTGGGTGAGCAATTGTGGCCCTATTCTTGAATAAAATCATTGGGATTTTCTCCTCCTCCAAGATTCCTATTAGTGCGGGGGGTTTTGCACTAGTTTTTGCTTCATTGAATTCAGCCGAGTGAAAGGATTAAGAAATGTGGGTTTCCTTAATCAAGTAGGGGTAATCGGAGGATGTAAAGATTAATTTGGGGTCAAATTGCTTGTAATTGAAACCAACGAGTGAAAGGGAAGAAGATTGTTACATTAGCAACATTGGTTTATTTGTATTGTGAACCATGATACGGTGGCAAAACCGACTGTTTGACGTTGGTTTGCATTTTGCGTTTTTTGTTTGCAAAATGTCGCGGTAAGCAAGAGTCGCCACTGACTTTTATTTCATCCAACCGAAAAAGAAAAAAGTACAGAAAAAATCATTTTTCGAGATATTCAGAGTACGGGGGGTAGATTATAGAAAGGGAAGGTGTTAGCACCCTTTCTATCCATGGTTTTCCAAGGGCTCTTAGGTACTTGCTCATCTTTTTAAAATTGCTTGTGTGTGTGCTTTGTTTTCGAAAATGTTTTACTTCGTGATAACCCTTGTATCAGTCCTCAAAGGTGTGACGAAGTTGTTTTGAAAAATTGTTTGAAAAGTGTAAGTGTGAAAAGTTTTGATTTGAGAAAGTACCTACTAGCATCTACCTACTCGAAAAATATTGTTTTTATTCTTGTTTCCTTTAGACAGCGCTATCCTACTATTGAGAAATAGGTAGCACCGTTGTTGGATTTATAAGGGTCAATTCGAAAGGGACGTACGATCACTAAAGCAATTTTAGGACACCTTAGTAATAACCCTAGAGTCTTAAGATCATATTCTAGGAAACATTTCTGAGGCAACATTTCAACGGGACATTTGATCTTTTTAGACAGGAGGGCAACCACTAAGATGCCCTATGCTTAATGATCGTTTACCGAAGGCAACCGAAGTGAGAGTATACCCTAAGAGTGATATGTGCGAGTGATTTGTTTTCAGTTATTTATCTTTGCACATTAGGGTTTTCTAACCGGATTAATTTGTCATGCATTCTTGTCATACAATCCTATTAGCATACATCTAGACAGTTAAATATTTGCAGAAATTAAAAATGCGAGAAAGTAAATCTACGCTATTACAAGGCTTCGGGGAGGGGGATTAATTACATAGCCAAAAATTCGGGGAAAAAGCGATAAGTAAAAGCTCTAAATTAAACTATTACAAACCATGAACAGTTACAAAAATATGGTCGAAATAAATAATAAACGCGCGACGAATCAAATACGAAGCGATTAGGGTTTTGACCCTTGACTAGACCTATTCGCGATTGAAAAAAAAGTTTTGTTATTTAAGGAAACAAAGAAATAAAAAATAAAATCCTAATTCTAGTTAATTCTAAATTAAGAAAAATAAATTAATTTATTCCAAAAACCTATTTTTGTGTTTTTTATCTATTTGAGAAAAAGAGAAAATAAAATTAAATCAAGAGTTTTAAACTAATTTCTATTTGATTTTATTTATGAAAATAAATCACAATTTCCTTAAGTTAAACTAATTCAAATTATTTAACAAAATTAATTTTGATAAAAAAAAGTTTAATTCTAATTTTTTGATTTCTTGATTTTTTATGATTTTATGAAGAAAAAAAAAAGATTAATTAGTGAATTAAAAAATTAGAGAAAGTATTAAAAGAATTTAAAAAAAAATAAAGAAAGAAAGATGAGATGGACCTGTATATTAGCAATCATGGGGGTTGGAATCTGAATTTTCTGGGCCCAGATAGCTAAGGCCTGCTTGACTTTGCCATATCTAATGCATACGTTGACCTGGAGTACGAGGTGGACCTTCAATGGACAGGCCTTGGATCTAGATCGCTGGTGAATTTGGATGGCCAGATATTGGTGGCATATGGTGGAAGTTAGGCCCTGTGGTGTACCTGATTATGTGAGGCAAAATTATATGAAACAAATATTGGGACCCGAGGATCGAACCCAGGCCCTTATATCCAACTCCAATGCCTACCTGCCAACTGAGCCATGCGTTTTTGTTGTACACATAATGGAAGTAAAATAATATAATCAAAAAACCAATAATGTATTCAAAAACACGCTAAAATTCAAATCACCCAACCAATGAGTGCCACACATTGTCTTCTTCCCCAAACCGTCGTTTTAGCCTAAGATACTTTTACCTACATACACCTTGTTGTAGGTACAGACCTGTGCATCTCAAAACTTGTCCACAAGCAAGATAAATGACCATGGCTGGTACCAATCAACTCGTCTCATCCTCACGAGCATCATGGTACCAGAATCAACGCTCAATTTTGGCTGCATTGGAAAACCCTAAACAAGAACACGAAACCCTAACTATGGCATCTCTTGATTCTTGTACTGAAAACGCAATTAAACAATACCAAAAGCTTGCAAACTCAATGATAAATAAGAATACATGAATCAAATGTGCTAATGATGCGTAAATCAATGAAAACAAAATCAAAATTTTGAGACAAACCGTGGCTTCTGTACTTACAGGCGCGAGAAAGCTTGAAATTGATTGAAATCCCTTCTGGATATGTCCAGGAGTCTATTGGTATCGTGAGAATGGCTTGAATTGGCCTTTAGGATGGAAATTGGATCACCATTTTTTCTTGAATTTTTTCAGTTTGGTTCTTCACTATGCACGACTGTTAACCTCTTTTCTTGCCTTGGCTATGTTATGTATATGTAATTCAACACATTAGGTCAACAAAAACGAATTGAATCTTGGTCCATTATGAAGATTTGATTTGGTCTTTATCCTTGTATGATATCTTTCTATATCAAGCCAAATCATGCCAATTTTGGTTCAATTTGTTTTGTACGTTTTGGATATGATTTGCCATCATAATTGGATTTGATTCCACCCAAAATCTGATCACAAAACAAATCTTTGATATTTTTTGCTATTTATTTGATTTAATTTGACTTTTAAATGATGAAAATCAAAAATAAAATAAATAAATAAAGCAAAATGTGTGTGGGTGCTGATTTGGATCGTGGACCATGTCATAAGCAATATTCAATCATGAAAAACAAGGCCCATTTGACAAAAAATGCAAATTTGAGCACATTTGTCTTTTTGGCAATTTTGCAAAAATGGTCAACTTGGCCAATGCATAACTCTCTCAATTTTGACCCTAGAGAGGTGTTCTTGGATTTTTTAGAAATCTTGGGATGTACCCTAAGCAAACCTTTTGGTCTCATCTCAATTGAGTCTTCCATGTTCATGTATGAAGCTTTGACCCAAAAGGTGTTTTTGTTGACTTTCTAAAATGACTTATAATGTCAAAATTCATATCTTTTGTGAGTGCATATTTTGAACTTGGTAGATGAAGATGAATTGTAGGGAATTGCATCCTCTTCAAAATGAACTTTGTATGGTTCATTTTTGATAAATTATGAGAAAGTTATGCTTGGTCAAAGTTGGGTTGGCTTTTCTTGCAAAACCCTAATTTAGCAACTTTTGGGTTTTGATGAATTGTGAGCAATCCTTGAGGAATCATGATCAACCCTTGATAAAATGATGAATGATACTTCAAAATGTGGATGTTGACTAAAAATCTTGAAGTTTGACTGTATGTGGGCCACAGTTGACTTTTGACCTAGCATAGTTGATTTTCAGGCATTTGAGCAGTTGACTGAGCAAACTTCTTCTGCAAGGCTTGAAACTTGACATGGATGATCTTGGGAACATATTAGGACAATGGTGAGCATTTGAGTCCTTTGTGGTTCATATATCCTGATGAAAAGTGAAACCCTAATTTGAGGTAGACTACCTTAGGAGAGAGTTTGTTTGGTCAACTCTTGAACTTCCTTGAGCAATTTGGGGACCTCACATGACATTTGTTGAGAAAAATGGGAGGGCAAAATTTGGGGTACAACAACTGCCCCTGTTCAATCTTCTTAAACCTGAAGATGTAGATTGGCTGGTCTGCCTTTCGTGACCTGAAGGTTGAAGATGATTGAACACTAGAGTGCCCAGAAATTTGCACTCGCATGAAGTAGCACTTTACTTGCGATATCGGGAATGGGATTATGGATGCCATTTGGAAGTTGGTGACGGAAGATGGGCTTAAAGATGCCATCCGAAGAGGTGTCAATCGCATAAGAGATTCCTTTTTGAGATCCTGTATACCTGTTGTCGAGGAGGACTTCGTTGGGGAATGTTGGTCTCTGTCTTGAGAGAAATAGAGTTTTAGGAGCTTCAGTTGTCCGTTACTCTACTGGGGAATAATTCCGGTTTGGGAAGCGGAATTGAACTATGTGTTTGGTCGGGGTATATGCTGCACCGCGACTTACTGGGGAAATGTGAAACCAATCGTGTTAGATCGGGTCCCGGTCTTAAAGTGTTGTGGACTGTTGTCTGGGGATAAGAGAGGAAGAACCTGAATAGTAAGGTTATGAGAAGGAACCTGGATGGTAGGGTTACTCCGATATGAAAGCCTGGATAGTAGGGCTGTGAGAAGGAACCTGGATAGTAGGGTTACTCCGATATGAAATCCTGGATAGTAGGGTTGTGAGAAGGAACCTGGATAGTAGGGTTACTTCGATATGAAAGCCTGAATAGTAGGGCTGTGAGAAGGAACCTGGACAGTGGGGTTACTTTGACATGAAAGCCTGGATAGTAGGGTTGTGAGAAAGAACCTGGATAGTAGGGTTACTTCGATATGAAAGCCTGGATAGTAGGGTTATGAGAAGGAACCTGGATAGTAGGGTTACTTCGATATGAAAGCATGGATAGTAGGGCTGTGAGAAGGAACCTGGATAGTAGGGTTACTTCGATATGAAAGCCTGGATAGTAGGGCTGTGAGAAGGAACCTGGATAGTAGGGTTACTTCGAGATGAAAGTCGGGATAGTAGGGCTGCTTCAGAATGAGTTTGGGTAAAACTACAGAGGGAACCTGGGTAAGGTTATTCTTGTCACGCTGATGATTGCTTTGTTTAGCTTCGAGTGTTGATCATGGACCTGCTGGAAGTTGTTGATAATAACTGTCTTTCCTGAAAGAAATACAGGGTTAGTTATGTGCGATGCATGAGATGCATTGTATGATGACGTTCTCAAAATAAATGAGACTATGTTATATGTGATGTATGCACATGTCATGATGTATGAACATGAAATGCTGACATAATAATCTGAGTCCGGGAAAATAAATCCCTGACTGTTGTTTGGAGAGTGTGAGAAATGGTATTCTTGACTGCTGTAACAAACCATAGCTCCTCTGCTTCTGTTAGGAATGGTGAACAACGATGACTATGCCGGGGATTTTCCCCTTGGATGGTAAATATTCTGCCATACGAGACTCTGTCTGAGGATAACTATGCGGGGGGAATAACTCCGTTGGGGAGGAAACATTCTGTTGATAGACTACTGACTTGGAGAGATAAAACTCAGCTGGGGATGAATTTCCGTTGCTGGTGATAATGAATTCTGTTGGAGATTGCATTTCTACTTGTGAGAGAAATAATCTCTGCTTGGGGAGAAATTTGTTGACTCGCTCGCGATTGTGAACCTTAGCTGGGGAGAGTTATGTCCTGTTTGGAAAGCTAACATCACTGTCCTTGGGTACTTTTTATTCTGTGGGGAATATAGGTACCACTGCTCATATTCTCAAGATGGCTCTATCCCTGTACTTGATGGGCAGAATAACTGTAAGGTTTGGGCACTTCTTGTTTGTCCCTGTTCTTGGAATTACGAGTAATCGTCTTTTGTTTCTTATGTAAATATTTATGAGCAGCAATTATTTTCAAATCCATATATCAAAAATGAATCATTGGACGTTCTTGCAAAGTAAAACAGAAAAAGAAAAACAAATTGAAATTTCTTGTAAAGATGGATTGTGTTGATTTTTGAAGTTGGCCCGTAATAGGCATTTTTGTACAAAGAGGCTGACGTCCTAGTAAGAGAACGTCGCCGAAAGAAATTACAATTTGTAAAAGAAAGAAAAATAGCTATGTAAAACAATCCCATAGGGTCCCAACTCTGCTATCGCCTTTATATCTTCAAGCGTCTCATCACTTTGCTACTTGGCCGAAGGTGGACCAGATTGATTGGCGCCATCTGAGCTTGATAGTTGATACCGAAGTCTGGTTACAAGATGATCCAATGAGACATAGTGTTACGCTTTAATCCCTAATTTTTTCCTGGACCGCCCTTTCGGGTTTTTAGTCCGTCGGGATACCCTTTTTTGCCCAAGTCACCTTTTCAGGTTTTCGACTTGCCGGGTGTATAGTTTTTTTCATTTTCATCCTTAACTTTTGCCCGAACCCTTTTGGTTCGCTGGGAAACTCTTATTTTTGCCTAGTCCAGTCAACCTAGCGGGTCTTTGATTATGCGTAGTATCTTTTCACTATGTCTGCATTGACGGGGTGAGGAAGGTCGTCACCATCCATGGTGGTTAGAATCATAGGTCCTCCCGAGAAAATGTTCTTAACCACAAATGACTCTTCGTATGTGGGGGTCCATTTTCCCCTGGGATCACCTTGCGGTAGTATGATGCGTTTGATCACTAGATCCCCGACTTGATATTCTTAACGTCTGACTTTCTTGTTAAAGGCCTTGATCATTCGCTTTTGATACGTCTGACCATGACAGATAGAAGTAAGTCTCTTTTCATCAATTAGATTCAGCTGATCAAGCCGGGTTTGGATCCAGTCGTCTTCGTTCAAACCCGCATCCTTCATAATCCTGAGAGAGGGTATCTGGACTTTGATGGGTAGGACTGCCTCCATGCCATATACCAGAGAGTAGGGTGTTGCCCCTGTTGACGTCTGTGCTGAGGTACGGTACCCATGAAGAGCAAATGGTAACATATCATGCCAGTCTTTGTATGTCACCATCATCTTTTGCACAATCTTCTTGATATTCTTGTTAGCCGCTTCAACAGCCCCATTCATCTTCGGCCGGTAGGGAGAAGAGTTATGATGTTGAATCTTGAACTGTTTGCAGAGCTTGGTGATTATTGTGTTGTTGAGATTTATACCATTGTCAGTAATAATTCTCTCTGGGACACCATATCGACATATCAGATTGTGTCGGATAAACCGTGCCACGACATTCTTGGTCACTGTAGCAAAGGAAGCTGCCTCAACCCACTCTAAAATAATCAATGGCTACTAGAATGAAACGATGCCCGTTAGATGCAGTAGGTCTGATCTCGCCGATCATGTCGATTCCCCACATTGCAAAGGGCCAAGGAGTTGTCAAAACATTCAGGGGAACCAGAGGTACATGCACCTTATTAGCATAGACTTGGCACTTATGTCAGGTTCGAGAGTGCTGATAACAATCGGCCTCCATAGTGGACCAGTAGTACCATGCTCGTAGGATTTTCTTTTCCATGGTATGCCCACTGGAATGAGTTCTGAAGGTACCTTCATGTAACTCTTCCATGATCCTTTTAGCCTCGCTCTTGTCCATACATCGCAGTAAGGTTGAATCATGGTTACGCTTATAGAGGATTCCATTACTGATGAAAAACTTTACAACAAACCTTCTCAGAAAATACTTATCATTAACAGATGCCCCCTCGGGGTATTCTTGAGCCTCAAGATACCTCTTTACCTCGTGAAACCAGAGTTTATCTGCTACCTCTTCAGTCTCAATGTCGCAGCAATGTGCGGGTTCATCCAACCTCTCAATGGTAATCTGGGGAGCTTCATTGTCCCACCTGACTTTGAACATAGAAGACATGGTAGCTAGCGCGTCCGCCAACTGGTTCTCTTCTCATGGGAAATGTTCAAAGGTTATCTCCTCAAAGTGAGGGAGCAATGTCAGTACATACTCTTTGTAAGGAATAAGATTCGGGTTCTTCGTATCCCACTCGCCTTTGATCTGACTTATTACCAGAGCGGAATCTTCGAATACACTCAGGAACTTAATCCTCAGGTCAATAGCAGCTCGAAGACCCATGATGCACGCTTCATACTCCGCCATGTTGTTGGTGTAGTTAAAACATAATCGGGCGGTGAGCGGAGTATGACAGCCCTCAGGAGATATAATTATAGCGCCAATGTCATTACCCAATGCGTTTTAGGCTCCATCAAAAAACATAGACCATCGGGATCCCTCCTCAGGTCCTTCATCCGGTCCAGGTTCTTCGGAGTCGGTTACTAACATGATATTCTCATCCGGGAACTCGAAATTCATGGACTGGTAGTCATCCACGACCTAATGTGCCAAATGATCCGCCAATACACTCCCCTTGATTTCTTTTTGGGTTGTGTATTAGATGTCTTACTTGGTTAAGATCATTTTCCATCTTGCTATTCTTCCGGATAAGGCAGGCTTCTCGAAGATATGCTTGATCGGATCCATCTTTGATATCAACAAGGTAGTGTCAGTCAACATATAGTGTCTCAGTCGGCGAGCAGCCCATGCCAAAGCGCATCAAGTTTTCTTAAGCAATGAGTATCGGGTCTCACATTCGGTAAACTTTTTACTAAGGTAGTAAATGGCGTGCTCTTTTCGACCAAACTCGTCATGCTGCCCCAACACACACCCCATTGAATTGTCTAGCACTATCAAGTATAATATAAAAGGTCTTACTTCAACTGGAGGAATCAAAATTGGTGGTTTTTAAGGTATTCCTTGATTCTTTCGAAAGCAGTCTGGCATTCATCGTTCCATTTTACCACTTGATCTTTCTTCAGCAGCTTGAAGATTGGTTCACAAGTAGCAGTCAGATGTGAAATGAACCTGGCGATGTAATTCAGACGTCCCAAGAAACCTCTAACTTCCTTCTCTATGCGGGGAGCCGACATCTCTTGTCTGGATTTTACCTTTGCAGGGTCTACCTGAATACCCTTATCACTGACGACGAAACCCATAAGTTTACCAGATCTTACCCCGAAGGTGCACTTGTTCGGATTCAACCTCAGCTTGTACGTCTTCAACCTGTCAAACAGTTTCTAGAGATGATCAAGGTGCTCTTCCTCAGACTGGAACCTGGCGATCATGTCATCAACATAAACCTCAATCTCGTGGTGAATCATATCATGGAACAAAGCGACCATGGCATGCTGATAAGTTTCCCTAGCATTCTTCAACCCAAAAGGCATTACCTTGTAACAGAAGGTTCCCCACTGTGTAATGAAGGTTGTCTTCTCCATGTCTTCAGGAGCCATCATGATCTGGTTGTAGCCAGAAAAATCATCCATGAAGGAGAAGATCTTTTGTTGCATGGTGTTGTCGACTAGAACATCAATGTGAGGAAGTGGGAAGTCATCCTTGGGGCTTTCCCTGTTCAGATCTCTGTAGTCCACACACATCCGTATCTTACCGTCCTTCTTAGGTACCGGAACAACGTTGGCATCCCACTGCGGATAAGAAGTGACAGCTAAGAACTCTGCGTCGAACTGTTTCATGACCTCTGCTTTGGTTTTCTCTGAAATTTCGGGGCGCATACAACGAACTTTCTGCTTTACCGAAGGGAAGTCTTCTTTAGTTGGCAGGCGATGTTCCATAATATCAATGTCCAAACCAGGCATGTCTTCATAAGACTAGGCGAAGATCTCAACATAGTCGTGTAGCATCTGTATTAACCGTTGTTTGACACTAGGCTCCAGATTCGCACCTATCTTAACCTCTTTCATGTCTTCCTCTGTACCCAAATTCACTGACTCAACTGGCTCTTTATGAGGCTGTATGGCCCTTTCTTCCTGCTGTAACAGTCTAGCAAGTTCTCCAGGAACCTCACAATCATCCTCACCTTCGTCCTCGACTTGGTTGATCGGAATTTTGAAGTCATAACTGGCAGTAGCAAAGTTGTTATCAATGGGATCCAAAGTGGATATGGATCTGCAGTATGATACGTGAGTGTGTGTAAGAGAATAGTTGTTTTGATAAAGTGAGAGACAGAAAAGAAAAATAAGGAGCGCAAAATTTGTAATGCAAGAAACTTCCAATTCTTTATTAATGATATATGAAATGACAAATAATAGCCCTCACAAGCAAAGCCAAGGTGTCTCGGGCAAGGCACCGCGCTGTAAAGTTTCAAATTGTTTATTACAAATCTTAAAACAAAAGTCAATTACTGCGGAGTAAAAGAAACAGGTATGAAGTCCTTCGCCGTCCAGTTATTCGGTCCACCGTTGGTTGTTGGGTAGATCTAGTTGTCGACATTCGGGTTCTCATCATCAGCATTCTCTATGGCGGAGACAACCTCAATAGCATTGATTCCAGAGCCATGCTTGGGTATGGGAGCAGTTATGACGTTGGGCTTCTCTGGAGCGTCAAACTCAATCTCTTTAGCTTCGATCAGGTCATGCACCTTATTTTTCAGGGCCCAACAGTCGTTTGTATCATGACCTAGACTTTCAGAGTTATAAGCGCAGTGGGCGTTCAGGTTATAGCGGGGAGATGTGGTGTTGGGATTCTTCGGGGCTTCCCTTAGAGTTACCAGATTGGTCTTCAACAATTGTGGTAAAATTTGAGAGAGTCATATTGAGTCGGGTGAACCGCCTCTATGGTCTTTCCACCCTTTGTTGATTGTTGCATTGTGGAGCAACTGTGGGTCTTGGTATCACTACAGCATTTACCGTTTGAGAGTGTTCAGATATGCTCTGGCCCCTCAGGCTATAGACTACGCTAGCTTCCTTCTTACCAGTGAAAGGCTTTTTTACCGAACTCGAAGAGGCATCCTTCTGTATTTTTCCACTTCGAATGCCAGCTTCTACTCTTTCTCCAGTCAAAATCAACTCAGTGAAACCAGATGACGAGCTACCGATCAGGTGATTGAAAAATGGACCAGATAACGTCCCTAGAAACATGTCAACCAACTCCCTATCAGACAACGAGGGTTGGACTCTTCCAGCCAAGTCTCTACACTTCTAAGCATAGTCTTTAAAACCTTCACCTGCAACCATGGTCATACTCTGGAGTTGAGTACGAGTGGGACCAAGGTCGGCGTTGTACTGATACTTCTTGTAGAAAGCAGCAGCAAGATCTTCCCAGTTTCGGACACTGGCTCCTTCCAACTGATAGAACCATTCAAGCTGAGTCCCTGACAGACTATCTTAAAAGAAATGCACCCACAAATTTCTATCAGTAGTGTGGGGTTGGATTTTCATGACATACGAGCGGAGATGGAGTTTTGGACAGGATACTCCATCGTACTTGGAAAAAAACGGAGCTTTGAACTTATGAGGGATGACCACTCCCGATACCAGTCCCAATTCTCTGAAATCCAAACTAGGTATTTTCTGAATCTCCATAGCGCTCAGACGGTCTTCTAGCTGCTTGTATCTATCCTCAGCATGAGGATATTGCTCATCATCAAAATCAGTGTCGTTGTCAGAAACTACAGGACTAGGGTCCTTTTCCCTTTCTTGGTTCTCCCCTTCTTTGGACGAGGCGGTCAGATCAGTTGGTTGCCTCAAACTTTCTTCGAATCTTCTACCCATATTCAGAATACAAGTCTTCTTCTTCTTTTTCTTCTCTTTCAGAACAAGGGTCTTTAGATCCTCTTTCCCTTTAGCCAGACTTATGAGCATCTGTTGGAACTGGGCGTTCTGCTCCTGAAGATCTTTGATGGCTTGATCGGAAGACATTTCTGCTGAAATAGACAGCGAAGAAGATGAGAAACCTGTAGGGGTACCTGTAATGATGTGCATGATAATGGGATGCGCATGTAATGATTTCAAATACTTTGGGAGATTTAAATTTTCAAACCAAAATAAATGAAAACTTTATTAGTTTAAACTTGAAGGGTTCAACAATGCCTTTAAGGCGTTACAAAGAAGTAAATAAAACAAATCTAAAACTAGAAAAAGAAAAATCAAAAGTACCATGGTCTCTTCCTGTTTGTGCTGATATAGTCATTGATCACTCTTTCTTCCTCGAGCTGCCTGGTGAGCTTCAAAATATTCCTTTCTTGCTCATGGAACTGCTCCCGGTAAGTATCCCGCTCATTCCTTAGCTGAATCTAAGACCTCTGCAACTCCCCAGGATCAATGGGCATGTAAGGATATAGAACCGTATAAGGAATGCCTTCTTCATTAGTGGGCTCCAAAATCACTGGTAATACGGCCTCATAAGGAATCATAAGCTTCTGGGCACGAGCTCGGACCCATTGGAGGTAAGGCTTCATAGGAAGGGAAGTTTTTTGTCCCAACTCTTTGGGGCCAGATCTGTTTACCATGCCCCAAGCTCGTATGAACCTCCGACGATGCTCCTTAACGTCATCCTTATAGTCGAATGCAATGTCCTCGAGAAGTAGTTCATGGGGAATATCTCTTCGAGCACGACCAAATTGTCACAACGCTAGGCAAGGATTATAAGTTATACCCCCTCTGATACCAAGTAATGGGACATTAGGGTACCCCCCCACAATGGTCAATAACAGCAGTGTCTTCCATAGCCCGGGAACACCAAAGAATATCTGTATGAGCAAGTGACATTATTCTGTACGACCAACCTAAACCTTCTTCGTTCTTCAGCATAGACTTATGGAGGTGAGAAATAAACCACCTCGACAGCAAGGGCATGCAACACATAAGAGTCCCTCTTCTCCTCAGAGTATGAGTATAGAGAGCATGCAAGATATCTCCCAGCAAGGTAGGCACAGGGTTGCGAGAAAGGAAAATCTTGACAGCATTCACATCTACAAAGGAATCCGGATTAGGGAAGAGAACCAAACCGTAGATAAGAAGAGCCAAGATATCTTCAAAAGCCTGAAAATCCAAATCATCCCAAAATAGTTGAGCCTGGTCTATCAGAAATTTGGCTAGAAAACCTTCGACCCCGCTTCGTGTTTCCCAATTGGATACTACGTCATCCCGTTTCAAATGCAGAACTAAGGCAATGTCTTCTGGTCTAGGAACTTCTTCCATACCTGTGAAGGGTACCTGTTCAAGAATGGATATGCCCAATAGATGAGAGAACTCTTCCAAGGTGGGTACCAGCTGGTAATCTGGAAAGGTGAAGCAATGATGCTCGGGATCGAAGAACTGAAATAGTACGCTCATCATCTGTTCATCAAGATTTGAAGTAACCAGGCTGAGAAGTTGACCGTGTCTCTTAATGAATATAGAAGTCTCAGAAACTCTTGAGGCTAGTTCTTTAAGTTGGGCAGGTATCTGCACAAAGTTGACTCAGATGGTATTTCTGCGCACGGAAACCATGATCTGCAAAACAGAACAAAGATAAATTCCCTTGGTCTTTGAAATGGTTAGTGTAATGAAGCATGAATGCCATGTTATGATGCATGATGTCATGATAAACCACAGGTATAACAAACACAGATATTGCAACCACAATCAAATCACACAAAGCCCTTAGGTTTAAGGCTTGCATGAGGTCAAAGGTAATACCCTCTTGAAGTTAAGTTGGTTTCAAACCTGTCCTAGCGGAGTAACCGGGTTCTAGAGGATCTCAATATCACTAACCATCCTCCATTGGTCATGGTTTCATCTCACACAATCTTTTCTTACGGACAGAATTATTCCGAGAGTATGGTCTCAATGAGTGTAGCATCGAGTATCAATCAGTTCTCATCTCTACACCGAGGCCGGCTATCTCGCTACTTTATAATGGCCAAGTTAAGAGATTAAAGGTTCTAAGTTCAGTTGATTCTTAACGACACCACGCAGCGGCCCCATATTCTCCTCGTTTCTCCATAAGGGATACCAGTACCAACCAAAGTGCCACACCAACGTAGCTACTGCTTCAACCGTATCGATCTACGCCGTACAGTTCCCTCACAATCTATTTCTACTTACCTAAAAGGTATCCCCAGATCCGGGTTAGGATGTACAGTAACCCCCAAACAAAACCCTTAAATGTAAAGCAAACAAAGAAATCAAGAGAAGCAATTATGATGAACTAGATCCTAAGGTATACCCCACTTATTAATTCCCCAGCAGAGTTACCAGTTCTGTGATACGGTGGCAGAATCGACTGTTTGACGCTGGTTTGCATTTTGCATTTTATGTTCGCAAAATGTCGCGGTAAGCAAGAGTCGCCACCGACTTTTATTTCATCCAACCGGAAAGGAAAAAAGTACAGAAAAAATCATTTTTTGAGATATTCTGAGTACGGGGGTAGATTATAGAAAGGGAAGGTGTTAGAACCCTTTCTATCCATGGTTTTCCATGGGCTCTTAGGCACTTGCTCATCTTTTTAAAATTGCTTGTGTATGTGCTTTGTTTTCAAAAAAAATTTACTTCGTGATAACCCTTGTATCAGTCCTCAAAGGTGTGACGAAGTTGTTTTGAAAAATTATTTGAAAAGTGTAAGTGTGAAAAGTTTTGATTTGAGCAAGTACCTACTAGCATCTACCTACTCGAAAAAAGATTGTTTCTATTCTTGTTTCCTTTAGACAGCGCTATCCTACTATTGAGAAATAGGTAGCACCGTTGTTGAAGTTGTAAGGGTCAATTCGAAAGGGACGTACGATCACTAAAGCAATGTTAGGACACCTTAGTAATAACCCTAGAGTCTTAAGATCATACTCGAGGCAACATTTCTGTGGCAACATTTTCGAGGCAACATTTCCGAGGCAACATTTGAATGGGACATTTGGTCTTTTTAGACAGGAGAGCAACCACTAAGACGCCCTATGCTTAATGATCGTTTACCGAAGGCAACCGAAGTGAGAGTATACCCTAAGAGTGATATTTGCGAGTGATTTGTTTTCAATTATTTATCTTTGCACATTAGGATTTTCTAACCGTATTAATTTGTCATGCATTCTTGTCATACAATCCTATTAGCATACATCTAGACAGTTAAACATTTGCGGAAATTAAAAACGCGAGAAAGTAAATCTATGCTATTACAAGGCTTCGGTGAGGGGAATTAATTACATAGCCAAAAACTCGGGGAAAAAACGATAAGTAAAAGCCCTAAATTAAACTATTACAAACCATGAACAGTTACAAAAATATGGTCGAAATAAATAATAAACGCGCGATGAATCAAATACGAAACGATTAGGGTTTTGAACCTTGACTAGACCTATTTGCGATTGAAAAAAAGTTTTGTTATTTAAGGAAACAAAGAAATAAAAAAGAAAATCCTAATTCTAGTTAATTCTAAATTAAGAAAAATAAATTAATTTATTCCAAAAACCTATTTTTGTGTTTTTTATCTATTTGAGAAAAAGAGAAAATAAAATTAAATCAAGAGTTTTAACCTAATTTCTATTTGATTTTATTTATGAAAATAAATCACAATTTCCTTAAGTTAAACTAAATCAAATTAATTAACAAAATTAGTTTTGATAAAAAAAAGTTTAATTCTAATTTTTTGATTTCTTGATTTTTTATGATTTTATTGAAAAAAAAGATTAATTAGTGAATTAAAAAATTAGAGAAAGTATTAAAAGAATTAAAAATAAATAAATAAATAAAGATGAGATGGGCCTGTATATTAGCAATCATGGGGGTTGGAATCTGAATTTTCTGGGCCCAGATAGCTAAGGCCTGCTTGACTTTGTCAGATCTGATGCATACGTTGACCTGGAGTACATGGTGGACCTTCAATAGATAGGCCTTGGATCTAGATCGCTGGTGAATTTGGATGGCCAGATATTGGTGGCATATGGTGGAAGTTAGGCCCTGTGGTGTACCTGATTATGTGAGGCAAAATTATATGAAACAAATATTGGGACCTGGGGATCGAACCCAGGCCCTTATATCCAACTCCAATGCCTATCTACCAACTGAGCCACATGTTTTTTTGTACACATAATGGAAGTAAAATAATATAATCAAAAATCCAATAATGTATTCAAAAACGTGCTAAAATTCAAATCACCCAACCAGTGAGTGCCACGCATTGTCTTCTTCCCCAAACCGTCGTTTTAGCCTAAGATACTTTTATCTACAGACACCTTGCTGTAGGTATAGGACTGTGCATCTCAAAAATTGTCCACAAGCAAGATAAATGACCATGGCTGGTACCAATCAACTCGTCTCATCCTCACGAGCATCATGGTACCGGAATCAATGCCCAATTTTGCCTGCATTGGAAAACCCTAAACAAGAACACGAAACCCTAACTATGGCATCTCTTGATTCCTGTACTGAAAACGCAATTAAACAATACCAAAAGCTTGCAAACTCAATGATAAATAAGAATACATGAATCAAACGTGCTAATGATGCGTAAATCAATGAAAATGAAATCAAAATTTTGAGATAAACTATGGCTTATGTGCTTACGATTCCAGGCGTGAGAAATCTTGCAATTGATTGAAATCTCTTCTGGAGATGTCCAGGAGTCTGTTGGTATCGTGAGAATGGCTTGAATTGGCCTCTAGGATGGAAATTGGATCACCACTTTTTTTTGAATTTTTTCAGTTTGGTTCTTCACTATGCACGACTGTTAACCTCTTTTCTTGCCTTGGCTATGTTATGTATATGTAATGCAACACATTAGGTCAAAAAAACGAATTGAATCTTGGTCCATTATGAAGATTTGATTTGGTCTTTATCCTTGTATGATATCTTTCTATATCAAGCCAAATCATGCCAATTTTGGTTCAATTTGTTTTGCACGTTTTGGATATGATTTTCCAGCATAATTGGATTTGATTCCACCCAAAATCTGATCACAAAACAAATCTTTGATATTTTTTTGCTATTTATTGGATTTAATTTGACTTTTAAATGATAAAAATCAAAAATAAATAAATAAACAAATAAAAAGGTATGTGGATGCTGATTTGGATCGTGGACCATGTCATAAGCAATATTCAATCATGAAAAACTAGGCCCATTTGACAAAAAATGCAAATTTGAGCACATTTGTCTTTTGGCAATTTTGCAAAAATGGTCAACTTGGCCAATGCATAATTCTCTCAATTTTGACCATAGAGAGGTTTTCTTGGATTTTTTAGAAAGCTTGGTATGTCCCCTAAGCAACCATTTTAGTCTCATTTCAATTGATTCTTCCATGTTCATGTATGAAGCTTTGATCCAAAAGGTGTTTTTGTTGACTTTCCAAAATGACTATAATGTCAAAATTCATATCTCTTTGTGAGTGCATATTTTGAACTTGGTAGCTGAAGATAAATTGTAGGGAATTGCATCCTATTCAAAATGAGATTTGTATGGATCATTTTTGATAAAGTATGAGAAAGTTATGCTTGGTCAAAGTTGGGTTGACTTTTCCTGCAAAACCCTAATTTAGCAACTTTTGGGTTTTGATGAATTGTGAGCAATCATTGAGGAATCATGATCAACCCTTAATCAAATGATGAATGATACTTCAAAATGAAGATGTTGACCAAAAATATTGAAGTTTGACTGTATGTGGGCCACAGTTGACTTTTGACCTAGCAGAGTTGATTTTCGGGCATTTGAGCAGTTGACTGAGCAAACTTCTTCTGCAAGGCTTGAAACTTGACATGGATGATCTTGGAAACATATTAGGACAATGGTGAGAATTTGAGTCCTTTGTGGTTCATATATCCTGATGAAAAGTGAAACCCTAATTTGAGGTAGACTGCCTTAGGAGAGAGTTTGTCTGGTCAACTCTTGAACTTCCTTGAGCAATTTGGGGACCTCACATGACATTTGTTGAGAAATATGGGAGGGCAAATTTTGGGGTACAACATGAAATATCTCCTCTCTTGTATCATTTGCAACTTAATATCAAATATCTCAATTCTAGATTCTAGAATTGGGGGCAGACGTACCCTACGCGAGGACGACAAGGGGAATTGCCTTAACAAATTGTGTGTTCTTCTGCCTTTTCTTTATCTATATACTTGATTAACACTATGCGAAAATTAATTTGTCAAATATACATTTATTGAAATTGTGGTGTGTTGAGTTCATTTCAAAACATTGATAACAATCCTTTTAATTGGTACCTAAGAAAACTTACCACTACAATTTAGTAAAACCAAACCTAAGGTGATTTGCTCACAAGGTGTTTGACAAATTGACCAATCCACAAATTATTCATTGTGCTTATCCTTATCTCATTCAACTCATTGGTAGTAATTAATAATCATTGAGGGTGTATAAGTGATTGATCAATTGAGTAAAATGCATTGATTCTTATTTTGTCATTACATCCCATACGGTTACAATATCTGATCTTTTCAATAGAGGATCGTTTAGACGATTGGAGATTCCAGGAAGCTTTCACATATTTTTCTGAAAACAATTTTAAAAAGCGCAAGTTATTTTAAACGATCTATTTAACCCCCCCCCCCTTCTAGATCGATCACATCATCTAACAAGTGGTATCAGAGCACCGGTTCATCTGGTGCTTCACATACTTTGTAGAAAATGGAGAACGATCCAAAAGGGGTTTATACGAGAGATCCTGTTTTCACCGGTGAAAACTATAGCTATTGGAAAGATTGTATGCGTGTGCATATTAACTCTGTTAATAGAAAGATATAGAAAGTTATCTAGGATGGTCCTATGAAAATAACCATGACCAATGAGGATGACATTACCATACCAAAACCGGAAGCACTATGGGATGAGGAAGACGAGAAAAAATATAGCTATGATTGGAAAGGTAGAAATATGCTTATTGCTTCTTTAGATGTTCATGAATATTTTAGAGTATCACATTGTGCGACTGCTAAAGCAATGTGGGATGCTCTACAAATTGCCCATGATGGGACAAATGATGTTAAACTTGCTAGAAGCAATACATTAACTCAAGAGTTTGATCTCTTTCACATGAAGCGCAGTGAAACCATTGCTGATATGCAAAAGAGACTTTGTCATATAATCAATCGCTTACACACTCTTGGTCATGTTACTCCCAATGATGTTGCTACTAACAAAATTTTAAGATGTCTTAATAGGGAATAACAGCCTAAAGTTACAGCAATCAAGAAAGCAAACAATCTAGCTACACTCGACATAACAACACTATTTAGAAAGCTTCAAGATCATGAGCAAGAGCTCATCAATCCCAATAAGCATGAGAAAAAGGAAAAAAAGGAAAAAATAAAAGACATTGAAAAGAAGTCTGTCGCATTAAAGGCTTCAAGCTCAAAGTCCTCCACCAATAACTCTTATGTGAGTGATTCTAGTGATGAAGATGAAAGCTCAAGTGAAGACATGGGGCTATTTGTGAGAAAATATCCTAGATATCTCCGAAAGAATGAAGTCCAACACTTGGACAAAAATCCCATCAATTATAGAAACCAATCAAAACCTTCAAGACAAGATGAAGGCAAGAAATCTAAATCAAGAGGATCATGTTTCAACTGCGGAAAACCCGGTCACTACAAAACATAATGCTCATTGCTCAAGAAAGACAAAGGAAAAGACAAATTTCAAAAGAGACCTAACAAAGCTAGAAGAGCATACATTTCTTGGGATAGTGATGGTGAAGCCTCAAGCAAAAGGGACTCTAGTGACGAAGAAGAAACCGTCAACCTTTTCCTCATGGCTCATCAAAAGAAGAAAAGCAATGTAACTCACTCTAAATATAATCACATTGATAAAATGTCTCACATAGAATTGAAAAGAGATTTTGATACTCTACAAAATGAGGCTAAGGAAGCTTTTAAACGATTAGCCTCAAATAAGAAAAAAAATTCATACCTTGAGCATAAAGTGTCCAAATCCCAAAACGAAATGGAAGCTCTCAAGGAATCCATGGTTGAGAAAATCAAAACTAATAGCAAATATAATAAGCTTTCTTGGCATGATTGGGCTGGATGTTAAACTTGCTACATTTGGAAAAAAGAAGTAAAAACTCTTAAAGCCAAACTTGACAAGGCTTTACAACCCAAAATTACTTTTAGCATTGATAGATCAAATTTCAGAAGTAGTATGATAAATCCATATCAAAAATACACTTATGAAATAAAAGATCCTCCAAGAAAAAGTAACCTTCCCAAAACTCTAACATGTTTATATTGTTGCAAAAGGGGATACACCATTAGAAAATGTCGATTTAGGAGATTTTTGGTTCCTCAAGGCATTTTCAAATGGTTGCCAAAATGCAACTCAAGTATCATTCACACACAAGGACCCAATAAAAATTGGGTACCTACTTACCTTGTTTAAACTTGTAGGTGGAATATCTTGAGACTACAAAGAAAAGACGGTTTCTCGATAGTGGATGCTCAAGACATATGACGGGCGACATCTCCCTATATATTTTGACTTTGTGGTGAAAAAGAAAGGATTTGTTACCTATGGAGACAATAACAAGGGAGCAATACTCGATAAAGGTAGTGTAGTTAATCCCTCTTCTACTACTATCTCTGATGTCCTATTAGTTGATGGTCTTAAACACAATCTTATTAGCATTAGTCAGTTATGAGACAAAGGTTACAATGTATCATTTTCAAAAGACTGCTGCATAATTGAAGACAATGATAAGAAAGATGATGTGTTCAAAGGCTTGAGGGTAAACAATGTGTATATGCTTGACTTGAATAATCTATCTCTAACCAGAACTAAATGTATAGTCACTTTAAATGAGGATTCATGGTTGTGGTATAGAAGTCTAGCTCACTTGAATTTTGATTTGTTAAATAAAGTTGTCTCAAAATATTTAGTAGTCGGTTTACCAAAACTAGCATTTTCCAAGGATCACTTATGTGATGCTTGCCAAATGGGGAAGAAAACTAGAATCTCGTTTAAATCTAAAAACATTGTTTCTGCAACGAGACCTCTCAAACTTCTTCATATGGATGTTTTTGGACCATCTAGAATTAAAAGTCTCGGTGGTAACTATTATGGATTCGTTACTGTAGATGACTACTCAAGATTTTGTTGGACAATTTTCTTGGCAAATAAAAGTGACACCTTTCCGGCTTTTGAAATTTTTTCCAAGTTTTCTCAAAACAAATTGAACACTAGCATAGTTATTATTCGAAGCGATTACGGTGGTCAAATTGAGAATGAACTCTTTGATAAATTTTGTGAAAGATACGTTATTGATCATAATTTTTCCGCTCCACGTACCCCTCAACAAAATGGAGTGGTGGAACGTAAAAACCATATTTTAGAAGAACTCGAAAGAACTATGATCAATGAACACCGTCTTTTAAAATACTTTTGGGCTTATGCCATTAACACGATATGTTATGTTTTGAATATGGCTCTAATACGTCCTATTCTAAACAAAACTCCCTATGAACTTTTGAAAGGAAGAAAACCAAATATTTCTCATCTTCACGTATTTGGATGTAAACGCTTTGTGTTAAATAATGGTAAAGAAAGTTTAGGTAAATTTGATTCAAAAGCTGACAAAGGTATCTTTCTCGGGTACTCTCAATCAAGCAAAGCCTATAGAGTATTTAATAAAAGATTACATATAGTTGAAGAGTCTGTACATGTTTCCTTTGATGAATTTGATCTGAAATTAATCGGAAAGGGTAGTGTTTATGATGATGCAGGTGTATCTTCGGAAAACATACTACAAGATCCTAAAGAAAAGGACTCGGAATCTACTAAAATTGAAGAAGAGTTGGATCAAGTATCTGAAGAAAGAGAGGAAGATCATCCAAGCAATAAAAATGATTTTCTTTTGGAATGGAAAACCTCTAAGGATCATCCTATCGACAACATCCTAGGAGATATATCAAAGTGAGTAACAACTCGCTCTAAGTTAAGTAACTTTTGTTATCATTTTGCTTTCGTCTCTCAAATTGAACCCAAAAACTCTAAATATGCCTTACTCGATGAACATTGGTTTTGAGCCATGCAAGAGGAACTAAATCAGTTTAAAAGAAATGAGGTTTGAGACCTTGTCCCCCCTCCGCGAGATCATCGAGTTATTGGAACTAAATGGGTTTTTAGGAACAAATTAGACAAAAACGGAATTATAACTCATAATAAAGCTCGACTTGTTGTCCAAGGGTATAACTAAGAGGAAGGCATAGATTATGAGGAAACTTATGCTCCAGTGGCCCGACTCGAGGCTATATACCTTTTGCTTGCATATGCATGCTCGCAAAACTTCAAATTATTCCAAATGGATGTAAAAAGTGCCTTCTTAAATGGATACATTAATGAAGAGGTTTATGTGTCTCAACCTCCCGGTGTTGAGAATTTTGAGAATCCTAACTATGTTTACAAACTTAAATGTGTACTACACAGTCTTAAATAAGCCCCTAGGGCTTGGTACGAACGTCTTAGCGAATTCTTATTAGATCAAGGATTCTCAAGAGGAAAGGTTGACACAACTCTTTTTATTAAGCATGAAGGAAAGAATTTTATTTTAGTTAAATTTTATGTAGATGACATTATTTTTGGTTCTTATAATGCATCTTTGGTCAAGAAATTCTCTAAGATGATGCAAGGAGAATTTGAGATGAGCATGATGGGAGAGTTAAACTACTTCCCTAGACTTCAAATCAAGAAATTAATTGATGGAACATTCATGAGTCAAATCAAATATTGTCTTTACCTACTCAAGCGATTTGACATGGAAAACTCTAAAGAAATAGATACTCATATGCGTACGGCTGTGAACTTGGACCGTGATGATAATGGTAAGCTCGTCGATATAAAAAGGTATAGAGGCATGATTGGTTCCCTTCTTTATCTTACGGCCTCTCGTCCAGATATTATGTTCAATGTTTGCATGTGTGCTCGGTTTCAAACATGTCATAAGGAGTCACATTTAAAAGTCGTAAAGTGCATACTTAGGTACCTTAGTGGTACAACTAAGTATGGACTTTGGTAATCCAAGGGTAGTGATTGTTCTTTGGTTGGCTATTTCGATTCTAACTTTTTCGGTTGCAAATCGGATAGGAAAAGCACTAGTGGTACTTGTCATTTCTTTTCAAATTCTTTGGTAAGTTGGCATAGCAAAAAGCAAGTTTCAGTTGCATTATCAACCGCCAAAGCGAAATACATTGCAGCCGGTAATTGTTGTGCCCAAATCTTGTGGCTCCAACAATAATTAATCGACTTCAATGTCCAACTTGATCATATTCCTATTTTCTGTGACAATACAAGTGCCATCAACCTAACCAAAAATCCGATTTTGCACTCTCGCACAAAACATATTGAGATAAGGCATCATTTTCTAAGGGATCATGTGGAAAAGGGTGATGTTATTTTCAAGCATGTTGATAGCAAAAATCAACTTGTTGACATTTTTACTAAACCACTCACTACGTATCCCTTCCATCACATCCATAGGGAACTTGGTGTTCTCGATATCTTGGATAGGTTGTAACTTAAGTAAGTTGCATACATTTTATTTTATTGAACATATTCTCTTAATGCTTGATGCACTTATGTATAGCCTTGGTTAAAGCTCTTATCAACTCTCATGAAGGTAATATTGTTATCATCTATTCTCTATTCTTAATCATGTGTAAATGGTAAACTTGTTCTTCTTTATCTTTATTATTAAAGTACATAGGGATTCTAAGAATTATATAAATGGCATGATATCAATTGAAAAATCTGCATAAAATCAAAATTTTTTACTTTTGAGTTGACTCATAGCTTACATGCGTCAACGTGTACTTTATATTTCACTCAGCATTAATTAAAACAATTCTTGGGTCGACACAACACTCTATGAGCGGTCGACGCATCGCGAAAAATGTATGATTTATATTTCTTTATCACTTTGTTCTTTTGTTTTCTATATTCACTCTCTTCTCTCAAAACCCTAAAAACTCTCAAAACCCATCTCTCTCAAAATCTCCCTCACATACCCATTTTTATCAAGAAATTTCCCTAATGGATTCAAGGGTAGCTAAGAAGAGAACCTTCAGAGGCAGCTCCTCCAATGTTCCGTCGGATAATCTAGTAACTGCTCTTTCACTACTCTCTGATGACATTGCTGGTACTTTTGCAGACACTTTTGGTAAGAGAAACATAGTTAGACAATAGACTTTCTATCTGAAAACCTTGGGTCATATGCATCTTCCTAAAATTATTGAATTGTTAAGATTTCAGAACTTCCATTTATTTCTTGAATGTGATACATCGTATAATAAGGATTTAGTCAAAATGTTCTATGCTGGCATGCAAGGAAAGTTTGAGGGTTTTGAATTTAAATATAGAATGAACAACAAATTTTATATGGTTAGCTCGCATGTATTGAAAGACCTATTTGGTATGTGGCCAGTTGATTCCGATGCTATTAAAATATTTGATATTGTTCATGCTCCTAACTATGAATTCAAGTCGGCCTTAAACTCCATGCTAAAGAAACCTTAGAGTGACAAAATTGTAAACAGTGATTTATTTCCAAGATTTGTAACAACTGGTGCCCTAGCCCCATTTGACCTAATTCTCTTTTGGATCGTTTTCCACATCATTCGACCCAAGAAGGGAGGTCTTTCTCGTGTGGATAAACCTGAAGTTCAACTGCTTTATGTTTTAAAACATAAAATAAAGGTTCATTGGCCACACTATTTTGCTAGCCGAATGTTTGATCTGCATAACTCTGGAAGAGGCACCGCACTATGCTATCCCTCTTTCATTAAAAGAGTTCTCAATCGAGAAAAGATTAAAGTTGCAAAAATTCCTTATGTTGGTATGACTTCTGATCTTAAATTCACAAAGAAATCACTTACCTTGATGGGTTTCCAA
Source organism: Vicia faba (assembly GCA_948472305.1). Taxonomy (NCBI): domain Eukaryota; kingdom Viridiplantae; phylum Streptophyta; class Magnoliopsida; order Fabales; family Fabaceae; genus Vicia; species Vicia faba. The sequence goes on along the minus strand of CATIWC010002003.1, from coordinate 137,530 downwards.
TGGGATCACAAGGAACAAAAATACCGTTATGTTGTGAGAAGTACATTTGTTTCGTTCCAAAACAGTGATGGTGAAGAGGATGATAATGAAGAAGAATAAGAGTCTGAGGAAGAAGAAAATGAAGCAAATATGGCCGATGATGTTCCAGTTACTCAAGAAAATAATGCCAATGTGATAGCTCTTTTGGAGAAAATGCAGATCAAACAAAAGGAAGACACATTCCTTTAAAATGAGAGGATTTTGAACATCTACAACCTTGTCAAAGTCCAAAACAAAATTTTATCAAACTATTCAAATATTCAAGATCAACAGTACTCCATGTTGGAAGGCATGCTTCAATCACAAGCTGAGAACCTTGCCTCCCTTCGTTTCACCTTCCTTCAGCATTTTCCAAACCTTCCACATGATGCTCTAGAAAACAATGATACCGACAACCTATAGAATTGATTCATGTTTATATATATGTAATTCTTTTTACGTTCTTATGTTTCTTTTATAACCTCGTGCACTTATCCTTATTGACTGGTTTGTAATATTCTACATACATTTGTCTAATTATTGCATTTTATGATCCACACTAATTTCCTTTTATGTGAATACTTGTTGGTGTTTTTAGTTGCAAATGAAAAATTATGTTGCATTTGATATATTTTGTTACTCTTGACCTTGTGCTTTTTCTATTTTTGATGTTATCAAAGGGGGGGGGGGGGGGAGGGAGTGAACATAGAAGACAATACATAGCTTGCAAATAGAACACACAAACTCAGGGGAGCATACTTGAGCATTATTTTTACATCATCAAAAAAAGGGGAGTATGTGAGGGCAAAGTCCCTCTATAAGTATTTTAATGATGTCAAAACGAATATTAATCTATCTCTATTTGGGTTGGTCCTATGAAAAATCTTGCAATGGAATGATTGGAATGAAGATCTCCAGAAACACGTATTTTTGAGAAAATTCAATTTGTGCGTCGACTCAAAGATATGTGCGGTCTACTCATCATCTTCAATCAAGCCCTGGATGTGTCAGGTCAATCCATTAGGTCGTCTCAAACTGGAAATCAAAACATTCAAAGTTTGCATCGATGCAAGCCCTGAAGCGTTCGACGCACTGCACTTCAAAATGGAATTCTCTCTGACTTCTAGATGTATTGCATCGACCCTTTCGGTCGACACAACCTGGGAATCAGAGTATTCAAATTTTTCATTGACGCAAGTCCTGAAACGGTCGACACATTGCACTTCAAAACAGTTTTCTCTCCTAGTGCGGGTTGTGTCGCGCCGACCCCTGCTTCTGGTTGAGTCGACCGCTCGCTAGCCTCATATGATTTTCTGCTATGTTTGTGGGTCTTGGCTATTAGGTAACATATATATATATATATATATATATATATATATATATATATATATATATATATATATATATATATATATATATATATTCATTATGCATCATTATTTGAAGTCAACAAGAACTAGTGAAAGATACACATAGTGCTCATCATCTTCATCCTCTCTTCTCAAAAATCAACATCTACACATAATCATGGTTGTTGATTCAAGAAAATTGCTGTGGTGATAACGTTCAAATCAAGAATTCAATTCAAATTTGGGTTGAGCAATTATGGGTTGTTCTTGAATAAAATCATTGAGATTTTATCCTCCATGATTCCTATTGGTGCGGGGGTCTTTGCTTCATTGAATTCAGTCGAGTGAAAGGATTAAGAAACGTGGGTTTGCTTAATCAAGTAGCGGTAATCGGAGGATTGTGAAGATTGATTTGGAGTCAAATTGCTTGCGATCGACACCAGCCGAGTGAAAGGATTAAGAAACGGTGGGTTTGCTTAATCAAGTAGCGGTAACCAGAGGTTTGTTCGAAGAATTTGGCACTTGGTTTTGCTCAAACCAAGGAAAGGGAAGAAGATTGTTACATCAGCAACATTAGTCTGTTTGTATTATGAACTATCTCTTCTCTTGTATCATTTGCAACTTAATATCAAATATCTTAATTCTAGATTCTAAAATTGGGGATAGACGTACCCTACGCGAGGACGACAAAGGGAACTGCCTTAACAAATCGTGTGTTTTTCTGCTTTTTCTTTATCTCTGTACTTGATTACTACTGTGTGAAAATTAATTTGTCAAATCTGTATTTATTGAAATTTTAGTGTGTTGAGTTCATTTCCAAACATTGGTAACAATACTTTTGATTGATACCTAACAAAACTTACCACTACAATTTAGTAAAACCAAACCTAAGGTGCTTTGCTCATAAGGTGTTTGATAAATTGACCAATCCACAAATTATTCATTGTACTTATCCTTATCTCATTTAACTCATTGCTAATAATTAATAATCATTGAGGGTGTATAAGTGATTGATCAATTGAGTAAAACGCATTGATTCTTATTTTATTATTACATCCCATACGGTTACGCATATCCGATCTTTTCAATAGTGGGTCGTTTAGAAGATTGGAGATTACAGGAAGCTTTCGCACATTTTTCTGAAAACAATTTTAAAAAGTGCAAATTATTTTAAACGATCTATTCAACCCCCCCCCCCCCCCCCCTTCTAGATCGATTACGTCGTCTAACAAGAGAGAGAGAGAGAGAGGTAAAAATTAAAATAAAAATGGTATTTTGATTAACTTGATAATTTGGGATTGAGATAAAAAGCTATCATAATTATTTATTTTGTCTAGACCTGTGATTAGTTTTTGTATTAAATAGGGCGCCGAAATAGTTGTGTTGTCTAGTCCTGAAATAGTTGTGTTGGCTAGTGATTGAAAAAAAAATTAAATTAAATATTCAACGATAACTTTCCAGTTGCATAATTTTATTATATTATACTACTACAAAACCTTACAAATCTACCACTACAAGAAAGTTGGTTTGTTTCCAATGGAAAACCCCTCACAAAAGTGAAATTTCGAGAGAGTAGAGCACCTCCAAACATACGTCATGGCAACTTTTTTTCTTGGGGTTTAATCCCTTGTAAAGTTGTTGGGAGATTAACTCCTCGTAAACTTCTGTAGGTGACTAGACAGGCAACAATCATGCAGACAGACAAAATGTGCCAGTTTCTTTTGATTTGACATTTTTTGTTAGGGGTTAAACCTCTGGCAAAGGGTGCGGAATTTTGATTGGGGATGAACCCCTAGCAACTTTGCATAATAATATAAAAAAGACTTAAATTCACTTTTAGTCTCCACTAGTTTGATGTTTTTTAATTTTTAGTCTTCGCACTTTAAAAATTAATTATTTGTCTCCCAACATTACATTTATTAGGATTTTCATGGTCTCGCTCAAACTTTTCACATGTGGCCTTCTCATTAATGAAGTGACACTCTACAACGGAGTCAGGTCAAATTTTATTTCATTTTAATTAAAGTTAATTATTTTTTAATTTTATAAATTATTAATAAATTTTTAAAATCCATTTTAATTTAATATTAGAATAATTTAAATATGCAAAATAGCAATATTACAAGCTAAGAAAACTCCAAACAAGATTCAAACAAATTTAACCTCTATCCTTTTCTAGCAACAAGATTTAACATTCATATCCCAAGTTTTCTACAAAACAAGACAATACTACTTACCTACAATTCTCGAGTTAAAAAAATCTCAAAACACTTTCTACAACAAAGCCACCCACTGCTTTCCAATATAATCAACAAAATGCAACTAATTGCTAACTCCAATTGTATTCCAGATTTAACAACCATGAATAAAATTACCAAAAATGTTTAATATAAGCCACACATTATAAATGCTTTATTGTTGTAGGATAAACCCAAACACCATAAAAAGGAACAGTTTCAGGTTAAATAAACCACATCAACAAAATATGTGCAGAAGAAACAATTTCAATAAAGTATACATTGGTATAAAATATTGGTTACAAAGTAAACACAATATGTTCATAAAAACAATTTCAATAAAGTAAACAATTTCAACAAAAATCTTTTTACCTCATCATCCACATTGTTGTACCCCAAAATTTTCCCTTTCACTTATCAATAATTTTGCTCACAAGATCTCCTTGGATTCAAGAGTGCACTAGGGTTTGATTAGCTCAAGAAACCTCCTTAGGCACTGATGACCAAAACTTAGGGTTTGAGTTTGCACAAGGATTTTTGAACTATAAATGCTTCATATGACTTTTATGGACCATTATGGACCCCCAAGATTACACATGTCAAGTTTCAAGTCTTAGATCACACTTTTGATCAGTCAATTGAACAATTGACCTAAAAGTCAGCTGTATTGGGGAAAAAGTCAACCATGACCAATTTACAGTCAAACCTCATAATTTTTTATCCACATCAACATTTTAAACCCATATGTATCAGTTGATCAAGTTTGGACCATAATTCCTCAAGAAGTTTGATCAAATCTCCAAAAGGGCAAAATGGTCAAAATTAGGGTTTTGATTGGGAAAGGGCAACTTCTGATTTTTGACCTAAAAAATGGTCAATTGGTTTAAGGCATGATCTCAAGAGTCCAACTGAATCATTTTAACCTAATTACATGGTTCAAAATATTGCAAGTCCATTGGATTGACGGATGAATTTTGCAGTCAACTGATCAAAAGTCAACTGTATACTGAAAAGTCAAACTTTGACTTTTTGGTCAAATACAAGTGTCAAAGATCACAATTCATCAAAACATGTCAAAATATGAAACTTGTTCATCAATAAATCAAGAATTCAAGATTTCATCTTGAAATGTTAAAATTTCTTAACTTAGAAATTTTTCTAAGTATGGAAAATTTCTTATTTTTTTCATAACTTTGAGCCAAATTTTCACCATGATGCAAGATGATTCAAGAGAAACTTCCAACATGAAAGTTGTATATCTCCATGAAATCTACAACTTTTCATCACACAACTTCTTCCAAAAATGCTTGGATCTCAAGTTACAATTTTATGAACATAGGGTCATGAAACAAAACACTTAGTGAAATTTTGCCCTAATTTGGACAGGATTTTGACCTAACTCCATGACACGTTTTCACATAGTTCCAAGGGGGATCTTCAAAAGCAATTCAAAGAGTGGTTGTAGATCATGTTACAAGCTTTCCAAAATGTCCAATAACTCCTTGAGATCATTCTTGAGTAGGGAGAATCGAAGAGATGAAGTTAGTGTTTTGTCACTTGAATTACAAGGCATTTTGTGATGAACAAGAATTCAATTTCAAACCTATGCTTCATAATCTTGTTTTGCAGGCCTCTAAACCCAAATATCTCTCCATAATCAGAAGATTACACTTGCTTTTGAGCTATTATCCAAGTGTTCCAAGCATTGTCCAAGCCAATTTGCCATTTTAGGAAGAAAGTTACCATTCCATTCTTGAAAAGTTGCTTTAATCACAAAGTCAACTTGTCTTGAGCTTCTAACTTGTTCTTTCTGCACACACAACCCATATAAACCAAAAGTAAGGTGTCTAAGGCCTGAAGAAGCTCAGGACATGCTTGTACAATACTTGAGATTTGTCATTTCACTTTTCTTAAAAAGCAAGTTATAGAGCCATAACCCTATAACTCAGAAGCCTTGAGTGATTTTGTGCTCTAACCTTTTCCATACATATTAACAAGTCAATTGCAACACAACACACATTTTACAAGTCCTAAAACTCACCATCTCCATTTCCACTCGTGCGTTTTGAAAACTAATTATCCAAACATCTTCCATACATCATATCAAAGTGATCCAGGCCCTCATTTCCCAACTGTAACTCCTCCATCATCATCCACCATTTTCAAAACTAAAGCTTGCAACTTGACTTGAGTAGGGAGTTCCAGCCATCCTCAAAGCAAAAGTAGGAGTTGGAACACATTCAGGGAGGTCTAGGCAAGCTATAGAAATCATCAGGCCATCACAAAGGTTTCTCAAACTCCATACACGACTCCGGCTACAAAAGGTAATTTTTCAAACTTCTATCTCTTCATACAGATATCATTTGAGTTTGGTTTATGAAGATAAAATGTAGATACCACTGCCACGAAGTTGTACATATCCATAGTTTACATTTATATGGCCAGGGCTTAGAGAATTTTAGGATTGAAGTTTTCTGCAATTTTTAGGTTTTGAATTAGGGCTAGAAAAATTCTCATTCATCTTTGATTGTTAGCTTAAGTTGTTTATATGTTTGGATTCGTGGGAAAAAATGCCACAACTTTCATGTTTGAACTTTTCATTTTTGTTGAGAGATGAAGAAGATACATGTCCTTTGGCTGTAGGTTGAAAATGAAGTCTTCAGAACACGTTTTGCCTTACATATTTATTATTTCATTTGTATTAACGGATGTATAGCCACCCCAGTGGTAAGGCAGCGCGCTGGTAATCAGGAGGTCATGGGTTCGAGCCTCAGCGCACGCTGCCTTTTGCTTTTTTCTCATTTTTTACATTTTTTTTTGTTCTTTCCAGCGCATGGGCCTTCCTCCTCCCGGGCCTGATTTTTTTTCTAACATTCCTCCCCCCTGTTTCATATTTGCACCCTGGCCCAATTTAATTTTATTTCTTCATTTTTTTGTTTTATTTATTTTCTCAAATATATTTTCTAAATACAAAAACTGATAAAAATGCAAAAAAATGATATTTTATATTTTGACTTATTTCACTTTATTTTTCCATAAATAATTTTTTTTTATTCTTCATACTTTATTTATTTATTTATTTAAGTAAATCTTATAAACTTAATTAATATTGAATTTGTTTTTTCTCCACACCATTTAAAATATATTATTTTAATACCAAAAGGACTAGAAATATTTTATAATGCTATAAATATTTTCAAGATAAAAAAATGTCAAAAAATATTTTTCTTAATCTTATTTTCTTTTGATTAATTAATAGAATTAGGTTTTTCACCTAAAATCTTTTTCTCAATAATTTCCAAACTTAATAAACTATTTCCTTTATTTTCTTAGGTTAAGGTAAAAATTCCTTTTCATAAAAAATCAAACAAAATATTCATTTTCTTCACATTTATCTTCTTGCATATTTAATTCATCTTGTGTATTATTTATTTCAATTCTTGTATAAATTCAATTTGGTTGTAATATACTAATTAGGGTTTAATTTCTTGCAATCTCCATTTGTAATTTGTACACCCCCTCCCACAAATGTTGTAATAGCGTAGTAACTTTAAATTTCGTAATTTATCGCTTTTATATAACATGCTAGTAATTAGGGTTTGTATGGAAAGACTAAAATCAATACTTAGCAAAACCATAATTCAAGACAAAAAACAAGCATGAAAACAACACACTTGCACACAAGCACCCCTAGGGTTATACCACTTGGCTGCCTTATACAAAATGGCCATATTACGCATGTAAGGTATCTTAGCAAAAACAAGCAAATACAAGATCATAGTCCCTCGGTGACGCTACCTAAGTTGCCTTACAAATGATCTTAGTCCCTCAAAAATAATGCTAAGATACCTTGCAATATTGCTAGTCATGGTTATACGATGACCCACGCTCGTCTCGTTTACATCCAAAGATAAGGTTGCTTACCAAATCAATGGTAAGACAACAATGTCAAAGGAAAAGAAAATGAACAAGAAAGACATTTGAGTAGGTAGATTGCTCCTAATTACTTGCTCCATTTCAAAACAAACATCCTTGCTATTTTCAAAAGAAACAACACCTACACATTTCAAAACATCTTACAAACTTGAAAACATTTTCAAAAGATCAACATCTTTGTATACATTCTTATGAACGAGAATCATTACAAATATTGCCTAAATGAGGGCCTCTTTACAAAAAATACTTTCAAAAACCACACCAAACACATTTTCAAACAAAAGCAAGTGATCTAGCAAGTAACTAAGAGCCCATGGAAAACCATGGATGAAAAGGGTGCTAATACCTTCCATTTTCATAATCTACCCACCGAACTCAAGAAACAATCTCAAAGGTCTTTCCTGTGCTTTTTCACCTTTCCTTTTGGATAAAAGAAAAGTCGGTGGCGAATATTGTTAACAACAACATTTGCAATCAAATGCAAAACCCTCAAGTCAGTTCTCTCACCGTACCATACACATCAACAAAATCTTTATAGAAATAAGTAAAGAATCTATGGGTAGGTAAGTAGTGTTTTTTGTGGAGATTGAGAAAGCAGAAGTTGAGATCAAAAAAGAGGAAAGAGATTAAGTAGTGTTTAATTTCTTATTGATAGAGTTGTTTGGGGGAGATACTAGGAGCATAGATATATAGTGTAGTAATAAACACCTTTGTGAGAGATACATCACTTATCCACCTAAAACCTTAAGGTGATAGGTGAGTGGGTTCTCCCACTTATATATGCGTAAGTCTCCACATTCCTATCCAATGTGAGACTATTTACCCACTTACTCACACTTGCTATATTATTTCAACACCCCCTTCCCCCCTCAAGTGTGAGTCCACAATACTTCCTCACTTGTATCGTCATTGACATCTTGTAATGGAACACCACTTCTTGGGCATATTTCGATACAAGGAAATATTTCCCCACTTACTCACACTTTCTATAATATTCCAACAAGAACTTAGATTCAAATGAGCTATAATTATGCTTGAGAGTTTGTACTTGAGCAACAATGGTGCGGGGAGAGAAAATGAATTAGGGTTCTTTGTTTTTCCAGAAAAGAAGAATAGGAAAATGTTATTATTTTATATTTAAATTATCCAATTATAAATTAAAATGGAATTTAAAGTTATTAATAATTTATAATTAATTAATTAATTTTTATTAAAAAAATATAACATGATTCAATGGGATCAAAGCCGCGTCATTAATGAACATGCCACAAGTACAAAATTAGAGGAAAATCATGAAAATCCTAAGGAATGTAAAGTTCAGGACCAAAAAGTTAATTTTTAAAATGGAGGATTAAAATATGAGATGACTTCTGCATAGACAAGGCGCCATATGAGATGACTTATAATATAAATTTTCTGAGGAGACACTATCTCATATGACACATGGGTATATTTCTGTTTCCTATAAATAACTCCTCCATTCCTCCACCATTCTTCACACCTCTTCTCACTTTCTCCCTATTTTCTTCTTCATTTCATCTAACACGAGTTTCAAAAGAGACAGGTATCTTTGTTTCTTGGCTATCAAACCTTCGATTAAAATGAAATTTTGGAAAATCCATTATATGGACCATCTTAAGAGGTCCTTGATCCAATGGTTAGACGGGGAGATCCAAGATGGTGAAGTCATTAGAAGAATTTAAAGACTTAGAACGACTACTTCACAAGTAACGGGGAACCAAAATGTTGGTGGGATGATGTCAAAAATTACAATGATGTAATGGTGATGATGCATGAATTAGATGAAATTGTTTTGACAGTTGTATAGATCTTTTGTTGTGTTAAGTAATTTTATTTGTTGTCTGTGTTGTTGTTTTAGTCTTGTTTGTGTTTGGTTTGTTGTAACCAATCAACTTAATGAATAAAAAAGTTTAGTTCATTTATAAACATATATTACAAAGAGTGCATACAATAATTAAGTTGTGGAGCTTGTTGTGCGAGTAGGATAATTGTTTCGTGCGTGTATGACCTAACGAAATATACCATACTTTCTTTCTAGCTTGTCATCCATATTCATTTCGCTTCTAATACGCGTGTTGTTGGGGTGACTCTTTTTCTTCCTTCGCATTTTGCCATTGTACCAAAATACTTCCCCTTCATATGCAGGCCAATAATCTTCTTTTGCTATCATTGGAAATCCATTGTTGTATACGTCGAGCAAGGTTTTGGTCTTGTAAATGGGTGATAGCAGTGTTAATGTATCTAGGTTGTGATACGGTGGAAGAACCGACTGTTATGTACTTCTTTTTGCGTTTTGTATTCGCAAATATGCGGTAAGCAAGAGTCGCCACCGACTTTTCTTTTATCCAACAAAGGAAAGGGTGAAAAGAACAGAAAAAGACCTTTTCGAGATGTTTTGAGTAAGGGGGGTAGGTTATGGAAAGGGAAGGTGTTAGCACCCTTTCCATCTGTGGTTTTCCACGGGCTCTTAGAGGTTTGCTCATTTTTAAAATACCTTTCTGCGTTGTGTTTGAAAATGTTTTGAAAGCGCCTTAGTTCGGCGAACTTTGTAATGTTTCTCGGGATAGTGGAGAAAGTATACAAAGTGTTTTGAAAATTGTTTTTGAAAAGTAGTTTTCTGTGTAAGTGCAAAGTGTTTGAGCAAACTTCTAACAACTATCTACTTTATTACTCGAAAAGGGTCATTATTTTCCTTTAGAAAATGCTATCCTACTATTAGTGAGTAGGTAGTTTTATCGTTGAATGTTGAGGGACAATCGAAGGGACATTTTACAGTCATAAGGGAAACATATGGAGACGCTTTAGCAATTTTTGTTTAGGCACTAGATCATTTACCGAAAGGTAACACCGTAGGGTCATCGAGGGACTATGATCTTTTGATTTTTACGGGTCTTTGCTAAAGCGTCCATATTCTCGAGGGCATGACTGTTTTATTTTCCGAAAGGCAACCGAAGTGGGCGTACCTTAGAGGTGTATATGTGCATGTGTGTTGAGATTCAGTTATTTTTGTATTTTCATTAAGTTAGCTAACGTTTTAATTTACAGTCTTATCATACAATCTTATTTACTAACAATTAATATAGCAAAATAATAAAGCAGTAAATGTGTGAAAAACAAAAAGCAAAAAAGTAAATCCTAAACTATTACACGGCTTTGGAAGAGATACAATATAAGTGCATGAAATAAAAGTGCGGAATTTTAAATCTAAAACTTTTACACCCATAGGCAGTTACAATATTAATGTGAGAATAAAAATAAACGCGCGCGAAATAAATAATAAGTCTAAAAACCTAAAAAGTTCTAAGTAAACAAAATTTTGTTTTGTTTTGTTAAGAAAACAAATTAATTCTAAATTTAATTTTAATTAAGAAAATAAATGTCGAATGAAATAAATCCTAATTCTAATATTTTTTATATTTTTTATTAAGAAAATAATTTAAATTAAAATGAACCTAAGTCTAATTGATTTTAAGTTGATTAAATAAAATTAAAATGATTAATTAATTAATTAATATAATTTTAGAAAGAACCTAAATCTATTTATTATTTTTTGGATTTTTTATGATTTGTTAAAAAAATGACTTTTGAAAATAATAAACAAAAATAAAATGAATGAGAAAATAAAAATGACATTCGAATTGACCAATCAAGTTATGGATCTTTGCCACGCCACCCTTGACCGGAGTCAAAGGAATTCAGGGATGCCGGAGTTGCCCTCCGGTCATCTTCCCCGGTGAAGTGAAATCGTGTTCCTGCAAAAGAGAGAGATTCGAGGCAAACCAAAGGGTCTACTCCATACAAAAATGCCTCCTGAGTCCAAATCTGGCCTCAGTTTGGCCTATAAGTTCTTGCATTTTGAGTTACGGATAAAAAACCCTAACACGGTTTGAAAATGGCATATCACGATTCAAGCGTCATGAACTTCATGCTAAGCTCTTGATCTGTTCTAATGATGCCTAGCAACTCATACATACATGTCAAAGCATTCAAAAACACGCAAACATGAGGTTTTGAATTTTAGAAACTTTACCAAAACAGGCGATGATGATATTCCTGATCTGGGGCTTGAAACAGTATGCTAGAGGGTTGGATTAAGTCCCTGGAAGCCTCAGGGGGTGTTTGAATCCTTGGTTTGGCTTGAGGAGAGCTGGAAGTGGGTGTTTAAAATTTCACGATTTGGATAATTCTTTGCAAATTTGGTAGAGCTTATGGTACATCGTGTATGTCTGCATTTGGCTTGCCAAGGTGATGTATTTATTGGGTAGAAGGGAGAGACAAGGTTATATGGAAATAATCAATGCCATAACTCATGTTTTTAAACCAAAATCCAACAAATTAAAAAGCTTCCAAATTTTCCAAAACTTGCCATTTCCATGCTAGCATGTATCTGGACATTTGTGCACGAAAAATAGGCCTCAAGACTGATCCAAAACACTAGCCCACATGTCCAAAATATTAACCTTTTATTTTATGCATTTATTTTGTATTTATTTAATTTTTAAATTGAATAAAAATCAAAATAAATGCAAATAAAATCTAAGGAATGCAAAAGTGATTTTAGAGACCCTTCATAATGTCATGAAAGTGTTTGAAGTCTAAAAGTTTATCCATTGCCCTAAAAATTCAAGTTTGCTCAATGCACCATTCTTGAAATTTCCAAAATTTTCCCAACTTGAGCAAGCCACAACTTGCTCAATTTTCAACTCATGATGATGATCTTGGAGTTTTTGGAAATCCCAAGATGTCTACTTCAATCTTTCTTTTGATAAATTTTGCATTTGAATATGTTATCTTGATGTAAAAGGTCTTGGCAAAAAGTGGCTTTTGTTGACTTTTTGAAAATGACCTGTAACGTCTGAGCTCATATCTTTCAAATGGTGAATCTCTTGAGCTTGTCGGATGAAGAGAAGTTGTAGGGGATTGGATTCTCTTCAAAATGAGCTTTGGTGGGAAAATTTTTTATAAAGCATGAGAAAGTTATGCCTGGTCAAAGTTTGGTTGACTTTTCCTATAGAAACCCTAATTTAGCAATTCTTGACTTTTAATGAATTAGGAGTATTTATTGAGGAATCATGATCAACCCTTGATAAAATGATGGATATAACTTCAAAATGTTGATGTTGACCAAAAATCTTGAAGTTTGACTGTACATGGGCCACAATTGACTTTTGACCTAACATAGTTGATTTTCCAATACTTGAGCAATTAATTGAGCAAACTTATTGTGCAAGGCATGAAATTTTGCATGGATAATCTTGAAGTCATATTAGGACCATGGGAAGAATTTGAGACCTTTGGAGTTTAACCATCTTGATGAAAATTGAAACCCTAGTTGGGGGCTCATTTCTTTAAGAGGAGAATTTGTCTGGTCAATTCTTGGTCATCCTTGGGCAAGTTGGGGACCTCAATGGGCATGTGTTGAGTAAAAAGGGAGGGAAAATTTTGGGGTACAACAACTGCCCCTGTTCAATCTTCTTGGACCCGAGGATGTAGATTGGCTTGTCTGCCTTTCGTTATCTGAAGGTAGAAGATGATTGAACACTAGAGTGCCCATAAATTTGCACTCGTCTGAAGTGACACTGTTGGTGAATAATATCATATATAAGCTTACAGATGCCATTTGGAAAAGATAACAAAAGACTGTCGGAGATGGGCTTAAAGATTCCATCCAAGGAATATGACGAAGACTCGTCGGGGATGGGCTTAGAGATGTCATCCAAAGAATATGACAGAGAGTCGTCAGAGATGGGCTTAGAGATACCATCTAAAGTAAATGCTGACTTCATAAGAAATTGCTTTATGGGGATTCCTGTTCCTGGGGTCTGAGGAGGAGTCTACTGGGGAATGTTTTAGGGGAATAGAGTCTAGGAACTTCGGTTGTCCATTACTCTATTGGGGAGTTATCTCTTGAAATCAAGTTGTTATCTGGTCGGGATCCAGGCTTCACAATGACTTGTTGAGGACAATAAGACTGATTGATATCTGGTCGTATTCTAGGATTCACAGTGACTTATTGCGGAATATGAAATTAACTTCTATCTGGTCAGTTCCAGGATTCGCAGTATTTGTAGGCATTAAACTGTTATCTGGTTGTATCCAGGCTTCAACGACTTGAAGAAATTAAGCGGTTATCTGGTCGGGTCCAGGCTTCAACTTGAATCTGAGGTACACCGTTATCTGGTCCAGTCCAGGCTTAGGTGTCATAGGTTATACTATCGTATGGTCGGGTCCAGGCTTCATAGTAATTAAAAAACTGCTATCTGGTCGGACTCCAGGCTTTACAGTATCTTTAACTGGATAAGAATCAGAAAATCTTAGGGTCGATTTAACTGAACCAGAGAAAGTATCTACCAGAAAAGAATCAGTAATAAATCAATGGTCGATTTAAACTGAACCAGCAGAGGTCTTGATTTATCTTTGAATTGATAAGAATCAGAAAAATCTTAGTGTCAATTTAACTGAACCAGAAAAAGGTCTTGGATTGTCTTGAACTGGAATAGAAATCAGGAAAATCTTAGTGTCAATTTAACTGAACCATAGAAGGTCTTAAATTAACTTTGACTGGAATGGACATCAGAAAAATCTTAGTGTCGATTTAAATGAACCAGGAAAAGGTCTTGGATTATTTTCAACTTGAATAGAAATCAGAAAAATCTTTGTGTCGATTTAACTGAACCAGAGAAGATCTTGAATTAAATTTGACTAGAATGGAAATCAGAAAAATCTTAGTGTCGATTTATCTGAACCAGAGAAAGGTCTTGAATTAACTTTGACTGGAATGGAAATAAAAAAAAATCTTAGTGTCGATTTATCTGAACCAGAGAAAGGTCTTGAATTATCTTCAATTGGATAAGAATCAGAAAAAACTTAGGGTCGATTTGACTGAACCAGAGAAAGGTCTTGGATTAACTTTGACTGAATGGAAATCAGAAAAATCCTAGTGTCAATTTAAGTGAACCAGAAAAGGTCTTGAGTTGTCTTCAACTGGAATAGAAATCAGGAAAATCTTAGTATCGATTTAACTGAACCAGAAAAAGAAGTCTTGGAGAATATCTGTGATACGGTGGGAAGAACTGACTGTTTTTGGAATGCTGGTTTGCATTTTGCGTTTGTTTTTGCAAAATGTCGCGGTAAGCAAGAGTCGCCATCGACTTTTATTTTATCCAACAAGGAAAGGAAAAAAGCACAGAAAAATTCCATTTTTGAGATTTTCCGAGTACGGGGGGTAGATTATAGAAAGGGAAGGTATTAGCACCCTTTCTATCCGTAGTTATCTACGGGCTCTTAGGTACTTGCTCATCATTTTGAAAATTGTTTTCATGCCGTTTGTGGGTTTTGAAAAAAGTTTATGTTTTAACTTCGATTTAACTCTTGCTTCTGTCTTCAAGAGTGTAATGAAGTGTTTTTGAAAACTTGTTTGTAAAAGAGTGTAAGTGTGAAAAAAAAGTTTTGTTTTGGATGAACAAGTATCTAAGAACTAATCTACCTACTCAAAAAAGGAATCATTCTATGCTAATTTCCTTTAGACAATGCTATGCCACTATTAGTGAGTAGGTAGCACCGTCGTTGGAGTTTTAGGGTCAATTCGAAAAGAGGGACATGCGGTCACTAAAGCAATGTTAGGACGTCTTAGCGGTAACCCTAATGTCTTAGATCATTTATTCGAGGCAACCATTTTGAGGCAACTATGATCTTTTAGACAAGAGGGCGACCTTTAAAACAGCCTATACTCAATGACCGTTTACGAAGGCAACCAAGTGGGGTGTACCATAAGAGTGCACATGTGCGGGTGTGTTGATTTCAGTTATTTTTATCTTTGCACATGTTTAGGGTGATCTAACCATTTTAAAATTAAACATTCATTCTTGTCATGCAAAACCCTATTATCAAACATCTAACAGTTGTATAATTTGCGGAAATTAAAGATGCGGAAATTAAACTAAATTATTACAAGGCGTCGGGTATTTACATCGCCAAAAGCAACCCTTTGAAATTTAAAAGCGGAAAAATAAATATCCTAATTAATTATTACAAACCGGGAGCAGATACATTAATTGGATAAAGAAAAATAAAACGCGCGAGAAATTGAATCGAATGCGAAACTAGGGTTTTGACCCTCTTAGTTAAAAAAAAGTCTTTTGTTGTTTTTATTTTTAAGAAAAGAAATTAAATCCTAGAATTAAATGCTAAATTAATTATTAAATAAATTAATTAATGAAAAATATTAAATGACATGTTTTTGGAGTTTTTGTTATTTAGGAAAGAAAATAAAATAATTAAATTAATGATTAAAACCTATTTATTCTAATTGATTTTAAATATTTACAAAATCAATTAAAGTTATCTAGAATTAATAACCTAATTAATTAATTAATATTTATTAATAAAAAATAAAGTTCTGAATATTAATTGGGTAAAAATAATATTTTTGTGATTTTTTGATAAAAATAAATTATTCTATTGGTTAGTAATTAATTAAACAAATTAAATGAAAATAAATAAAATATAGAAAGATAGAGGAATGGGCCTGATTTATTTGGTGTGAATAGCAATTATTCTGGCCCATTGATGTTGGTCCAGATTGACTTTTTGGATCCTGTATGCAGGCGTTGACCTGGTCCTTTGGTGCACCTCCCATGATGACCACCAGATCTGGCCATCTGGCACATTGGCTAGTGAGGGAGTATGATGGTCTCTTGGCATGCGCGTACACTGGATCTCCTGAAAGAAATAAGAAAAATGGCAAATGCTGGAGGCAGGGATCGAACCCTTGACCTCCAGCCTTGGGATCCTTATGCGCTGATATGTTTACCACTAGGCCACTTGCATTTGATTGTTATCATAACACAAAACAATAATAATATAAGAAAACAAATGTGTTAGTGGGATTTTTGCGCGAAATTCAAACAGGCCAATAGAGGGGTGCCACATGGGTCGTCTTCTTCCTGGAACCGTGGGTAAAAGTTTGACAACTTATACCTACGGACAAATGTCTGTTGCTAAAGGCATTGTTCACTCCAAAATCCTCCATGGGCAACATAAATGGAAGCTAGCGCCATGGTTGAGCTCGTCTTGTTCCCCTAAACATGATAGTACCCTTCACGAATGCCAATTATTCTTGTAATCAAAAACCCTAAAAAACTCCAAAAAACCCTAACAATGGTGATCCACGATTCAGTCCATATAAATGAAATTGGCTATTGTAAAAAGCTTGCAAATGGTATGGTGATCAAGAATGTGCCATTATTTTATACAATAGATGCAAGAATGAAGCTAATCGATTTCAAGAAAGAGATGATACCGTGACGACCTTACAGTGCACCGGAGGACTTGAACACGATTGGTCTTGATTGCTTTAGGTTCCTGAGATTGCCAGGAAGCGATTGGGAGAAGTGTCAAGCCTTGAAACTGCCTCTAACCTCTGTTTCGATCTCACACTTTTTACCTCTTTTTGCAAATTTTGTTCTTGCTCTATGCTTGATCTCAAATCCTAATTTTTGTCGGCCTCGCCTCCTTATGTATTGTACAATACATTAGGGTTGCAAACTCTGTCCAAATCTCTCTCCATCAATGACTTTGAATTTGATTTGATTCTTCTTTAACAACCTTCCAAATTTGGCTCCTTTGCAATCTCTTTGTACACAATTGGATTGATGCGAATTTGAATGCCTTGCTAGCTGTGATTAAAGCCTGAAACAATCAAAAGATCCATTGTTATCAATGCTTTGGATTTTATTTGATTTTATTTGATTTAAATCAAATTAATTCAAATAAAAATCAAAATAATTAATAAAAATATGATATGGACACATGGACAAGGCTAGAGCACGTGGGCTATAATTCCAACTCAAAACAAGTGAAAAAGAATGGGCCCATTTGGCAAAATTTGAAGTTTTGGGCATAGTTGACTTTTGGCAATTTTGCAAAAAAGTCCAACTTCAAAAATGCATAACTTCCTCAATTTTGACTCTTTGGAGGTCTTCTTGGACTTTTTAGGAAGCTTGAGATGTCCTATAATCAACCCTTTTGGTCTCATCTCGATTTGATATTCCATGCTCAAGTATGAAGCTTTGACAAAAAAGTGTTTTTGTTGACTTTTCAAAATGACCTATAATGTCCAAATTCATAACTTCTTGTGAGTGCATATTTTGAACTTGGGAGATGAAGATGGATTGTAGGGAATTTCATCCTATTAAAAATGAGGTTTGGATGGGTTATTTATCATAAAGTATGAGAAATTTATGCTTGGTCAAAGTTGAGTTGACTTTTCCTACAATACCCTAATTTAGCAACTTTTGAATCTTGATGAATCTTGAGCAATCCTTGATGAATCATGATCAATCCTTGATCAAATGATGAAATATACTTCAAAATTAGAATGTTGACAAAAATCTTGAAGTTTGACTGTATGTAGGTCACAGTTGACTTTTGCCCTAGCATAGTCGATTTTTGGACCTTTGAGCAATTGACTGAGCAAAATTCCTCTGCAAGGCTTGAAACTTGACATGGATGATCTTGAGAACATATTAGGACGTTGTTGAGAATTTGGGACCACTTGGACTCAAGGATCTTGATGCAACATGAAACCCTAATTTGAGTAGACTGCCTTAGGAGAGAGCTTGTCTGGCCAATCCTTGAGCAACATTGAGCAACTTGGAGATCTTTCTTGCCATGTTTTGAGAAATATGGGAGGGTAAATTTTTGGGTACAACAGCTGCCCCTGTTCAATCTTCTTAAACCTGAGGATGCAGATTGGCTTTCGCGCCTTTCGTAATCCGAAGGTGGAAGTGGATTGAACACTAGAGTGCCCAGAAATATGCACTCGCATGAAATGATAATTGTCTTACGACGCCGGGAATGGTCTTATAGATGCCATTTGGAAGAGTGTCAATCGCATAAGAGATTCCTTAGCGAGAGCTTGTATACTAGTTGTTGAGGAAGATTCCGTTGGGGAAGTCTGATCTTTCGTGGAGAGAGATAGAAATTTAGGAGCTTCGTCGTCCGTCATTCTGCTGGTGAGTCGTCTTTGTTGATATTTAGGAACTTCAATCGTCCATACTCAACTGAGGGAACAACTTTTGCTGAGATTTAGGAGCTTGTCCGTAATTCGACTGGTTTTGTCAAGATTTAGGAGCTTGTCCGTAATTCAAATGGTTTTGTCGAGATTTAGGAGCTCGTCCGTAATTCAACTGGTTTTGTCGAGATTTAGGAGCTCGTTCGTAATTCAACTTAAGCAACCATCTGTTGAGATTTAGGAACTCGTCCATAATTCAACTGAGGAAACATCTCTGTTGAGATTTAGGAACTCGTCCGTAATTCAACCGAGGAACATATCTGTCGAGATTTAGGAACTCGTCCGTAATTCAACAACTTTGTCGAGATTTAGGAACTTGTCCGTAATTAAACTGGGGGAAATAACTTTGCTGAGATTTAGGAACTCGTCCGTAGTTCAACTGAGGTACATATCTGTCGAGATTTAGGAACTCGTCTATAATTCGACTGTGGAAGCATCTCTGCTGAGATTTAGGAACATCGTCTGTAATTCAACTAAGGTGATATCTACTGATATTTAGGAGCTCGCCCGTAATTCAAAACTTCGCTGAGATTTAGGAGCCTTCCCGTAATTGAACTGAGAAAATAACTTCGCTGAGATTTACGAGCTTGTCCATAATTCAACTACTTTGCTGAGATTTAGGAACATCGTCCGTAATTCAACTGGAGGAAATAACTTCGCTGAGATTTAGGAACTCGTCCGTAGTTCAACTGAGGTACATATCTGTCGAGATTTAGGAACTCGTCCGTAATTCGACTGTGGAAGCATCTCTGCTGAGATTTAGGAACATCGTCCGTAATTCAACTGAGGTGATATCTGCTGAGATTTAGGAGCTCGTCTGTAATTCAACAACTTCGTTGAGATTTAGGAGCCTGTCCGTAATTCATCTGAGAAAATAACTTCGCTGAGATTTAGGAGCTTGTCCGTAATTCGACTGCTTTGCTGAGATTTAGGAGCTCGTCCGTAATTTAACTGAGGTAAAAGCTTCATAGCTTGAATTTCGTGAAAATCTTTCCTGAAAGGTAAAGGTTAGTTGTATGTAATGCATGATATGTATCAAGCAATGATGTTCTCAAAATAAATGAGATTGTATTGTATGATGCGTATGTATGTCATGATGTATGAAAATGTGATGTTTTTAGCTGGGGAAAATAAATCCCAGATTGCTGTTGGAGAAAAGAATTGAACTCTTTGTTTCTGCCAGAGATAGTGGATGGAGATATTTGTGAGAATAAACCTGAAGGAGAGGATAACTCGGATGGGGAATAAACTGATGAGAGAATGACTCTACGGGGAGGAGATGCTCTGCCGGAGGATTCCGTTGATAAATTCAGTTGGGGATGAATTACCGCTGCTGGTGATAATGAACCTTGCTAGGGATTGAATTCCTGTTTTATGAAAGGAAAGAACTTTGCTGGGGATGACTTTCCAATAGAGACCTTACTAGGGATAGCCCTTTTAGACTTTATTGGGGATAATTTTTCCAAACTCCACTGGGGATAATTTTTTCAAACTCCACTGGGGATATTTTTTATACTCGCTGGGGACGATAAGACTTTTCAATGCTGATGATAAATAAACTCTGCTTGGGGAGAATATTACCGATTCATTCACAGTTGCGAGCCTCGGCTGGGGAGAGCGAACACCAATAACTTTCTCTTACTCTGCGGGGAATGAATGTATCTTTAATCGTTTCCTCCAGCTAGGTCTACCCCTATACCTGGTGGATAGAGCGACCGTATGGTTTGGACATTTCTCGTTTGCCCCTGTTTCTGATATTACAAGTAATCGTCTTTTGTTTCGCATGTAAATATTTATGAGCAGCAATCAATGTCAAATGCATATATCAAAAATAAACATTGGACGTTCTTTGCAAAACAAAACAGAAAAAGGAAAACAATTTGAAATTTATTTGTAAAAATGACTTGTATTGATTTTGAAGTTAGCCCGTAAATAGGCGTTTTTTGTACAAGAGGCTGACGTCCTAGTAAGAGAACGCCGCCGAACAAATAGAATTTACATAATTTGTGAAACAAAGAAAAACAGCTATGTGAATAATCCCATTGGGTTCCAAATCTGCTATTTCCTTTATGTCCTCGAGCATCTCATCACTTTGCAACTTGGTTGAAGGTAGATCATATTGATTAGGGTCGTCCGAGCTTGATAGTTGATACCAAAGTCTGGTTGCAAGGTGATCCAATGAGACATAGTGTTACGCTTTAATCCCTAACTTTTGCTTGGACCGCCCTTTCGGGTTTTCAGTCCACCGGGATACCCTTTTTTGCCCAAGCTGCCTTTTCAGGTTTTCGACTTGCCGGGTGTACAGATTTTTTATTTTCATCTCTTATTTTTTCCCGAACCCTTTTGGTTCGCCGGGAAGCCCTTATTTTTGCCTAGGCCAGTCAACCTAGCGGGTCTTTGATTATGCATAGTATTTTTTCACTATGTCTGCA
This sequence comes from Vicia faba, assembly GCA_948472305.1. Taxonomy (NCBI): domain Eukaryota; kingdom Viridiplantae; phylum Streptophyta; class Magnoliopsida; order Fabales; family Fabaceae; genus Vicia; species Vicia faba. Next base: position 116,463 of record CATIWC010002003.1, on the reverse strand, counting down.
TTGACGGGGTGAGGAAGGTTGTCACCATCCATGGTGGTTAGAATCATAGCTCCTCCTAAGAAAATGTTCTTAAGCACAAATGGCCCTTCGTAAGTAGGGGTCCATTTTCCCCTGGGATCACCTTGAGGTAGAATGACGCGCTTGATTACCAGATCCCTAACTTGATACTCTTGTCGTCTGACTTTCTTGTTAAATGCCTTGATCATTCGCTTTTGGTACGTCTGACCATGACAAATAGCAGTAAGTCTCTTTTCATCGATTAAATTCAGCTAATCAAGCCGGGTCTGAATCTAGTCATCTTTGCTCAAACCCGCGTCCTTCATAATCCGAAGAGAGGGTATCTGAACTTCAATAGGTAAGATGACCTCCATGCCATATACCAAGGAATATGGTGTTTCCCATGTTGACGTCAGTGCTGAGGTACGGTACCCATGAAGAGCAAATGGTAACATCTCGTGCCAGTCTTTGTATGTCACCATCATCTTCTGCATAATCTTCTTGATGTTTTTATTAGCCGCTTCAACAACCCCGTTCATCTTTGGCCGGTAAGGAGAAGAGTTGTGATGTTGTATCTTGAACTGTTTGTAGAGTTCGGTGATCATCTTATTATTGAGATTTGTACCATTGTCCATAATGATCCTCTCTGGTACGCCATATCGGCATATCAGATTATGTCGAAGAACCGTGCCACGATGTTCTTGGTTACAGTAGTAAAGGAAGCTGCTTCAACCCACTTCGTAAAGTAATCAATAACTACCAGGATGAAATAATGTCCGTTGGACGTAGTAGGTTTGATCTCGCCGATCATGTCGATGCCCCACATTGCAAAAGGCCAAGGAGCTGTCAAGACGTTCAGAGGAACTGGAGGTATATGCACCTTATCAGCATAGACTTGGCACTTATGACAAGTCCGAGAATGTTGATAACAGTCGGCTTCCATTGTAGACCAATAATATCCTGCCCGTAGGATTTTCTTCGCCATGGTATGTCCACTGGAATGAGTCCCGAAAGTACCTTCATGTAACTCCACCATAATCCTTTCTGCTTCGTTCTTATCCACACAACGCAGCAAGGTTGAGTCATGGTTACGCTTGTAAAGGATACCGTTTCTAATGAAGAACTTTGTCGCGAACCTTCTCAGAAACTTCTTATAATTAACAAATGCACCCTCGGGGTACTCCTGAGCTTCAAGATACCTTTTCACCTCGTGAAACCAAGGTTTATCCGTTGCCTCTTCAGTCTCAATGTCACAGTAATATGCGGGTTCGTCCAACCTCTCAATGGTAATCTGGGGAGCCTCATTGTCCCATTTGACCTTGAACATAGAAGACATTGTAGCTAGCGCGTCCGCCAACTGATTCTCCTCTCTAGGGAAGTGTTCAAAGGTTATCTCCTCGAAGTGCGGAAGCAATGTCAACACATACTCCTTGTAATGAATAAGATTTGGGTGTTTCGTATCCCACTCGCCTTTAATCTGACTGATCACGAGAGCAGAATATCCAAATACACTTAAGAACTTAATCCTTAGGTGAATAGCTGCATGAAGACCCATAATGCATGCTTCATACTCCGCCATGTTGTTGGTGCAGTTGAAACATAATCGGGAGGTGAACAGAGTATGAGAGCCTTCAGGAGATATGATCACGGCGCCAATGCCATTACCCAAAGCGTTTGAAGCTCCATCAAATTACATAGACCATCGGGATCCTTCCTCAGGTCCTTCATCCGGTCCAGGTGTCTCACAATCGGTTACCAACATAATGTTCTCATTCGGAAACTCAAAGTTCATAGACTGGTAATCGTCCAATGCCTGATGTGCCAAATGATCCGCCAACACACTTCCCTTGATTGCTTTTTGGGTCGTATATTGAATGTCATACTCAGTCAAGATCATCTGCCATCTTGCTATTCTTTCGGACAAGGCAGGCTTTTCGAAGATATACTTGATTGGATCCATCTTTGATATTAATAGAGTAGTGTGAGTTAGCATATACTGTCTCCGGCGAGCAGCCCATGCCAAAGCGCAGCAAGTTTTCTCAAGCAACGAGTATCGGGTCTCGCAGTCGGTAAACTTTTTGCTAAGGTAGTAAATAGCATGCTCTTTTCGGCCAGACTCGTCATGCTGCCCCAGCACACACCCCATTGAATTATCGAGTACTGTCAAGTATAAGATCAAAGGTCTCCCTTCAACTGGAGGCATCAGAATAGGTGGTTCCTGGAGATATTTTTGATCCTTTCGAAAGTGGCCTGACATTCATCGTTCCATCTTACCACTTGATCTTTCTTCAGTAACTTGAAGATTGGCTCACAAGTAGCAGTCAGGTGCGAGATGAATCGGGCAATATAGTTCAGACGTCTCAGAAAGCATCTGACTTCTTTTTCTATTCGGGGAGATGGAATTTCCTATATAGCCTTCACCTTTGTAGGATCCACTTGAATACCTTTATCACTTACGACGAAACCCAGCAACTTACCAGATCTCACCCAGAAGGTGCACTTGTTCGGGTTTAACCTCAGCCTGTACAACTTCAAACTGTCAAATAGCTTCTGAATATGGTCAAGGTGTTCTTCCTCAGTCTGGGACCTTGCAATCATATCATCGACGTATACCTCAATCTCATGATAAATCATGTCGTGGAACAAAGCGACCTTGGCGCGCTGATACGTTGCCCCAGGATTCTTCAATCCAAAAGGCATGACCTTGTAGCAAAAGGTACCCCATTGAGTAACGAAAGTTGTCTTCTCCATGTCTTCGGGAGCCATCTTAATCTTATTTTAACCGGAGAAACCATCCATAAAGGAGAAGACCTTATGTTGTGCGATGTTGTCAACCAGAACGTCGATATGAGGCAGAGGGAAGTCATCCTTGGGGCTTGCCCTGTTCAGATCCCTATAGTCAACACACATTCGAACCTTACCATCCTTCTTCGGCACTGGAACCACGTTGGCAACCCACTGTGGGTAAGAAGTGACTTCTAGAAAACTGGCGTTAAATTGTTTCATAACCTCAACCTTGATTTTCTCAGACATCTCTGGGCGCATCCGACGGACTTTCTGTTTCACTGGAGGACAATCTTCCTTGGTAGGCAGGCAGTGAACCACGATATCAATATCCAACCCAGGCATATCTTCATAAGACCAGGAAAAGATATCCACATAGTCACGTAGCATCTGAATCAACCGTTGCTTGACACTAGACTCCAGATTTGCACCGATCTTGACCTCTTTCTTGTCCTCTTCTGTACCCAGATTTACCGATTCCACTGGCTCTTCATGTGGCTGTATGGCCCTCTCTTCCTAAAGTAACAATCTAGCAAGTTCACCAGGCACTTCGCAATCATCCTCACCTTCGTCCTCGGCTTGGTTGATCGGACATTCGAAGTCATAACTGGCAGTAGCAGAGTCGTTATCAGTGGGATCCAGAGTGGATGTAGACCTGTATGTGAGTGTGTGTAAAATAGCTGTTTTGCAAGATAAAAAGAAAAACAAGGAGCGCAAAATTTGAAACTCAAGAAAACGTCCAATGCTTTTATTAATGATATATGGAAATGACACATATAAATCCCTCACATACAAAGCCACGGTGTCTCGGGTAAGGCACCGGGCCGTAAGGTTTAAAAATTGTCTGTTACAAATTCGAAACAAAAGTCTATTACTAGGTAATAAAAGAAATTGACACGAATTCCTTTGCCGTCCAATTGCTTAGTCTGCCATCGATAGTCGGGTAGATCCAACTGTCAAACTCAGACTCTTCATCATCGTCCCCAATAGCATTTACTCCCGCATCATGTTTCGGCATAGGAGTCGTTATGACATTAGGCTTTTCTGGCGCTTCGAACTCAATCTCCTTAGCGTCAATCAGAGCTTGTACCTTATTCTTCAAGGCCCAACAATTATTGGTATCATGCCCCGGGCTATCAGAGTGATAAGCACAACAGGCGTTTGGATTGTACAACGGTGAGGTGGTGTTGGGATTCTTCGAAGCTTCCCTCCAAATTACCAAGTTAGTCTTCAACAATTGTGGCAGAATTTGAGATAAAGTCATGCTGAGCCGAGTAAACTGTCTTTGAGGCCTCTCTGCCCTTGGCTGATTGTTGCGTTGTGTGGCAACAGTTGGTCTTGAAATAACTACCGCATTAACTGCTTGGCGGCGCTCGGGTCGACTTTGGTTCCTAGAGCTGTAAATTGCACTAGACTCCTTCTTTAAGGGCTTCTTCTCAGTACTTGACGAAGCACCTTTCTGTAACTTGCCGCTCTTGATACCGGCTTCAATTCTCTCCCCAGTCATAATTAACTCCGTAAATCCTGACGATGAACTTCCGATCAAATGGTTGAAAACGGACCAGACAGGGTCCCCAGAAATATATCCACTAACTCCCTGTGAGCCAGCGGGGGTTGGACTCTACCAGCAAGGTCCCTCCACTTCTGAGCGTAATCTTTAAAACCTTCGCTCGCACCCATAGACATACTCTGAAGTTGGGTACGCGTGGGAGCGAGGTCGGCATTATATTGGTACTGCTTGTAAAAAGCAGCAGCAAGGTCCTCCCAGTTATGGATGTTATCTCCTTCTAGCTGATAGAACCACTCAAGTTGAGTCCCTGAAAGACTATCTTGAAAAAAGTGAATCCAGAGGTTCCTGTCAGCGGTATATGGCTGAATCTTTCTAACATACGAACGGAGGTGTAGCTTTGGGCAGGAGACCTCATCGTATTTAGCAAAGACTGGTGCTTTAAACTTATGGGGAATCACCACCCCAGATGCTAGACCCAAATCAACAAAGTCCAATCCAGGTATCTTCTGGATCTCCATCGCACTTAACCGGCCTTCGAGCTGTTTATACTTATCCTCAGCCGGAGGATACTGGTCTTCATCGAAGTCAGTCTCGTTGTCAGAAACCACGGGGCTAGGAGCCCTCCTTTCTTCTTGTTTCTCCCCCCCTCCAGATGAGTGGGACATATCAACTTCATCTCGCAACCTGTTTCCAAACCTATGACCCATGTTCAAAAGGACCGTCTTCTTCTTCTTCTTCTTCTTCTTCTTCTTCTTCTTCTTGTCCTTCAAGTTAAGAGTCTTCAGATCTTTCTGCCCCTTGGCCAGGTTCATGAACATTTCCTGGAACTGAGCATTCTGAGCTTGTAGAGCCTTGATAGCTTGATCAATTGATGTTTCACCAGACATGGTGCTGAAATAAACAGCGAAGAAGATAAGAGACCTGTAAGGGTAGCTGTTATGAGGTGCATGGGAATGGAATGAATATGATATGTTTTCAAAAACTTTAGGGATTCAAATTCGTAAACCAAAAGGAAACACACTTTTATTAGATTAAAAACTTGAAACAATGTTTGACAAATGCCTTTAAGGCGTTACAAAGAGAAAAACTGAAAAGTAAATCAAAACTAGAAAATAGCAAAAGACATCAGCGCTCCTGTGATCGGTGGATCTGGAACTGACTGTTTAACGCTGGTTCGCAAAATGTCGCGGAAGCAAGAGTCGCCACCGTCTTTTATTTTCTCCAACATGGACAGGACAAAAGCACAGCAAAATTCCTTATGAGATAGTTTCTCGGTTCAGGAGGTAGATTTATAGAAAGGGAAGGTGTTAGCACCCTTTCTATCCATGGTTATCCATGGGCTCTTAGATACTTGCTCATTTGTGTTTTCAAAAGTGTTTGCTTTTCAATTGTGAGTGAGTTTGAAAAAAGTTTCGTTTGAAAAATTTCTAAGTAACTCTTGTATCTGTCCTCAAGAGTGTTTGAAAAATTTGTTTTGAAAACTTTTGAAAGTGTCAGTGTGAAAAGATGTTTGGTTTGTTTTTGAAGAGAGCAAGTACCCATGAGTCATCTACCTACCCTAAGGAATTATGCTGTGTAAGAGTCCTTAAGATAGTGCCATCCTACCATTGAGAGGTAGGTAGCACCACCGTTGGAGGTGTTCGGGTCAATTCGTTTGTAGGGACAGTGTGGTCACCAGAGTAACAGTAGGACACCTTAGAAGCTACCCTTATGCCATTGATCCTTTTTAATTTTTGAGGCAACCGTTTCGAGGCAACTGGATCATGTCATGGACATAAGGACTTACTAAAACGTCCTATACTCGACGACCACGTTTCGAAGGTAAGGCAACAATGAGGCGTACCCTAAGAGTGGTGTGTGAATTTGTGTGTTATTTTCAGTTATGCTTTATCTTGTACATGTATCATGGTGATCTACGCTTGTTTTTAATTTAGTCATTCATTCTTTCATGCAATTATAATTTAAAAGTGCGGAAATTTAAATGCGGAAAGTAAAATCCTACGCTATTACAAGGCGCGGGTCTATACATCGCCAAATTACAAAGACCCGTTTTAATAAAAAGATGCGGAAAGTAAAATCCTAGTTACTATTACATGGCTTGAGCAGTTACATAATATTTGAAAGAAAATAAGTAAGAATAAAGGCGCGAAAAGAAATTAGAATCGAATGTTCGAGGGCGTTGAACCCTTTTGAGAAATCAAATGGAATTAAAAAAAAGCTAATTAATTACTTAATTAAGAAAAGGAATATTTTTTAGGTTTTTTGTATTTATGAAATAAAGAAATTAAAATTGAAGAGAAACCCTAATTCTAAGTTGTTTTTAATTATTAATGAAAAAATATTCAAATTTAACCTAATTTACTAAATATTTAATGTACATGTTTATTTACAAAAATATTTAATAATTAATAATAATAATAATGATGAGAAAATTATTTAAAAAAATGATGAAAAGTTAAAAACCCTAATTTCTACATATGTTAATTTGTTAAGAAAAAGATATTAAAATTGAAAACCTAAATTAACTAAATTTATTATTTAAAGTTTATTTACAAAATAAATTAATAGAAATTAAATATAATTAAACATATTTTAATTTTTCTGTATTTTATATTGTGAAAATTAATTTATGGAATTAAAGAAAACAATTAAAAAAACAATTAAAAGAATAAAAAGGAGAATCAAATAAAAATTAAAAATGTGCAAACCATGGGGGGTATTGAGACCCATTTAGGAGGTAAATTGCAAGAAATTCAGGCCCACTGGAACAAGCCTTGTTTGACTTCTCTAATTGAGTGCATATGAGTTGACTAGCGTGCATGGTAGACATCCTCTTATAGCCTTCAGATTGACCATCCTGCTTATGTGGCAAGCTAGCACGTGGGTGTGTATGGTAGTCTTTGTGATGGACGCTGCATGGAAACAGGTTAAGGAAAAAATCACGAAATATGAGAGGGGACCTGGGAATCGAACCCAGGTCCCAATGCTTACCAAACACCTCAGCTACCAATTGAACCATTGCGTTTATTTGTAAGGTTAGTGGAACATGAATAATATAAAAGAGACGCACGCTTATGATATGGAACAAACAAAAAGCGCGCCAGATTTCAAACATTCCAATCATCATAGGCCACGTTCATCTTCTTCCTTATTTTCCCTGCAATTATAAAACAGATAGCGGGGGTTTTAAACCCCCACTAAGTACCACCTGCAAAAATAGCGAATAGCACTAGGACAAATATAAAAAGGGTGCGAGGTATTTGTTGGTTTCGTCTTGAGCTCACGAATCCATTGGCATAGGTTTGGTGGTTCAATTTTGCCGTATGTGTAAACCCCTAAATTTGGAGCTCTGAAACCCTAGAAAACGTTAATGGCATATTTTGATATAGGCATTGTTAGTTTAATTAAAGGGTACCATTAGCTTCAGAACATCAATATTAACAAGAATCAACAAATGAAATACATGAACAATGCATAAAAAGTAAAACACGATTATGGAAAAGTTCAAGAAGAAAGCAATTCTGTTCTACCAATTCTTTGTGCGTGGGGACTGGAAAGGGATTGAAACACGTTCAAGGAAGTCCCAGCAAGCGTTTGAAATAGGTTTTAGGCTTTGAATAACGCTGTAACTATGTTTTCAGTTTTCAAAAATTTGATGAAAATTTGCAATTTGGTATGCAGCCTGTATGCAGTATTTCGTGTCCAATGGAATAGGTTTAGGTTATGCATATGTAAGTGAATGGAATTAGGTTAAAAAACCAAGCCCAAAGTCCATGTATTGATGATTCCAATATTTGATTTTGTTCATATCTTTTCCAATCTTTTTCCATGCCAATTATGCCAAATTTGGATGATTTTGTCCTTGTTGATTGATGCACGAGATATTTAGCTCATAATGAGTGAACTTGCTGCACAAAAAGATTTGATAAGTGTTATTTGATATTTTTTCATATTTAAATTTAATTAAGTGAATTAATAATAATAAAAATTCAAATAATTAATCAAAAATAAGAAAATACATACCTTTGAGGTCAATGGGTCGTGCATAGCCTTTGGGTAATGATTCATGAAAGAAATTGAGGCCCATTAGCATTTTTGAAGCCTTTTGTGCAAAGTTGACTTTTCAAAATTCCCAAAAATTTCCCAACTTCTACAAGGCATATCTTGCTCAATTTTGAAGCTATGATCATGTTCTTGGACATTTTGGAAAGGTATTGAAGTCCTCTAACCAATGTCTTTGGTCCCATGTCATTTTGATTTACCAATCTCAAGTTATGGTCTTTGACTTAAAGTGCCTTTTTGTTGACTTTTGAAAATGACCTATAATGTTGAAATTGATAACTTTTTGTGAGAGCATTTCTTGGACTTGAAGTGTGAAGATGAGTTGTAGGAAATGTCATTCTCTTCAAAATGAGCTTTGGATGGAATTTGTCTGATAAAACATGAGGAAGTTATGCCCTGGTCAATTTGCAGTTGACTTTTTCAGCTGTCCCAAAATAGAAACTTTTGCATCTTGAGACTTTTTGAGCCATGCTTTGAGAATCATGATCAAGAATTGATCAAATGATGTTTGTGGCTTCAAAATGAGATGTTGACCAAAAATTTGGATTTTTTGACTGTCAAATGACCATTTTGCCCCTGCAGTTGACTGTGAAGCATTTAGGGTTTTTGACTGTGCAATATGATGCTGTGAGTCTTGAAACTTGGCATGTGAATGCTTGACAATGTATATAGGCATGTGGGACTTGTTTGGACCCTTGAAAACTTCAATTTCTTTGCAAGAACCAAAACCCTAATTTTGACTGTATTAGGAGGCAATTGGACTGTGCAACCTTTGAGAGATTTTGAAGCTTGATCTTGGCAAATCTTGAAGAATATGGGAGGGCAAATTTTGGGGTACAACAGTTACCCCTGTTCAATCTTCTTAAACCCGAGGATGTAGATTGGTTGGCGTTCCTTTCGTAATCCGAAGGTGGAAGATGATTGAACACTAGAGTGCCCAGAAATTTGCACTCACATAGTAGAGTATCAACAGTACGATGCAGGGAATGGGCTTACAGATGCCATTTGGAGAGATGAGGGATAGGAGGATGGGCTTATAGATGCCATCTGGAAGTGTGACAGAACCTTGTCGGAAATGGGCTTATAGATGCCATTTAGAGACTGTTGGTAAGTGGGGGGATGGGCTTATAGATGCCATCGAGAGGTTGTCGATCGCGTAAGAGTTTCCTTAGCGAGAACTTGCGTACCTGAAAAAGAAAGATAATTACCTGGCCTGTTATAAGAGTTGATCTTCAAACTCTTTATGTAGGTGTGCCCTGGCTGGATACAGGAATCGAATCTTTAAACTCTTCAGACGTGCCCTGGCAAGATACAGGAATCGAGTCCGGAGAATATAGTCGTCAACAGATACACCCTGGCAAGATACAGGAATCGGATCTTCGAACTCTTCAGACGTGCCCTGGCCGAATGCAGGAATCGAGTCTGGTAATGTTAGTCGTCAACAGATACACCCTGGCAAGATACAGGAATCGGATCCTCAAACTCTTCAGACGTGCCCTGGCAAGATACAGGAATCGAGTCTGGTAATGTTAGTCGTCAACAGATACACCCTAGCAAGATACAGGAATCAGATCCTCAAACTCTTCAGACGTGCCCTGGCAAGATACAGGAATCGAGTCTGGTAATGTTAGTCGTCAATAGATACACCCTGGCAAGATACAGGAATCGGATCCTCAAACTCTTCAGATGTGCCCTGGCAACATACAGGAATCGAGTCTGGTAATGTTAGTCGTCAACAGATACACCCTGGAAAGATACAGGAATCGGATCCTCAAACTCTTCAGACGTGCCCTGGCAAGATACAAGAATCGAGTCTGGTAATGTTAGTCGTCAACAGATACACCCTGGCAAGATACAGGAATCGGATCCTCAAACTCTTCAGACGTGCCCTGGCAGGATACAGGAATCGAGTCTGGTAATGTTAGTCGTCAACAGATACACCCTGGCAAGATACAGGAATCGGATCCTCAAACTCTTCAGACGTGCCCTGGCAAGATACAGGAATCGAGTCTGGTAATGTTAGTCGTCAACAGATACACCCTGGCAAGATACAGGAATTGGATCCTCAAACTCTTCAGACGTGCCCTGGCAGGATACAGGAATCGAGTCTGGTAATGTTAGTCGTCAACAGATACACCCTGGCAAGATACATGAATTGGATCCTCAAACTCTTCAGACGTGCCCTGGCAGGATATAGGAATCGAGTCTGGAATCAGTCGTCAACAGATACACCCTGGCAAGATACAGGAATCAGATCTTTATTTGCGACCGTTGATAGCAATTATCTTTGTATTAACCTTTGTCCTGAAAAGACAAAACGTTAGTTGCGTGCAATGTCATGATGTATGACATGCGTGACGTTCTCAAAATAAGTGTGATTGTATGTTCATGATGCGTATATGCATGCTATAATATATGATGATGCGATGTTTATGAATGTATGTTTTCGTCTAGGAAAGTAAATCCTTGACGAGTGTCGGGAAATTGAATCCTGGGCTGATGTTGAGGACTAGAGCTTCGTTGTTTCCGCTGGGGATGATAGTTGCAAAAATACCGGTAGGAGAAGAGGACTCCGTTGGGGAATAAACTTGGCGAATAGATTACTCTGCGGGGAGTGAACTCTGTGGGGAAAGGGATACTTTGCTGAGATGTTGATAACTCCGCTGGGGATACCATGGTTGTGTTGTGTTGAAGTAATTGATGAACTCCACTGGGGATGGGAAGACTTCGTCGGGGACGATCTTTTCATGGCAATTGACTGAGGATAACCCAGTTATATCCTGGTGGGGAAATAACCTTTGAATAAAGCTGGGAGATGCGTTCGTGCTATGCAGGGGATAAGCTTCCAGAATCTACTGGGGATAAGCTTCCTGTTGGGGAAATGGATTCAACTCTCCTGGGGAAACTTTCGGACTGGACTCTCCTGGGGAAATTTTTTTCTTGAGATGTACTAGGGAAGTGGATCCACTGAATGTCTGGTAAACCGCCGGGGAACAATCTTAGATCAAGACTGCCGGGGATGCTTGTTAAGAATGTTTGTATATTGCGCTGGGGAATGTTGAGATCTGCTGGGGATACCCAATTTCCTTAAGGCTGACGGTACAACTCTGCTTGGGGAGAGTATGTTGACTTGCTGGCTCACTCTTTGGGGAGTTAAGATATCTTGGTTATGTTCTTCAGCTGAACTTACCTTGGTACCTTGATGGACAGAGCAATTAGATCGCTTAGACAACTCATTATTGCCCCTGTTTCTGATGTTACCTGTAATTAATCCTTTGTTTCGTATGCAAATATTTATGAGTTAGCAATTATTGTCAAGCGCATATATCACAATTTGAACATTGGACGTTCTTCGCAAAACAAAACAGAATAAGGAAAAACAATTGGCAATTTGTCTGAAAAGTGAATTTTTATTGATTTTGAATTTGCCTGTAAATAGGCGTTTATGTACAAGAGGCTGACGTCCTAGTAAGAGAACGCCGCCGAACAAAAGAGTTTATACAATTTTATGAAAAGGGAAAACAAAACAACTATGTGAAAAGAATAATCCCACTGGGTTCCAACTCTGCTATCGCCTTTATATCTTCGAGCGTCTCATCACTTTGCTGCTCCATTGACGATGAAGCTGACTGATCGATGCCGTCTGAACTTAATGGTTGACCAGATTCTGGATGCAAGGTGATCCAATGAGACATAGTATTACGCTTTAATCCCTAACTTTTGCCTGGACCGCCCTTTCGGGTTTTCAGTCAACCGGGATACCCATTTTTGCCCAAGCCGCCTTTTCAGGTTTTCGACTTGCTGGGTGTACAGATTTTTTTCATTTCATCCCTCATTTTTCCCGAACCCTTTTGGTTCGCCGGGAAGCCCTAATTTTTGCCTAGGTATGTCAACCTAGCGGGTCTTTTATCATGCGTAGTATCTTTTTACTATGTCTGCATTGGCGGGGTGAGGAAGGTCGTCACCATCATAGTGGTTAGAATCATGGCTCCTCCTGAGAACACATGTTTAACCACAAATGGCCCTTCGTACGTAGGGGTCCATTTGCCCCTGGGATCACCTTGAGGAAGGATGATGCGTTTGATTACCAGATCCCCAACTTGATACTCTTGTGATCTGACTTTCTTATTAAATGCCCTGATCATCCGTTTTTGATACGTCTGACCATGACATATAGCAGTAAGTCTATTTTCGTCGATTAGGTTTAACTGATCAAGTCGAGTCTGGATCCAGTCATCTTCGCTCAGATCTGCATCCTTCATTATCTGGAGAGAGGGTATTTGCACTTCAATTGGCAAGACTGCCTCCATGCCATAGACCAAGGAAAAAGGAGTTGCCCCGGTTGACGTTCTTGCTGAGGTACGGTACCCATGAAGAGCAAACGGTAACATCTCGTGCCAATCTTTATAGGTCACTGTCATCTTCTGCACAATCTTCTTGATATTCTTATTTGCCGCTTCTACAGCCCCATTCATCTTCGGCCGGTAAGGAGAAGAGTTGTGGTGCTGTATTTTGAATTGCTCGCAGAGCTCAGTGATCATCTTGTTATTGAGATTGGTACCGTTGTCTGTAATGATTCTTTCTGGGACACCGTATCGACAAATCAGGTTATGCCGAATGAACCGTGCCACAACATTCTTGGTTACGGTAGCGTAGGAAGCTGCTTCAACCCACTTCGTAAAGTAATCAATCGCTACTAGGATGAAGCGATGCCCGTTGGATGCCGTAGGTTTAATCTCGCCGATCATATCAATGCCCCACATAGCAAAAGGCCAAGGTGCTGTCAAGACATTCAGAGGAACTGGAGGAACGTGCACCTTATCTGCATAAGTCTGGAATTTGTGACATGTCCGAGAATGTTGGTAACAATCAGCTTCCATTGTGGACCAGAAATATCCTGCCCGAAGGATCTTCTTTGCCATGGTGTGTCCACTGGAGTGCGTTCCGAAGGTACCTTCATGCAGCTCTTCCATGATCCTTTCTGCTTCAGTCTTATCCACACAATGCGGTAAGGTCGAATCATGGTTTCGCTTGTATAGAATGCCGTTACTGAGGAAGAACTTCGCTGCGAATCTTTTCAGAAACTTTTTGTCGTTGACAGATGCACCTTCAGGGTATTCTTGAGCTTCCAAGTACCTCTTCACCTCATGATACCAGGGTTTTTCAGTCACTACCTCAGCCTCAAGATCACAACAATATTCCGGTTCGTCCAGTTTCCAGATAATGATCCGGGGAGCCTCATTGTCCTACTTGACTTTGAACATAGAAGACATCGTAGCCAGCGCGTCCGCCAACTGATTCTCCTCTCTTGGGAAGTGTTCAAAAGTTATCTCTATGAAATGGGGGATCAATGTCAACACACATTCTCTGTAAGGAATAAGATTCGGATGTTTCGTATCCCACTCGCCTTTGATCTGATTGATCACGAGAGCGGAATCTCCGAAGACACTCAGAAACTTGATCCTTAAGTCAACCGCAGCTTGAAGACCCATGATGCATGCCTCATACTCCGCCATGTTGTTGGTGCAGTTGAAACATAGCCGGGCAGTGAGTGGAGTATGAGTGCCTTGAGGGGATATGATCACAGCGCCAATACCGTTACCCAAAGCGTTGGAGGCTCCGTCAAAGTGCATAGACCATCGGGATCCTTCCTCAGGTCCTTCATCCGGTCCAGGTACTTCACAATCAGTCACTATCATGATGCTCTCGTCAGGAAATTCAAAGTTCATTGACTGATAGTCGTCTACTGCCTGGTGTGCCAAATGGTCTGCCAATACACTTCCCTTGATAGCTTTCTGGGTCGTATACTGGATGTCGTATTCCGTCAAGATCATTTGCCATCTTGCTATTCTCCCAGACCGAGCAGGCTTTTCGAATATGTACTTTATTGGATCCATTTTTGAAATCAACAGAGTAGTGTGAGTCACCATATACTGTCTTAGCCAGCGAGCAGCCCATACCAAAGCGCAACAAGTTTTCTCGAGCAGTGAGTATCAGGTCTCACAGTCGGTAAACTTTTTGCTAAGGTAATAAATGGCATGCTCTTTTCGGCCAGACTCGTCATGCTTCCCCAGCACACACCCCATTGAGTTGTCAAGTACTGTCAGGTATAGTATTAGAGGTCTCCCTTCAACCGGTGGCATAAGAATGGGTGGTTCTTGGAGATACTCTTTGATTCTATAAAAAGCGGCCTGACATTCATCATTCCAACGTACTACCTGATCTTTCTTCAGCAGCTTGAAGATTGGCTCACAGGTAGCAGTTAGATGCGAGATGAATCGGGCAATGTAATTCAGACGTCCCAGAAAGCCTCTGACTTCTTTCTCTGTCTTGGGAACTGGCATCTCTTGTATGGCTTTAACCTTGGCAGGGTCCACTCGAATACCCTTGTCACTTACGACGAAGCCTAGCAACTTTCCAGATCTCACCCCAAAGGTGCACTTGTTTGGGTTCAACCTCAGCTTGTACAACTTCAGACGGTCAAACAACTTTTGCAGATGGTCAAGGTGTTCCTCCTCAGTTTGGGACCTTGCAATCATGTCGTCGACATACACTTCTATCTCATGATGGATCATGTCATGAAATAAAGCAACCATGGCACCTTGGTAGGTTGCCCCAGCATTTTTCAGTCCAAATGGCATGACCTTGTAACAGAAGGTGCCCCACTGAGTAACAAAGGTAGTCTTTTCCATGTCTTCAGGAGCCATCTTAATCTGATTATAACCTGAAAAACCATCCATGAAGGAGAACACATTGTGCTGGGAAGTATTGTCAACCAGGACGTCAATGTGAGGTAGAGGGAAGTCATCCTTGGGGCTTGCCCTGTTCAGATCCCTGTAATCAACACACATTCTGACCTTACCATCTTTCTTTGGTACTGGAACTACATTGGTAACCCACTGAGGGTAAGAAGTCACTGCAAGAAAACCGACATCGAATTGCTTCATAACCTCAACTTTGTTCTTCTCAGACATCTCTGGACGCATACGGCGGACCTTTTGCTTAACCAGAGGGCAGTCTTCCTTGGTAGGCAGGTGATGGACCACAATGTCGGTATCCAACCCAGGCATGTCTTCGTAGGACCAGGCAAAGATTTCCACATAGTCATGTAACATCTGAATCAACCGTTGTTTCACGCTGAGTTCCAGATTGGCACCAATCTTAACTTCCTTTCTATCTGTCTCAGTACCCAGATTCACCGTTTCCACTGGCTCTTCATGTGGCTGAATGGCCCTCTCTTCCTGGAGTAACAGTCTTGCAAGCTCGCCAGGCACTTCGCAATCATCTTCACCTTCGTCTTTGGCTAAGTTGATCGGATTTTCGAAGTCATAACTGGCGGTAGCAGAGTCGTTACCAGTGAGATCCAGAGTGGATTGAAACCTGTATGAGTGAGTGTGTGTAAATATAGCTGTTTTGCAATATATAAAGAAAGAAAGAAAGAAAGGGAGCACAAGATTTGAAATGCGAAAAACGTCCAATGTCTTTATTCATGATATATGGAAATGATAAGTAATATGCCCTCACAAATGAAGCCACGGTGCCCCGGGTAAGACACCGGGCCAGAAAGTTTCAGTTTATTGTTTATTACAAATTAAAAACAAAGGAATTCATTACTGCGTAACAAAAGTAACAGGTATGTGATATTTTACAGTCCAATTGGTCAGTCTACCATCAGTCGTCGGGTAGATCCAGCTATCAAACTCTGATTCCTCCGCATCGCTCTCAATAGCATTTACTCCCGGGTTGGTGATGAACACGGGAGGTCTTCCGATCCTAGCTTTGCGTACAGCCCTCTGAGCCTCTGCAGTAAAATCCAGTCCAAACTTGTCAGTCTTAGGAGTAAAATCAGGGAGCCTGCCCCAGTTAGCACATTCACCTTTCTCAATTACAGCCTATGCGTCCTTTAATTAGGCCATCTTCAAAGGGGAACCCTCTTCAGTTACTGCTTCTGCTGCTGCCAATGTTGGAGGTACCTCTTCAAAATGTTGAAAGGGGGTTTCAATAAACTCCCCGTCCATCTCAATATACCGGAAGGAATTCAGATGACTAACCATGTATTCTTCCTCCCCCTGCACAGTAACAATCTTCCCTCTGACAGGGTACTTGAGCTTCTGGTGTAGAGTGGAGGTCACAGCCCCAGCTTTGTGAATCCAAGGTCGACCCAACAAACAGGAATAAGATAGACGAATGTCCATTACATAGAACGTCGAGTCGAAGACTTGAGAACCAACACGAATAGGAATGTCTACCTCACCATGCACCATCCTCTTCGACCCATCAAAGGCTCGGACAATGATGTTGCTAGGCTTCAACTCCAGACCTTCACAGTCCAACCGGTCTAAGGCCTTTTTGGGCAATACATTCAGGGAAGAACCGGTGTCCACCAACACGCGTGCAAGAGTAGTGCCCCTGCATTCTATGAAGACATGCAGGGCATCATTGTGGTTCTTTCCCTTAGCAGTAAGATCAGCATCCGAGAAACCCAAACCATTGTCAGCTATCAAATTGGCCACACAGTCAGTAAATTGATCTGCAGATGTCTCTTGTGGCACATGAGCCGTCTTCAGAAATGAAATCAGGGCCTTGGCATGGGCCTCTGAGCATAGCAACAATGATAGCATAGAGATCTTGGAGGGGGTATGCCCCAGATGTTCAATGACGTTGAAGTCGCTCTTCTTAATTATCTTAAGAATTTCCTCCATCTCTTGCTGGGAGGCTTCAACATTGACAGTCTTCGGTGCCTCCATCCGGGCAGGCACATCATCAATCCCTTTGCCCCGAGTATTAGATGACTCGGCAGTAGGGGTAGAAACTGGATTAGAAGTGGAAACAGGCGCACTTGCAGGCGTAATTATAAGAGGTCTTCGGATGACTGGTGGCGCAATGTCAGGCGAGAAGAGCCTGCCACTGCGAGTTACTTTAGCTGGACCGGTGATATTGCTGATACTGGTACCGGTGTTGAACTCCTGCTTCACTCCAAGTACATATACATCTGCCCCATAGTGCTATGGGACAGCCTTGTCAGATTCATAGGGGAGGGGCCCCGGAACAGTAATAATGATGGGTGCAACAAACATGATCTTGACTGGCTTCCTCGGGGGAGCCTTGGTAGGATTGTTGAAAATTGTGACGACAGATACTTCTTCAACAGGAACAAAAGGAACAACGGTCTTCTTGAACAAAATCTCCTTGCTAACCATCAGGCTTTGCATGCCTGATTTCAGCAACGGACAACCAGTAGGGGAAACAACACACAGAAGGCAACCCTTGCTACAACCCGGAAATAAACCGGCTAGCAACAGGTTCCTCTTAACAGTCAACAAAGGGGTAACAACATCCTCCACAGAAACGGCATACAAGTCTTCATCAATATCATTTACTCCATGCTGGGGCATAGGAGCAGTCACAACATTTGGCCTCTCAGGTGCCTCAAACTGGATCTCCTTCGCATCGATAAGGTCCTGAACCTTATTCCTTAGGGCCCAACAATCATCAGTAGAATGCCCCGGGCTATCGGAGTGATAAGCACAACGGGCATTTGGATTATACTTGGGAGAGGTTGTGTTCACCACCTTCGGAGCCTCTCTGACGGTTACCAAGTTGGTCGATAGCAATTGCGGCAAGATATGTGACAAGGTCATGCTCAGCCGGGTGTATTCCCTTCTGGGTCTCTTAGTCCTTGGTTGGTTAGGTTGCCGAGGAGCGGCAGCAGGCTTAGCAATAACCACCGCGTTGACAGCTTGGCGGCGTTCTGGTTTGTCTTGCCTTCTAGGCCCATACACAACACTGGTCTCCTTTTTAAAAGGTTTCTTCTCAGAACTTGAGGACGCACCTTTCTGAATCTTCCCTGATTTCATACCAGCCTCTATCCTTTCCCCAGTCAGAATGAGATCTGTGAATCCTGCAGACGAATTGCCAATGAGATGATTGAAGAACGGCCCGGATAGGGTCCCCAAGAACATATCCACTAGCTCACGGTCGGTTAATGGTGGCTGCACCCTGCCAGCCAGGTCCCTCCACTTCTGCGCATACTCTTTAAAACCTTCTCCCGATCCTAGCGACATACCCTGGAGTTGGGTACGTGTAGGAGCGAGGTCGGCATTATACTGATACTGCTTGTAAAAAGCAGTAGCCAACTCCTCCCAGTTACGAACCTTGGTTCCATCCAGCTGATAGAACCATTCGAGATGAGTCCCTGAAAGACTCTCCTGGAAGAAGTGGATCCACAAGTTCTTGTCCATAGTGTATGGCTGAATCTTCCGCACATAAGATCTGAGATGTAGCTTAGGGCAGGACGCCCCGTCATACTTTGCGAAAGATGGTGCTTTGAACTTGTGTGGGATGACCACACCAGAAGATAGACCCAAGTCTCCGAAATCCAAACCAGGCACCTGTTGAATTTCCATGGCATTCAGACGATATTCCAACTGCTTGTACCTGTCTTCAGCTGGAGGATACTGCTCCTCATTAAAATCAGTCTCGTTGTCAGAGACTACCGGACTAGGAACCCTTCCCCCTTGGGGACTGCCTTTGCCTACAGAAGAACCAGCTTGATCAACCTCATTCTGCAGTGTGTTACCAAACCTCCGGCCAGTGTTGAATAGTACAATTCTCTTCCTCTTCTTCTTCTTAACCAGCAGAGCCTTCAACTCCTCTTGACCTTGGGCCAGACTCATGATCAGCTCTTGGAATTGGGCGTTCTGAGCCTGAAGGGCCTTGATAGACTGCTCGGTAGATGATTCAGGGTTCATGATGCTGAAATAAACAGCGAAGAACATTAAGCAACCTGAAAAGAAGAGTACCTGCTATGCACATGATGCATGATATGTGTTTATGCAATGCATTCAAGGGTTCGAAAGTTCAAATTTGTTGTAGACAAAAAGGAACACACGTTTTCATTAAGAAAATAATTGTTCAGTACATCAGGGCCTCATGGGCAAATATTACAAAATAAATCAATCCCAAAAGACACTGCGCATCCTCTTTGGAGCTATATAAGTGTTGAGAGTCTTTTCCTCGTGCAGTAGGCGGGTTAACTCCAAGACCTTCTTCTCACTAGCATGCAGGCTGGACTCAAGAGAATTCCGTTCTTCCTTAAGCTGGATCCATCTCTTCTGCATTTCTTCCCAGGATGTAGGCATATCAGGATGTTGAATGGTGTAGGACACCTCTCCTTCCAAGACTGGCTCTTTGATCACAGGGAGAACATGAGGATAAGGCATCACTAGCTTCTGGGAGCAGGCTCGTACCCACTTGAGATAAGGCTCCAACGGGATGGAATTCCTATGCCCCAGTGTCTTGTTGTCTATCTTGTTGGGCATCCTCCAAGCTCTGATAAATCTCTGGCGAAGTCCTTGCGCATCATCGTCGAAGTCAAAAACTATGTCAGGAATTAACATGTCATGAGGGTCGTCCCTCCGAGCATAACCAAACTGTCTCCAAGCCAGACATGGGTTGTAAGTAATACCTCCTCTGATTCCAAGTAAAGGAACATTAGGAAACTCCCCACAACGATCAATGATAGTGACATCCTCTCTGGACCAAGAGCACCAATGTATATCTGCATGTGTCAGAGTCATCAATCGTTGTGACCATCTCAAACCCCGCTCATTCTTCAAAACTGATTGTGGAAGGTGCGAAATAAACCACCTTCCCAGGAGGGGAGTGCAGCACATAAGAACACCTCTTTTTCTCATGGTTCGAGTGTAACATGAGTGAAGGATGTCCCCAAGCAACGTAGGTATATGATTCCTGGACATGAAGATCTTGACAACACTGATATCTATAAGCTGATCTGGATTCGGGAACAAAACCAATCCATAGACAAGGAGTGCCACAACTTCTTCAAAGGCTTGTAAGTCAAGGGAGTTCTAACATTCTTGGGCCTTCTCAAACAGAAACCTGGCTAAGAACCCTTTGATACCACTTCTAACTTCCCAATGTCCCTTGATATCAGATGGTTGTAAGCGTAAGGCTTTAGCAATCTCTTCAAGTTTGGGTTCCTTTTCCGTACCGTTGTAGGGTAGTTGACTAAGGATAGGGATCTTCAGAAGCCAGGAGAACTCTTCCAATGTAGGCACCAGTTGATAATCCAGGAAAGTAAAACAGTGGTGTAGAGGGTCAAAGAACTGGAAAAGGACCTTTATCATATCTTCCTCAATGTTGGTGTTGACCAAGGTGATGAGTCTTCCATGCCTCTCACTGAAAGAAGAGCTCTCGGGAATCCTGGATATAAGTTCCTTAAGCTGAGGGGGGATCCTTACAAGGCTGATCTGAATTGTCTTTCTGCGGATAGTTTCCATGTCCTACAAAACAAGAACAAAGATGAAGATTCGAACCCCTGAAATGGTTAGTCAATGCATATGATGTCGTATGATGTCATGATGCTATGATTAAACACACCACAAATATTCACAAGGGCAAACATGGTAAGGCACACAAGTCACACCACAACCCTTAGAGTTTAGGCCAACATGGGGTCTGGGTATTACCCTCTTGAAGTTGGTGGGCTCAACCTGTCCTATCAGAAGTAACCGGGTTCTAAGGGTCCCAATATCACTGGACTGTTTTCATTGTTCATCGTTTCGATTTAGCCACTGAACTGGAGACCGAAATATTCCAAGAAAACAACCCTCAATTGAGTGTAGCATCGAGTATCAACCAACCTCGGACTGCACCAAAGTCAGTTATCTCACTACCCTAAAGAGGCCAAGATGGTTCAATTAAGGTTCCTAAGGTCAGTTGATGCTTCACGACACCACGCGGAGGCCCCATACTCTCCTTGACTGAACTCAAGGGTTACCGGTACACACCAAAGTGCCACATCAACGTAGCAGACTGCTTCAACCATGTCGGTATACCCCGCACAGTTCCCTCACAGCCTTGTTGCTACTTTCTAAGAAGGTATCCCCCAGATCCGGGTTAGGATCTATAGAACTCCCAAGACAGTCCCACAATAATAAAGCAAGCAATTCAGACAATTGAAAACACAAGTGATTTTAGTCCTAAGGTACACCTCACTTTAAATTTGTCCCCAGCAGAGTCGCCAGTTCTGTGATCGGTGGATCTGGAACTGACTGTTTAACGCTGGTTCGCGAAATGTCGCGGAAGCAAGAGTCGCCACCGTCTTTTATTTTCTCCAACATGGACAGGACAAAAGCACAGCAAAATTCCTTATGAGATAGTTTCTCGGTTCGGGAGGTAGATTTATAGAAAGAGAAGGTGTTAGCACCCTTTCTATCCATGGTTATCCATGGGCTCTTAGATACTTGCTCATTTGTGTTTTCAAAAGTGTTTGCTTTTCAATTGTGAGTGAGTTTGAAAAAAGTTTCGTTTGAAAAATTTCTAAGTAACTCTTGTATCTGTCCTCAAGAGTGTTTGAAAAATTTGTTTTGAAAACTTTTGAAAGTGTCAGTGTGAAAAGATGTTTGGTTTGTTTTTGAAGAGAGCAAGTACCCATGAGTCATCTACCTACCCTAAGGAATTATGCTGTGTAAGAGTCCTTAAGATAGTGCCATCCCACCATTGAGAGGTAGGTAGCACCACCGTTGGAGGTGTTCGGGTCAATTCGTTTGTAGGGACAGTGTGGTCACCAGAGCAACAGTAGGACACCTTAGAAGCTACCCTTATGCCATTGATCCTTTTTAATTTTTGAGGCAACCGTTTCGAGGCAACTGGATCATGTCATGGACATAAGGACTTACTAAAACGTCCTATACTCGACGACCACGTTTCGAAGGTAAGGCAACAGTGAGGCGTACCCTAAGAGTGGTGTGTGAATTTGTGTGTTATTTTCAGTTATGCTTTATCTTGTACATGTATCATGGTGATCTACGCTTGTTTTTAATTTAGTCATTCTTTCTTTCATGCAATTATAATTTAAAAGTGCGGAAATTTAAATGCGGAAAGTAAAATCCTACGCTATTACAAGGCGCGGGTCTATACATCGCCAAATTACAAAGACCCGTTTTAATAAAAAGATGCAGAAAGTAAAATCCTAGTTACTATTACATGGCTTGAGCAGTTACATAATATTTGAAAGAAAATAAGTAAGAATAAAGGCGCGAAAAGAAATTAGAATCGAATGTTCGAGGGCGTTGAACCCTTTTGAGAAATCAAATGGAATTAAAAAAAGCTAATTAATTACTTAATTAAGAAAAGGAATATTTTTTAGGTTTTTTGTATTTATGAAATAAAGAAATTAAAATTGAAGAGAAACCCTAATTCTAAGTTGTTTTTAATTATTAATGAAAAAATATTCAAATTTAACCTAATTTACTAAATATTTAATGTACATGTTTATTTACAAAAATATTTAATAATTAATAATAATAATAATGATGAGAAAATTATTTAAAAAAATGATGAAAAGTTAAAAACCCTAATTTCTACATATTTTAATTTGTTGAGAAAAAGATATTAAAATTGAAAACCTAAATTAACTAAATTTATTATTTAAAGTTTATTTACAAAATAAATTAATAGAAATTAAATATAATTAAACATATTTTAATTTTTCTGTATTTTATATTGTGATTAATTTATGGAATTAAAGAAAACAATTAAAAAAACAATTAAAAGAATAAAAAGGAGAATCAAATAAAAATTAAAAATGTGCAAACCATGGGGGGTATTCAGACCCATTTAGGAGGTAAATTGCAAGAAATTCAGGCCCACTGGAACAAGCCTTGTTTGACTTCTCTAATTGAGTGCATATGAGTTGACTAGCGTGCATGGTAGACATCCTCTTATAGCCTTCAGATTGACCATCCTGCTTATGTGGCAAGCTAGCACGTGGGTGTGTATGGTAGTCTTTGTGATGGACGCTGCATGGAAACATGTTAAGGAAAAAATCATGAAATATGAGAGGGGACCTGGGAATCGAACCCAGGTCCCAATGCTTACCAGACACCTCATCTACCAATTGAACCATTGCGTTTATTTGTAAGGTTAGTGGAACATGAATAATATAAAAGAGACGCATGCTTATGATATGGAACAAACAAAAAGTGCGCCAGATTTCAAACGTTCCAATCATCATAGGCCACGTTCATCTTCTTCCTTATTTTCCCTGCAATTATAAAACAGATAGCGAGGGTTTTAAACCCCCACTAAGTACCACCTGCAAAAATAGTGAATAGCACTAGGACAAATATAAAAAGGGCGCGAGGTATTTGTTGGTTTCGTCTTGAGGTCACGAATCCATTGACATAGGTTTGGTGGTTCAATTTTGCCGTATGTGTAAACCCCTAAATTTGGAGCCCTGAAACCCTAGAAAACGTTAATGGCATATTTTGATATAGGCATTGTTAGTTCAATTAAAGGGTACCATTAGCTTCAGAACATCAATATTAACAAGAATCAACAAATGAAATACATGAACAATGCATAAAAAGTAAAACACGATTATGGAAAAGTTCAAGAAGAAAGCAATTTTGTTCTACCAATTCTTTGTGCGTGGGGACTGGAAAGGGATTGAAACACGTTCAAGGAAGTCCCAGCAAGCGTTTGAAATAGGTTTTAGGCTTTGAATCACGCTGTAACTATGTTTTCAGTTTTCAAAAATTTGATGAAAATTTGCAATTTGATATGCAGCCTGTATGCAGTATTTCGTGTCCAATGGAATAGGTTTAGGTTATGCATATGTAAGTGAATGGAATTAGGTTAAAAAACCAATCCCAAAGTCCATGTATTGATGATTCCAATATTTGATTTTGTTCATATCTTTTCCAATCTTTTTCCATGCCAATTATGCCAAATTTGGATGATTTTGTCCTTGTTGATTGATGCACGAGATATTTAGCTCATAATGAGTGAACTTGCTGCACAAAAAGATTTGATAAGTGTTATTTGATATTTTTTCATATTTAAATTTAATTAAGTGAATTAATAATAATAAAAATTCAAATAATTAATCAAAAATAAGAAAATACATCCCTTTGAGGTCAATGGGTCGTGCATAGCCTTTGGGTAATGATTCATGAAAGAAATTGAGGCCCATTAGCATTTTTGAAGCCTTTTGTGCAAAGTTGACTTTTCAAAATTCCCAAAAATTTCCTAACTTCTACAAGGCATATCTTGCTCAATTGTGAAGCTATGATCATGTTCTCGGACATTTTGGAAAGGTCTTGAAGTCCTCTAACCAATGTCTTTGGTCCCATGTCATTTTGATTTACCAATCTCAAGTTATGGTCTTTGACTTAAAGTTCCTTTTTGTTGACTTTTGAAAATGACCTATAATGTTGAAATTGATAACTTTTTGTGAGAGCATTTCTTGGACTTGAAGTGTGAAGATGAGTTGTAGGAAATGTCATTCTCTTCAAAATGAGCTTTGGATGGAATTTTTCTGATAAAACATGAGGAAGTTATGCCCTGGTCAATTTGCAGTTGACTTTTTCAGTTGTCCCAAAATAGAAAATTTTGCATCTTGAGACTTTTTGAGCCATGCTTTGAGAATCATGATCAAGAATTGATCAAATGATTTTTTTGGCTTCAAAATGAGATGTTGACCAAAAATTTGGATTTTTGACTGTCAAATGACCATTTTGCCCCTGCAGTTGACTGTGAAGCATTTAGGGTTTTTGACTGTGCAATCTGATGCTGTGAGTCTTGAAACTTGGCATGTGAATGCTTGACAATATATATAGGCATGTGGGACTTGTTTGGACCCTTGAAAACTTCAATTTCTTTGCAAGAACCAAAACCCTAATTTTGACTGTATTAGGAGGCAATTGGACTGTGCAACCTTTGAGAGATTTTGAAGCTTGATCTTGGCAAATCTTGAAGAATATGGGAGGGAAAATTTTGGGGTACAACAGCTCCCATGGTCGTTTTCCTCCTGTGTTGACATAGTCATTGAGGACCCTCTCATTATCCAGCTGCCTTGTAAGCTTTAGGATCTTCCGCTCCTGCTCATGATACTTTTCTCTGTAAGTATGTCATTCCTCTCTCAACTTGATCCAAGACCTCTTTAATGCCCCAATGTCAGTTGGCATGTATGGATGGTGGACAGTATGAGAAACCCCTTCTTCATCAGCATGTTCCATAATTACGGTAATACAGCTTCATACGACATTCCCAGCTTTTGGGCACGGGCCCGAACCCACCGGAGATACGGTTCCATTGGAAGGGAAGTCTTTGCTCCTAACTCATGCGGATCAGACCTGTTAACCCTATTCCAAGCTCGTATGAATCTGCGGCGATGTCCCTCACTATCCCCTTGGAAGTCAAAGACAATGCTCGAAATTAGCAACTCGTGAGGACCGTCCTTTCTAGCTCTCCCAAACTATCGCAAGGCCATACAAGGATTATAGGTGATCCCTCCTCTAATTCCCAACAAAGGAACATTGGGGTATTCTCAGCACCGGTCAATAATAGCTACTTCTTCCATGTCTTTAGTGCTCCAGATGATGTCTGTGTGAGCCAGGGACATAGTTCTGTAGGCCTAACCCATGCCTTCCTTATTCTTCAAAACAGATTTGGGGAGGTGAGAAATAAACCACCTCGCCAGCAATGGTGCACAACACATAAGGGTTCCCCGTTTCCGAGCAGTACAGGCATAGAGAGCATGCCGAATGTCACCTAAGAGGGTGGGCACCAGATTACGGGACATGAAGATCTTCATCGCGTTCACATCGACGAAAGAATCTGAATTAGGGAACAAAACCAGACCATAAATGAGAAGTGTCAGGATGTCTTCAAATGCTTGGAAGTCTAAACTGTCCCAAAACTAATGAGCCTGATCAAACAAGAACTTAGCTAGGAAGCCTTTCACACCACTCCGAGTCTCCCAGTTAGACATTACATCAGACTTTGTCAAATGTAGGGCTGTAGCAACATCCTCTGGCCTAAGAGTTATCTCCCAACCTATAAATGACGTCTGCTCTAGAATAGAAATACCAAGTAGATCAGAGAACTCTTCCAAAGTCAGAACCAACTGATAGTCCGGGATGGTGAAGCAGTGATGTAGCGGGTCAAAGAATTGGAACAAGACGCTCATCATTTGCTCATCCATCTTAGAAGTGACTAAACCAAGGAGGTGACCATGCCTTATGACAAAGGAAGAAGTATCAGGCACTTTAGAAACCAACTATCTAAGTTGAGCATGGATTTGTATAAAGCTGATGCGAATAGTATTTTTGCGCATAGATGCCATGATCTGCAAAACAGAATAAAGATGAATCCCCTCGGTCTTTGAAATGGGTTAGTCTGATGAAATATGCATGCAATGTCATGATGCATGATGTTATGATAAGAACACACCACAAGTATTCACAGATAGCAAACATGGTAAGGGCAAACAAGTCACACAGTAGCCCTTAGATTTTAGGATGGCATGGAGTTTAGGTATTACCCTCTTTCAGTTTAGTTGGTTTAACCTGTCCTAGTAATAGTAACCGGGTTCTAGAGGATATCAATATCACTAACCACCCTCAATCAGTCATAATTCCAGTTTGGCAACCTTTTCTTGTGGCCGGAATCATCGCGAGAGTTTGGTCTCAATGAGTATAGCATATTACTACTTTTCTATGGCCAAGTTGGTCAATTATAGGTTCTAAGGTCAGTTGGTGCTTAATGACCCCTTAGCTGACCCATATTCTCCTTGTTCCACCACAAGGGATATCAGTACAAACTAAAGTTCCACACCAACGTAGCTACTGCTTCAACCGTATCGGTCTACGCCGTACAGTTCCCTCACAATCTATTGCTACTTACCTAAAAGGTATCCCCCAGATCCGGGATAGGATCTATAGTAACTCCGATTCAAACCCACAAAGATAAAGCAAACAGATTAAGCAATTGAAAACATTATGATGAACTAATCCTAAGGTACACCCCGCTTATATCATCCCCAGCAGAGTCGCCAGTTCTGTGATACGGTGGGAAGAACTGACTGTTTTTGGAATGCTGGTTTGCGTTTTGCGTTTGTTTTTGCAAAATGTCGCAGTAAGCAAGAGTCGCCACCGATTATAGAAAGGGAAGGTATTAGCACCCTTTCTATTCGTAGTTATCTACGGGCTCTTAGGTACTTGCTCATCATTTTCAAAATTGTTTTCATGCCGTTTGTGGGTTTTGAAAAAAGTTTTTGTTTTAACTTTGATTTAACTCTTGCTTCTGTCTTCAAGAGTGTAATGAAGTGTTTTTGAAAACTTGTTTGTAAAAGAGTGTAAGTGTGAAAAAAAGTTTCGTTTTGGATGAGCAAGTATCTAAGAACTAATCTACCTACTCAAAAAAGGAATCGTTCTATGCTAATTTCCTTTAGACAATGCTATCCCACTATTAGTGAGTAGGTAGCACCGTCGTTGGAGTTTTAGGGTCAATTCGAAAAGAGGGACATGCGGTCACTAAAGAAATGTTAGGACTTTTGTACCCCAAAATTTTCCCTCCCATTTCTCATTGATTTCTCATCACAAAGCCCTTGGAGCTCAGGATCCAGTTAGGGTTTCATCTGCTCAAGATTTCTCCTTGCACTGTTGACCCAAATTAGGGTTTGTGTTTGCACAGAGATGTTTTGACCTAAATTGCCTAAGATGACTTTCATGCTTCATATTGGACTCCCAAGTTTATCCATATCAAGTTTCAAGCCCTGATTCCAAGCTTTGCCCAGTCAATTGGACAGTTGACCCAGAAATCAGTTGTATTGGGGAAAAAGTCAACTGTGGCCAATTGACAGTCAAATCTCATGAAAATTGACCCACATCAACATTATGAACTCACATGGACCATTTGATCAAGTTTGGATCACAATTCCACAAGAAATTTGATCAGACCACTAAAAGGACAAAATGGTCATTTTTAGGGTTTTGACTGCACAAAGGCAATTTTTGACTGTTTGACCTAGCCAATGGCAAACCAAGCTCACATATGGACTCAAGGACCCCATGGAATTGTCTTGACATGCTCAACAAGTTCAAAAGATCCCAAGTACACAAGATTGACAGTTGAATTTCCTAGTCAATTGATCAATTTTGACTGTATACTGAAAAGTCAAACTTTGACTTTTTGGTCAAAATCAAGAGTCAAGATTCATTTTTCATCAAAACATGCCAAATCATGAAACTTGTTCACCAAGAAATCAAAAAATGCAAATTAGGGTTTGAAATGAGAATTTTTCATAACTTAGAATTTTTCTAAGTTATGAAAAACCCTAATTTTTTCCCAACTTTGCCCCACTTTCTCACCAAGATTCATTTGGATTCAAGCAAAAGTCAAAACATGAAAGTTGTAGCCTAGTGCATAATCTACAACTTTGATTCACAAAGTTTTCCCAAAAGAAGCTTGTATCTCAAGTTACAATTTTTGGAACAAGGGTACCAAACCATTCTTAACTTAGTGAAATTTTGACCTATTTTAGGCAAGGTTTTTACCTAACTTCAAGACCATTTTTCACATACTCCCACTTGGAATTTCAATTTTCATTTCAAAGATGGATTGTAGTGAACATTCCAAGCTTTCCAAAATGTCCAAGAACTCATCAAACAACCTCATGACTTGAGAGAATCGAATTTTGCAATATGGCAAAAACTCACTTTTGAATTGGCCAATTTCCATGGTCATAACTTGTGCAAATTTCTCAAATCAGCATGCAACTTGATTACAGGCCTCTAAACCATTCAACACTCATAAATTTAATGCAAACTCATTGTGCCAATACCATGTTCTATGTGTTCAAGCATTGCATAGTGGTTTAATCCATTTTTAGATAAAGCACTTTAACCATTTTTGCAAATGTAACCTTTATGTCAAAATGAAAATCCAAGAAGTACAGATCAAATCCCCTTGGCACAAGTTTAGGGACTAATCACACTGATCAATGCCAAGGTTTGCAGCATGTTATGGGGGCCTCTACCTGTCTAAACACCAACTTGGCTTTTGGTTGCTTAAAGTGTAAGAAATATGGCATAACTGAACACAACTTTGATCTCAGCAATAGAACCCTTAAGGAAATATTTTGTACACATTCAAGACATCCTAACTGAGCTAGCACACGACTCCAACACCTCCATTGCCCCCTAGAACACAGAACCACCCTCAAACTGCCCAAACAGAGCTCTTACTGCAGTTTGAGTGCCAACTCTCATCCCTTTCATGCATTCTTGCTAAAAGCTCATCAAACACATTCCCTAGCATCACTTAAAGCTAACC
Organism: Vicia faba; assembly: GCA_948472305.1. Classification (NCBI taxonomy): domain Eukaryota; kingdom Viridiplantae; phylum Streptophyta; class Magnoliopsida; order Fabales; family Fabaceae; genus Vicia; species Vicia faba. Next base: position 86,966 of record CATIWC010002003.1, on the reverse strand, counting down.
AAAGTCTCAAACACGACCTGTAACTCCTCTAATCAGTTCCACCATTTTCACTTTCTTGTTTTGCAGTTGAAGGTCCATAGCTCGATTCAAGGTGTTTCAAAGCAAAGTAAGCATCGGAATAGCATCACTACACTTCAGGCAAGCTGTACAGATCATCATCTTGCCCTGAAAGCTCCCCCATTGCCAGATACAACTTCAACTGAACATGTATCTTCTTGAACTTCTAACTCTTGATATAGGCATTGTTAGCTCTAGGTTTGTGAATAAGAAGTATTCTACTCATGCCCCTGAATCTGTACATACTTTTACTTTTCATTTATTTTTCCTGAGCTATGAGAATTTAAGGTCTGAATGTTGATAAAAAGCTAGGTTAGGATTTGGGAATGATAAAATTCTCTCTCATTTCTGAGAGTTAGGATGAGTTCTTTACATATTTAGAATCGTGGCTTGATGATTAACATTTCTTATGTTGAAAGTTTATGCAAAAAGTCAAGGAATCCAAATGTTTGAACTTGAGTACAGGCGCGCGTTTTGGAACATTTTTCTGGCTGGAGGTTGAAGAAAGACTTGGTGGGCTGGGCCTGCTTTGTTATTTCTTTTCACACCACATTTTCACTTTGACACCCCCTGAGCCCATTTTGTTTGTTTTAATGATTTTTTGACTTTTCTTTTTTATTTCTATCTTATTTATTTTTGCTAATAATATTAAAAACATAAAAAATATTTTTTACACCATTTTTATATTTTTAGGCATTTATTTGTTTATATGAACCATTTGTACATAAATAATATATATATACTATTATTTAGAAAAACTAGAAAAATAATGCAAATATATTTTATTTCTGATTTTTATTTCATCTTCTCTTTTGAAAACATTTTGTATCAAAAAATATTTTTTTTATAAATATTAAATATTATTATTTTGTATATATAATATTTATTTAGTAAATAATAAAGATATTTATATATGTATTAGTATATTTAGGTAAAAATACAAAAATACATGCATTTTTCTTTTATTAATATTTGACCTCAAAAAAATACTTTTTATAAATATACTTCATTTTATTTTATTTTTTGTATATAATAAATAAATACTTGTATAAATTAAATAATATATATATTTACTTAATAAAATTAGGGTTTTACCCTTAAAACACAAAAACTCCAAAAATATTACTTTTTATTTTATTTTATTCATTTTTGTTTATTTGACATAAAAAAATATTTGTTTTCCATACATATAAAAACCCTTTTTGCATCTTGCATATTTATTTTATTTCTATTTAATTTGTGCAAATTAATTACCTTGTAAATAATTCAATATTGATGTAATAGCTAGGTTTAAATTCCTTGTCAATATCCCCCATTTGAACATTTGTACCCCCCTTCCCATATTGTGTTGTAATAGTGTAGGAATTTTACTTTTCGCACTTTAACGCTTTCTAAATATACCATGCTAGAATTAGGGTTTATATGCAAATAAAACGAACAAAAATAGTTTGACCTAATTTCAAGATAAACAAGCATGAAAATGGACAACACATATCACACTTGCACCCCTAGGGTATTCCACTTGTTGCCTTCAATAAATGGGCCATATTGCATGTTAGGTCTCTTTGGGCAAAACAAAAACAAACAATTCAAATGATCATAGTCCCTCGATGACGCTTTCGAAAAGTTGCCTAAAATGATCAAGTCCCTTTCAAAGAAAAAAAATTTGCTCAAAGATACTTAGCACTATTGCAATCATGGTCTAAACGATGACCCGCGCCCGTCCCTTTCGCATCCTAACACAAGATTGTCCACCAAATGCAATGGTGGAACAAAAATTGTTAAAAGGGTTAAAACATAGCAAAAATCTTTGAGAACTTTAGGGTAGATAGCTCTTAAGTACTTGTCAACTTGCAAATCAAAAACACTTGCCTATTTTTCAAATCACACTTTCAAAATAAACTTTCAAAAAAAAACCTTGAAACATCTTTTCAAAAAGACAAACACCTTTTGTAAAACATTCGAGTAAAGAATTGTTACAAGGGTAGCCTAGACAAGGCATCTTTTTCAAAACATTTTCAAAACCACACACACAAAGCACCATTTCAAACAATTGAAAACCAAGGCAAGTTTGATCTAAGCAAGTACCTAAGAGCCCATGGATAACCATGGATAGAAAGGGTGCTAATACCTTCCCTTTCTATAATCTACTCCCCGAACCCAAGAAAATATCTCAAAGGTTTTTGCTGTGCTTTTTAAACCTTTCCTTAGGATAAAATAAAAAGTCGATGGCGACTCTTGCTCAACCGAAACATTTGCGAAAACAAACGCAAAACCCTAGTCAGTTCTCCCACCGTATCACAGAACTGGCGACTCTGCTGGGGATAATTTTAAAAGTGAAGTAACCTTAGGGCTTAGATCACTCTCTTGCATGACTAAATTGTTTAATTTGATTGCTTTATATTTTGGCTCTCTTGTTTGGGTTTGCAATCCTACCCCCGGATTTTGGGAAACATTCATAGATAGCAATACGTTGTGTAAACTGTGCGGGGTATACCGACACGGTCGAAGCAATAGCTATATTAGTGCGACATATTTGTGAGTACCGGTAACCCTTGAGTTCAATCAAGGAGAGTACTGGGCCGCTGAGTGATGTCACTAAGCACTAATGACCTAGAACCTTACTTGACCATCTTGGCCTTTTATTAGGGGTAGTGAGATGACCGGCTTTGGTGCAGTCCGAAGTTGGTAGATACTCGATACTACACTCATTGAGGGTTGTTTTCTTGGAATATTTTGGTCGCTAGTTAAGTGGCTAAACCAAAACAATGAACAATGAAAACAATCCAGTGATATTGAGCTCCTTAGAACCCGGTTACTATTTATAGGACAGGTTTTTAAGCCAACTACACTCAAGAGGGTACTTACCTATGAAACCCCATGCAAGCCTGAAACTAGGGTTTGGTGTGAATTTCTTGTACATATGTTTTGTGCATACATCATAAACATCATAAACATCATAAAACATCATATGCATTCACTAACCATTTCAAGGGTTTGGAACTTCATCTTTGTTCTTGTTTTGTAGGTCATGGAAATTCCTCGCAGAAAAACAATCCAAGTCAACCTTGTGAGAATCTCTCCTCAACTCAAGGAGCTCACCTCAAGAATTCCGGAAAGCTCATCCTTCAGTGAAAGACATGGTAGACTGCTCAGCTTAGTCAACACCAACATTGAAGAAGACATGATGAAAGTGCTATTCCAGTTCTTTGACCCTCTTCACCACTGTTTCACTTTCCCTGATTACCAGTTGGTGCCCACTTTGGAGGAGTTTTCTCAACTCCTAAGAATCCCTATCCTTAATCAACTACCCTTCAACGGTACGGAAAAGGAACCAAAGCCGGAAGATGTTGCTCGAGCATTACATCTACAACCATCCGACATCAAGGGGCATTGGGAAACCAGAAGCGGCGTCAAAGGATTCTCAGCAAAATTCTTGTTTGAGAAGGCACAAGAATGTTGGAATTCATTGGACCTACAAGCCTTTGAAGAAATTGTGGCACTCCTTATCTATGGGTTAGTCTTGTTCCCAAATTCTGACCAATTGATAGATGTCAACGCCGTCAAAATCTTCTTGTCCAGAAATCCAATACCAACATTGCTTGGGGACATCCTTCACTCATTTTACACACGAACAATGAGACAGAGGGGTGTTCTCATGTGCTGTACTCCTCTCCTTGCAAGGTGGTTTATTTCGCACCTTCCACAATCTGTCTTGAAGAATGACCAAGGCTCAAGGTGGTCCCAACGGTTGATGACTCTTACTCACTCTGATGTACATTGGTGTTCTCGGTCCAGAGAAAATGTCATCATCGTCGATCGTTGCGGAGAGTTTCCTAATGTTCCTTTACTTGGAATCAGAGGAGGTATCACCTACAACCCTTGCCTAGCTTTGAGGCAATTTGGATATGCACGTAGGGATGGCCCTCATGACATGTTGATTCCTGACCTAGTTTTTGACTTTGACAACGATGCGCAAGGACTTCGCCAAAGATTCATCAGAGCTTGGGGGAGGCCCAATAAGGTTGATAGCAAGACTCTGGGACACAAGAACTCCATCCCTCTTGAGCCTTATCTCAAGTGGGTACGAGCCCGAGCCCAAAGTCTAATGATGCCTTATCCTCATGTACTCCCTGTGATTAAAGAGCCCGTCAAGGAAGGAGAGGTTCCCTACACCATCCTACATCCTGATATGCCTACATCGTGGGAGGAAATGCAGAAAAGTTGGATTCAGCTCAAGGAGGAACGGAATACTTTTGAAGCTAGCTTCTACGCCAGTGAGAATAAGGTTCTAGAGCTTACCCGCCGACTCCATGAGCAAGAGGCTCTCAACACCTACATTGCGCCAAAGAGGATGCGCAATGTCTTTTTACCTTGAGAAGTTGTTTTTGTAATATTTGGCCCATGGGGCATTTATGTACTAACAAATTTCTTCTTATTAATATAACGTGCGTTCTTCTTTGTCTACAACAAGTTTGAATATTCTGAATCCTTGAATGCATTGCATACATAAGCATATCATTCATCATATGCATAAGCAGGTCTCACTCCAGGTTTCCTTATCTGTCTGCTGTTTATTTCAGTAGGATGGATCTCGAGCAAACAATCAAAGACCTACAAGCTTAGAATGCACAGTTCCAGCAACTCCTGACGACCTTGGCTAAAGGTCAGGAGGATCTCAAGACCTTGCTGGGGAATAAAGACCCAGTGAAAAAGAAGAAAAAGAGACTCGGGGTGGCTACTCTAGGGAGAAGATTTGATGGAGAAGCTCATAGAGTGCTTGAATTTCCTCCTACTTCTGATGAAGGAACCAGTAAAGGAGGTGGGGCTGCAGTACCTTCCGAGTCCGATGTGGAAGAAGAGGAGGTCGAAGAGGATGAAGACTATTCTGACCAACAATACCCTCCAGCTGATGATAAATACAAAGGGTTAGAAGACAGGTTGGCCGCCATGGAACTACAAAGGGTACCGGGTTTGGATTTTGAAGACTTGGGTTTGATTGCCGGGATTGTGATTCCCCCAAAGTTCAAAGTGCCAGTTTTTGTGAGGTATGATGGGTTGTCCTGTCCAAAAATGCATCTCAGGTCCTACGTGAGAAAGATCCAACCCTATACGGCAGATAAAAACCTTTGGATCCACTTCTTTCAAGACAGCCTTTCTGGAGCTCAATTGGAGTGGTTTTATCAGCTAGAGGGAACCAGCGTCCGAAATTGGGAAGACTTGGCCACCGCTTTTTACAAACAATATCAGTACAATTCTGACCTTGCTCCTACACGTACCCAACTTCAGGGTATGTCATTGGGAACAGGCGAAGGATTCAAAGAATACGCACAAAAATGGAGGGATTTGGCTGGTAGGGTGAAGCCTCCTTTAACCGACTGTGAACTTGTTGATATGTTTCTAGGGACCCTATCTGGGCCATTTTTCAATCATCTGATTGGTAACTCTTCCGCGGGGTTTACCGACTTGATCTTAACAGGCGAAAGAATAGAAGCTGGCATCAAGTCAGGAAAGATTCAGAAGGGTGTTGCTGCAAGTGTTGAGAAGAAGCCTTTTAAGAAGGAAACAGCTGTGGTATATTCTCAGAGAAGAGCAGGGAAGACTGAGCGCCGACCAACTGTGGGGGCCGTAATGATTCAAAATCCTTCAAGTGAACAGCCTCGCTATAATCAGTCCAGACCAAATCAACAACGGGTGGAACGGCCACAACGGCAGTTCACCCGCATTAATATGACTCCAGCACAAGTGCTTCCCCATCTGTTAAAGTTGAATCTCGCCACCATCAAGGAGGCACCAAAAAATGTGAATACGTCCTCTCCGCATTATCATCCTAATGCCAAATGCACCTACCATTCTGACAGTGTCGGGCACGACACCAATGATTGTTGGGCACTCAAGCATAAAATCCAAGACCTGATAGAGGCGAAGGAGGTGGAGTTTGACGCTCCGGAGAAGCCTAATGTGATATCTGCTCCCATGCCGAAGCACGACCGAAATGTCAATGCCATTGAAGAGGATTTGTATGTTGTTGATGTCAGTGATCTGGTAACTCCATTGCTAACCATCAAGTTGAATCTGTTAAGGGCCGGGATCTTTCCGGGATGTAAGGAAGACTGCTATTGTTGTTACTCTCTGTCGTTTGATTGTCCGTTACTGAAGAAAGGCATCCAAGGCCTAATGGACAGTCGACAAATTTTGTTTGAAAAAGTTTCTTCTACTCCAACCCATACTGAAGATGTCTCAATCATAACCATTCACGCCAATCTTTCCAAGGCCGTCAGAAAGCCTGTTAAGATTACACCAACTACGAAATCTGTTCCTTTGAAGATAACAATGCCAGGGCCTGTCCCCTATGTTTCTGAGAAGTCGATACCATGGAACTATGGCGGTGACGTCTACTACCATGGTATTAAACAAATCGAAATAACTGAAGAAAGTTCGGATGATGAAGAAGCCAGCATTGGAAACATTGCAGGCACGAGCAAAATCACCCGGAGCGGGAGAATATTTTCTCCAGAGATTGCCCCTCCAAGAGCAATCTTTGGACCCTCATCTGCCGACAAGGTCATCCCTGCACCAATAAAACTCTCCGCTAGAACCCCTTTGATTGAAGATGTTGTTGTTCCTAATACTGTCCCTCCTACCGCTGCTGATAAAGGTAAGGGAATCCAAGATGAGCTCGTCAGGACGAGGGCTCAACCCTTGGTTATCCCGGAAACCTCCAAGAAGGAAATGGACGAGATCTTGAAAATAATCAAAAGGAGTGATTACGATGTGGTAGAACAACTGGGGAAAACCCCCTCAAAGATCTCCATGCTGGCACTACTACTTTGCTCGGAAGCGCACGCTAAAGCTCTGATAAAATTCCTGAAGGCAGCCCATGTGCCCCAGGAAACCTCTACGGATCAATTTCAAAATTGCGTGGCTAGCCTTACTGCGGACAATGGATTAGGTTTCTCTGATGCCGACTTAACTCCTAAAGGTAGAAACCACAATGATGCTTTGCACATTTCAGTCGAGTGCCGAGGAACTACTCTCGCACATGTCTTGGTCGACACTGGTTCGTCGCTGAATGTACTGCCTAAGAAGGCCTTGGACCGACTAGATTGTGAAGGGTTGGAGTTGAAACCGAGTGATATTGTGGTCAGAGCTTTCGATGGTTCAAAGAGAATGGTTCATGGGGAGGTTGAAATTCCCATCAAGATAGGCACTGAGGTGTTTAAGTCTACTTTCTATGTGATGAACATCTGTGATCGGTGGATCTGGAACTGACTGTTTAACGCTGGTTCGCGAAATGTCGCGGAAGCAAGAGTCGCCACCGTCTTTTATTTTCTCCAAATGGAAAGGACAAAAGCACAGAAAAATTCCTTATAGAGATTGCTCTCGGTTCGGGAGGTAGATTATAGAAAGGGAAGGTGTTAGCACCCTTTCTATCCATGGTTATCCATGGGCTCTTAGATACTTGCTCACTTGTGTTTTCAAAAATGGTTTGTTTGCTTTTCAACTGTGGGTTTTAAAAAAGTTTCTTTGAAAATTCCAGTTCGACTCTTGTATCAGTCCTCAAGAGTGTTTGAAAAGTTGCTTTCGAAAGCTTTTTGAAAATGTGTTGGTGTGAAAAGTATTTTTGGATTTTTGTTTTGAAATAGAGCAAGTATCTTAGAGTTGTCTACCTACCCTAAGGAATTCGTCTGTGTAAATGTCCTTAAAGTAGTGCCATCCCACCATTGAGAGATAGGTAGCACCACCGTTGGAGGTGTTCGGGTCAATTCGAGTTTAGGGACGATGTGGTCACCGAGCAAAGGTAAGATACCTTAGGAGCTACCCTTATGCCATTGATCTTTTATTCCGACGCAACTATTCCGAGGCAACTTGTTCCGAGGCAACCGTTTTGAGGCAACTAGATCAATGGAACATAAGGACTCACTAAGACGTCCTATAGTCGGCGACCACGTTTCGAGGGACAAGGCAACATTGTGATCACCGGAGTAATGGGGAGATACCTTAGAAGCTACCCTCATGCCAGGTTCCCGGATCATGAGGACTTACTAAAACATCCTCTACTCGACGATCACCTTTCGAGGCAAGGCAACAGTGAGGCGTACCCTAGGGGTGGTGTGTGAACTGTGTGTCAGATTCTGATATTTTATCTTGTCATGTTATGAGTGAGCTACGCGTTTGTTTTTATTTTTTGTCCATTCATTCTTGCATGCATTTATTTAACAGTTAAAATATTGCGAGAAATAAAAATTCTAAGCTATTACAAAAGGCGCGGGTCCACATCGCCAAAATTTCCAGGACCCGATTTGACAGAAAAATAATAAAGAATTAAAAATGCGAAAGATAAATATTACATGGCCTTGGGAGAGGTACATAAAAATTTATAAGAAAAAGAAATAAATATGCGAATTGGAATAAAATTAGAAACGAGGGCGTTGGACCCTTTTTAAAGGAATTAAATTATTATTATTAAATTAAAAGAAAAGAAATGTTTTTTAGTTTTTTGTATTTATGAAATAAAGAAAATTAAAATTAAAAGAAACTCTAATTCTAAGTTTTTTAATTATTAATGAAAATGTTAAAGTTTAACCTAATTTACTAAATATTTAATGTACATGTTTATTTACAAAAATATTTAATAATTAATAACAGTAATAATAAGAAAAAATTATTTATTAAAAAGATGATGAAAAGTTAAAAACCCTAATTTCTACATATTTTAATTTGTTAAGAAAAAGACTTAAGTTTTAAAACCTAATTTAACTAAATTAATTATTTAACATTTATTTACAAAAATATTTAATAAGTAAATTAATTAACATATTCTTAGTTTTTGATTTTCTGGTTTTATATTATAAAAATTAATTCATGAATTTAAAGAAAACAATTAAAACAATTAAAAGAATGAAAAAGGAAAATCAAATAAAAAATAAAAATGATGCAAACCATGAGGGGTGTCTGGCCCTTTTTGGAGGTGAATTGGAGTGGTTTGGCCATGTATTGGTGTCATGCATAAGTTTTTCTACTTTGGCCATTTGGCTTTTGGCTTTTGGCCATTTGTGTTTTGGCCTCAACGTTCCTTAACCTTCTCAAGATGTCTGCCTCGCCACGTATTGGGGTCATGTGTAAAATGTTCTGTTTTGGCCATTTGACTTTTGGCTTTTGGCCATTTGGCTTTTGGCCTCAACGTTCCTTAATGAACCTGCATGGGATCCTGTCTAAATCTGCAGTGTTGAATCTCACGAACACATTAAATAAAATCATAAAATACAAATAAAGCCAATATATGAAGAAATTTAATGTTTAGGCACAATATGACATGTATGAATGATTATACCCTTTTGATCATGGAGATCAAATCAATCTTACCCTTACTGGAAAATCAATGGCCTGAATGCTTTTATGCCTTACTGGAAAATTAGGATCATGGAGATCAAGTCAGCCTTATCCTTACTGAAGAAGTAGTGAGGTGTTGGTTTGTAACCGTGATGGCTTGTTTGTAGTGAGAGAGGGATTTGTAATAAGGATTTCAAGGTTTTAGGGTTCTTGAAAGAGTTTGATATTCTAACAGTGTTGTGGCAATGTTTTTTCTCTCTTTTTCTCCTCTTTTCTCTCCCTGGTTTGTGTGAAAAGAAGGTGATTATATAATGGAAATTAGGGTAAAGCAAATGGGCTTTGAATGTGCAATTGGGCCTCCAATATTCACTTGAATTCGTCACTTTCCAGGCTAAATCGCAGGGACTTAAGTGCATTTTTTGAAGTTGAAATGTGAAAACAAAATGTAGCCGGCATCGAGAACTAACTCCTGTCCGAAAATCGACTCAATCGGATAAACGGTGAATTAGTTATGAATTTTTGAAGTTTCAGCTCAGACAAACTAATATTCAGCATTCAGGATTTTCAGCGTGTCACGCACTCTAAGCAAAAAACGAAGGCCTTTTGAATACCGTTTGAACTTAATACCTTCTGTGAAAATGTAGCCAACTCAATTTGTGAAATTTTGGCGCCAGAACCAGCTCGATACGATGAAAATCGACCGAGTTATGATTTTTTGAACATGACGCAAATAAACTTCTGTCACAAATTTTCTGTACGAAAATACTTGATAAATCCATATTTTTGAAGACCTTCTGATCGAAATTGGCTTCCAGCCGTGAGAGATGAAAACGTAGATAATGTCAAGACGGAATTTTGGCCACCGGAACGGGTTCAAAACGAGTCACGATCTTCAAGTTATGAATTTTTTAGCGCGTAAAAACTGCACTTTCAGCACACTTTTTCACTATATTTCTTCAAGAAAACTCACACATTCGGATACCTTCTTTAAAGAATTGACTCTTGAGCCGAACCTGAATTTGAGAATATGTTATCAGAGATATCTTGGCAAAAGAACACCTGAATATAACGCGCCGGCTTGGACTTGTGAATTTTCTTGAAATGTTTTGAGAAATATGGGAGGGCAAATTTTGGGGTACAACAGTTGCCCCTGTTCAATCTTCTTAGACCTGAGGATGTAGATTGGCTGACGTGCCTTTCGTAATCCGAAGGTGGAAGATGATTGAACACTAGAGTGCCCAGAAATTTGCGCTCACATAGTAGCAGTGTGATGGTGGAATGGGCTTATAGATGCCATTTAGAGATTGATGGATAGGATGATGGGCTTATAGATGCCATGCTGAGAGGTGATGGATAGGTGGATGGGCTTATAGATGTCATCTGGGTGTCGATCGCGTAAGAGATTCCTTAGCAAGAACTTGTGTACTTGCAAAATAAAATGATTACCTGACCTGTTACAGGAGCTGGTCTTCAAACTCTTTGTGTAGATGTGCCCTGACTGGTTACAGGAATTGAATCTGGAGCTTCAAAAAGGTGATGAATGAACCAGGGATGGTTACTACCTCAACAGGAACGGTGAGAGAACCTTGGATGACTTTAACCTCAACAGCAATCGTTGAGAAAATCTTGGGATTACCACCTCCGCAGGATCGGGGAGAGAACCAATAGGTGACTACAACCTCAACAGCAAACATTGAGAGAATCTTGGATAACTTCAACTTCAACAGCAATCGTTGAGCGAATCTTGGGATTACCACCTCCGCAGCATTGGGGAGAGAACCATAGGCGATTACAATCTCAATAGCAATCATTGAGAAAATCTTGGTGGGAATTACCATCTCCGCAGCATTGGGGAGAGAACCATAGGCGATTACAATCTCAATAGCAATCATTGAGAAAATCTTGGTGGGAATTACCATCTCCGCAGCATTGGGGAGAGAACCATAGGCGACTACAACCTCAACAGCAATCATTGAGAGAATCTTGGGTATCTTCTACTAAGTCTTTATCAGGAAAATCTGTTTGGGGTCGATTTAGCTGGACTAGAGAAGGCCTTGGACTGGATAAGAAATAGAAAATCTTAGGGTCGATTAACTGAACCGGTCTAGGTCTTGAATGTCTTCAACTGGATAAGCAACAGGGAGATCTTGGGAGTCGATCTGACTAAACCAGAGAAGGCCTTTGACTGGAGAAGAAACAGAGAAATCTTTGGAGTCGATTTAACTGAACCGGTCTAGGTCTTGAATGTCTTCAACTGGATAAGAAACAGGGAGATCTTTGGAGTCGATCTGACTGATCCAGAGAAGGCCTTTGACTGGATAATAACCAGGAAAATCTTTGGGAGTCGATTTAACTGAACCAGACAAGGTCTTTGGAGTCTTCAACTGAGTCTTCAAAAGAAAAACCTTTAGGAGTCGGTTTAACTAGACCAGAGAACGCCTTTGACTGGATAATAACCAGGAAAATCTTTGGAGTCGATTTAACTGAACCAGACAAGGTCTTTGGAGTCTTCAACTGAGTCTTCAAAAGAAAAACCTTTAGGAGTCGGTTTAACTAGACCAGAGAACGCCTTTGACTGGATAATAACCAGGAAAATCTTTGGAGTCGATTTAACTGAACCAGACAAGGTCTTTGGAGTCTTCAACTGAGTCTTCAAAAGAAAAACCTTTAGGAGTCGGTTTAACTAGACCAGAGAACGCCTTTGACTGGATAATAACCAGGAAAATCTTTGGAGTCGATTTAACTGAACCAGACAAGGTCTTTGGAGTCTTCAACTGAGTCTTCAAAAGAAAAACCTTTAGGAGTCGGTTTAACTAGACCAGAGAACGCCTTTGACTGGATAATAACCAGGAAAATCTTTGGAGTCGATTTAACTGAACCAGGCAAGGTCTTTGGAGTCTTCAATTGAGTCTTCAAAAGAAAAACCTTTAGGAGTCGGTTTAACTAGACCAGAGAACGCCTTTGACTGGATAATAACCAGGAAAATCTTTGGAGTCGATTTAACTGAACCAGGCAAGGTCTTTGGAGTCTTCAACTGAGTCTTCAAAAGAAAAACCTTTAGGAGTCGGTTTAACTAGACCAGAGAACGCCTTTGACTGGATAATAACCAGGAAAATCTTTGGAGTCGATTTAACTGAACCAGACAAGGTCTTTGGAGTCTTCAACTGAGTCTTCAAAAGAAAAACCTTTAGGAGTCGGTTTAACTAGACCAGAGAATGCCTTTGACTGGATAATAACCAGGAAAATCTTTGGAGTCGATTTAACTGAACCAGACAAGGTCTTGGAATGTAGCTTGAGAACTTAACTGAATCTTTCCTGAAAGGTAAAGGTCAGTCATATGCAATGCATGATATGGATCAAGCAATGATGTTCTCAATATAAATGAGGTTTGTAAGATATGATGCGTATATGCATGCTGTAATGAAAATGTGATGTTTATGAATCTATGTTTTCGTCTTGGGAAAATAAATCCTTGACGGGTGCCGGGAAGTCACTCCTGGGCTGATGTTGAAGTATTGATTTATTGCTTCCGCTGGGGATGATAGTTGCAAGAATACCGGTAGGAGAAGATGACTCCGTTGGGGAATAAACTTGGCGAATGAATTACTCTGCGGGGAGAAAAGTACTCTAACGATCTTGCTGGGAAGCAATACTCTGTGGGGAGAGAGGTACTTTGTTAAGCTGTTGATAATAACTTTCCGGGGATACCCTTGTTGTGTTGGAAGTGCTGATAGACTTCGCTGGGGATAAGAAGACTCCGTCGAGGACACTCTTTCCGTGGCTTTGGCTGAGGATAACCCAGTTATATCCTAGTAAGGAAATAACTCTTTGAATAAATCTGGGAGACGCATTCGTGCTCTGCGAGGATAAGCTTCCAGAATCTACTGGGGATAAGCTTACTGCTTGGAGAGATGGATTCCAACTTTCTTGGGGAAACTGGATTGGACTCTCTTGGGGGAGTATTGAACTGTATTGGTTATGTTCTTCAACGGAACTTACCTTGATACCTTGGAGGAAAGAACAATCAGATTACTTAGACCACCCATTATTGCCCCTGTTTCTATGGGGGAGGCACCTGTGGGATGCTGATAATTGTTGAGGGTCAAACCTTCTTCAGGTAGGCAGGTGATAAGATGACAGGACATAGTCGTACGCTTTGATCCCTAACTTCTTCCTGGACCGCCCTTTCGGGTTTTCAGTCCACCGGGATACCCATTTTTGCCTAAGCCGCCTTTTCAGGTTTTCGACTTGCCGGGTGTACAGATTTTTTTCATTTCATCCCTTCATTTTTCCCGAACCCTTTTGGTTCGCCGGGAAGCCCTTACTTTTGCCTAGGTATGTCAACCTAGCGGGTCTTTGATTATGCGCAGTATTTTTTCGACTATGTCGGTGTCCTCAGGATGTAGGGAATTGCCCCTATCAGAAGTGTTTTGCCACGCCACCAGAAGGTATTTGATCAGGCAAGATTCGTTGCTGGAATGCCCCAAGTGGCTCAGGCGGAGATTTGCCCCAGGCTATTTGGCCTTTGAGAGATTCTCCGAATCTTGATTGGACTGCCCCAGATAATAGACCATGATCATGTCGTGCCCCTTGATTGGAAGTGCTTCTGTTCATTAGGTATTCATCGTGCGAATTTCCCTGCTGTTCAAACAAATAGTCATATGCAAACAATGTTATATCAAAAATGCAAAGCTTATGTCTGTCTTGAAGATTTTGAAAATGCATTCTTTTTCATAAAACAAGTGAATGTTTGTAAAACGTGATGTCAACTCCGTATTTACCATAGGCCTTAAGGAGTCAGGATACCTTTCGTAACAATATGCTTTCGAACTAACCCATGCTTCAGCTAGGACTTTTAAGGGTTATAACATGGCCTGGTTCACGGTTTAAGAAACAAAGGATAAAGGCTCAAATTATTTGTACCCACCCGCTCTTCGTGATGTTCTCCAAACCTAAACTCAGCTGATCGTGCGTTAGACCTTGTTTGAGTCTTTGCTCTGATTTTCCGGTGATGGTTCAGATATTGATGATTTATTTGGAATAGGCAGTCATTTCCTTTTTGTTGAGGGTTTATAAGACCTCTTTCTTTTTGATTTTGTTATCCCTGTTTTTTTTTGCCTGAACTATTTCCTTTTTTGGAATCACAGTCAGCGGGATGCCCCAGTTTTGTAAGTCTCCTTCATGGGTTTTGACTTAATGGTTTTTTTTTATTTTTTTGAGATAATGACTGCCTTTCTTTATTGATTATTCGGAACCATCACTGTCTTTCTTTTTTCGTAAGGACCTCTTTTGATGCTGTTCATTATGCACTTGGATCAACTGAGAAAACTACCCTGCCCCAGGTTATGATTAAGGGTTTTAAATTTCGAAAAGAAAAACTCCTACTTCTTTGGCTCAGAGGGGTTAACGAGGGATTATCTTCCTTATAACTCCAGTGTTTAGGGATTGAAACAATGCCTGTACCTCATCAGCAGGGTCTGTTCAAAAGCATACTGTAAAGATCGTGGTATCGTTTTCGTCATCCTCCCTCAAGAGGCTTAGAATTATTGAGAGTTGATCATCAGAAAAAATATGAAAATAATTTGCATAGAGTGAATACGAATATATTGATTCAAAATAGACATAAGCGATGCATTAATGGAATAACAATGTTTAACATGAATAAATGTCTAAACAATCAAAGAACAACACAACTTGAACATTCGAATGAACAAAAGTCTTTTCATCACAGGGCTTGTCACTTCAAATGGTGAGCCTTGGAGGGATGGTAGAAAAATTCTGCCTGACCATCTTGTGTGAACTCTAGTGCTCCTTCATCAATCAGGTCCTGGATCTTGTTCCTCAGAGCCCAACACTCATTTGTATCATGTTCGGGACAGGCAGAATGGTAGGCACACCTTTTATTGGGATCATAAGTAGGATGTACTGTGTTGGGGTTCTGGGGATGAGCCCTTAATGTGATCAAATTCAATCTTAATAGGCGTTGTAAAGCTTGAAACAGCGACATGTTGAGCGGGGTGAATTGCCTCCTGGACTTGTCTGGCTGAAGCCGGTGAGGTTGATGCTGAATTTGTGACACTGGAGCCATTTGAGGAACTCTCCCCTTATCTCCTTGTCTCAAAGGTGGTTGAACGATGACTGGCTTTTTACCCTTAGACGTTTGCCCCAGTCGGTTACCCTGATGCAGTTGGTGGATGAGAACTCCGAGCTCTTCTTGTCTTTGAGCTAAACCTTGAATTGCAGTTACCTGCCCCAGCATCTGGGCTTTCATTGCATCCATCTCAGTTTGCAGGTGTTTCAGCCGTTCATCCTCAGCACTGTTCCTGACTAAAGTCCCCATGAGAAGTATTCTTAGCTCCTCCTGCCCCTTGGATAGATTCAGGAGGATTTCCCCGAACCGAGTCTCTTGAGCAAGAAGGTCCTGGTTGTCTGGTTGGAAAGCCATTGCTGAAATAAACAGCGGGAAAGGTAAGTAACCTGCAACAAGGGTACCTGTTATACAATGATGTGTATGACATGCATGTAATGTTTTCAAAGACCTCACGGGGTAAACAAAAAAAGTTGTTAGAATTCGAATCCGGTAGCTTGATTGAAGGAAACCCATGTTGTTGAGAATTCTTCTTCAAGGGTCAAAGGCTCACCATATCCAGTGGGTCATAGCCCCTGACATCCTTGGCTAGAGGAAAATAAATCCCCTTTGCCCCTTGCTGGACAGTTGGTTCATCCTGGCCTGCATCATAGACCCTTGAGATCCTTGAAATGGGTTAGGATGTATGCAATGGTATGATGTTATGTTATGCATGGGGTAATGTAAGTAACCCTGTTATGAGCCCCCATCAAGGACTATAAACTAAACCTGCAAGAAACTAGTCTGCAAGAAACTCAGTACACTCTGTTATGAGCCCTAATTAAGGACTATAAACAAAACCTGCAAGAAACTTAGTAAGCCCTGTCATGGGTCCCAATTAAGGACTAAAACAAAACCTGCAAGCAGTTCATGTGTCAGATAAAGCATGCTAGTAGTCAAGTATGAAGGCACACAAGTCACACAAGAGAAACCCTTAGAGTTTAGGCCAGCATGAGGTCTAGGTATTACCCTCTTTCAGTTTGTTGGTTCATACCTTTCCTATCAAAAGTAACCGGGTTCTTAGAGGATCCCAATATCATTGACTACCCTCAATCGGTCATAACTCCAGCATCGCAATCTTTTATTGCGGCCAGAACCATCACGAGAGTTTAGCCTCAATGGGTGTAGCATACTGCTACTGTTCTAATGGCCAAGTTGGGTCATTTAAGGTTATAAGGTTGTTGGTGCTTAATGACTCCTTGGAAGACCCATATTCTCCTCGTTGCGACACAAGGGATATCGGTACAGACCAAGGCGCCACACCAACGTAGCCACTGCTTCACCCATGTCGGTATACGCCGGACAGGTCTCTCACAGCTTATGCTACCTAAACAGGGTATCCCCAGATCCGGGTTAGGATCTATGTAACTCCGATGCAACCCACAAGTTTAAAGCAGACAAGTCAATACAATTGAAAACACAGTTATGAACTAACCCTAAGGTACACCTCACTTTAAGTTTAAGTCCCCAGCAGAGTCGCCAGTTCTGTGATCGGTGGATCTGGAACTGATTGTTTAACGTTGGTTCGCGAAATGTCGCGGAAGCAAGAGTCGCCACCGTCTTTTATTTTCTCCAAATGGAAAGGACAAAAACACAGAAAAATTCCTTATAGAGATTGCTCTCGGTTCGGGAGGTAGATTATAGAAAGGGAAGGTGTTAGCACCCTTTCTATCCATGGTTATCCATGGGCTCTTAGATACTTGCTCACTTGTGTTTTCAAAAATGGTTTGTTTGCTTTTCAACTGTGGGTTTTAAAAAAGTTTCTTTGAAAATTCCAGTTCGAATCTTGTATCAGTCCTCAAGAGTGTTTGTATAGTTGCTTTCGAAAGCTTTTTGAAAATGTGTTGGTGTGAAAAGTATTTTTGGATTTTTGTTTTGAAATAGAGCAAGTATCTTAGAGTTGTCTACCTACCCTAAGGAATTCGTTTGTTTAAATGTCCTTAAAGTAGTGTCATCCCACCATTGAGAGGTAGGTAGCACCACCGTTGGAGGTGTTCGGGTCAATTCGAGTTTAGGGACGATGTGGTCACCGAGCAAAGGTAAGATACCTTAGGAGCTACCCTTATGCCATTGATCTTTTATTCCGAGGCAACTATTCTGAGGCAACTTGTTCCGAGGTAACCGTTTTGAGGCAACTAGATCAATAGAACATAAGGACTCACTAAGACGTCCTATAGTCGGCGACCACGTTTCGAGGGACAAGGCAACATTGTGATCACCGGAGTAATGGGGAGATACCTTAGAAGCTACCCTCATGCCAGGTTCCCGGATCATGAGGACTTACTAAAACATCCTCTACTCGACGATCACCTTTCGAGGCAAGGCAACAGTGAGGCGTACCCTAGGGGTGGTGTGTGAACTGTGTGTCAGATTCGGATATTTTATCTTGTCATGTTATGAGTGAGCTACGCGTTTGTTTTTATTTTTTGTCCATTCATTCTTGCATGCATTTATTTAACAGTTAAAATATTGCGAGAAATAAAAATTCTAAGCTATTACAAAAGGCGCGGGTCCACATCGCCAAAATTTCCAGGATCCGATTTGACAAAAAAATAATAAAGAATTAAAAATGCGAAAGATAAATATTACATGGCCTTGGGAGAGGTACATAAAAATTTATAAGAAAAAGAAATAAATATGCGAATTGGAATAAAATTAGAAACGAGGGCGTTGGACCCTTTTTAAAGAAATTAAATTATTATTATTAAATTAAAAGAAAATAAATGTTTTTTAGTTTTTTGTATTTATGAAATAAAGAAAATTAAAATTAAAAGAAACTCCAATTCTAAGTTTTTTAATTATTAATGAAAATGTTAAAGTTTAACCTAATTTACTAAATATTTAATGTACATGTTTATTTACAAAAATATTTAATAATTAATAACAATAATAATAAGAAAAAATTATTTATTAAAAAGATGATGAAAAGTTAAAAACCCTAATTTCTACATATTTTAATTTGTTAAGAAAAAGACTTAAGTTTTAAAACCTAATTTAACTAAATTAATTATTTAACATTTATTTACAAAAATATTTAATAAGTAAATTAATTAACATATTCTTAGTTTTTGATTTTCTGGTTTTATATTATAAAAATTAATTCATGAATTTAAAGAAAACAATTAAAACAATTAAAAGAATGAAAAAGGAAAATCAAATAAAAAATAAAAATGATGCAAACCATGAGGGGTGTCTGGCCCTTTTTGGAGGTGAATTGGAGTGGTTTGGCCATGTATTGGTGTCATGCATAAGTTTTTCTACTTTGGCCATTTGGCTTTTGGCTTTTGGCCATTTGTGTTTTGGCCTCAACGTTCCTTAACCTTCTCAAGATGTCTGCCTCGCCACGTATTGGGGTCATGTGTAAAATGTTCTGTTTTGGCCATTTGGCTTTTGGCTTTTGGCCATTTGGCTTTTAGCCTCAACGTTCCTTAATGAACCTGCATGGGATCCTGTCTAAATCTGCAGTGTTGAATCTCACGAACACATTAAATAAAATCATAAAATGCAAATAAAGCCAATATATGAAGAAATTTAATGTTTAGGCACAATATGGCATGTATGAATGATTATACCCTTTTGATCATGGAGATCAAATCAATCTTACCCTTACTGGAAAATCAGTGGCCTGAATGCTTTTATGCCTTACTGGAAAATTAGGATCATGGAGATCAAGCCAGCCTTATCCTTACTGAAGAAGTAGTGAGGTGTTGGTTTGTAACCGTGATGGTTTGTTTGTAGTGAGAGAGGGATTTGTAATAAGGATTTCAAGGTTTTAGGGTTCTTGAAAGAGTTTGATATTCTAACAGTGTTGTGGCAATGTTTTTTCTCTCTTTTTCTCCTCTTTTCTCTCCCTGGTTTGTGTGAAAAGAAGGTGATTATATAATGGAAATTAGGGTAAAGCAAATGGGCTTTGAATGTGCAATTGGGCCTCCAATATTCACTTGAATTCGTCACTTTCCTGGCTAAATCGCAGGGACTTAAGTGCATTTTTTGAAGTTGAAATGTGAAAACAAAATGTAGCCGGCATCGAGAACTAACTCCTGTCCGAAAATCGACTCAATCGGATAAACGGTGAATTAGTTATGAATTTTTGAAGTTTCAGCTCAGACAAACTAATATTCAGCATTCAGGATTTTCAGCGTGTCACGCACTCTGAGCAAAAAACGAAGGCCTTTTGAATACCGTTTGAACTTAATACCTTCTGTGAAAATGTAGCCAACTCAATTTTTGAAATTTTGGCACCAGAACCAGCTCGATACGATGAAAATCGACCGAGTTATGATTTTTTGAACATGACGCAAATAAACTTCTGTCACAAATTTTTTGCACGAAAATACTTGATAAATCCATATTTTTGAAGACCTTCTGATCGAAATTGGCTTCCAGCCGTGAGAGATGAAAACGTAGATAATGTCAAGACAGAATTTCGGCCACCGGAACGGGTTCAAAACGAGTCACGATCTTCAAGTTATGAATTTTTTAGCGCGTAAAAACTGCACTTTCAGCACACTTTTTCACTATATTTCTTCAAGAAAACTCACACATTCGGATACCTTCTTTAAAGAATTGACTCTTGAGCCGAACCTGAATTTGAGAATATGTTATCAGAGATATCTTGGCGAAAGAACACCTGAATATAACGCGCCGGCTTGGACTTGTAAATTTTCTTGAAATGTTTTGAGAAATATGGGAGGGCAAATTTTGGGGTACAACAACATCCGTCCGTCATACTCTTGCTTGTTGGGTAGGCCTTGGATACACCATGTTGGGGCAGTCACCTCCTCCTTGCATCAGATGTTGAAGTATCCTGTCAAGGGAAAGATCATTACTGTCCATGGCAAAGAGGAGTACATGATTAGCCACTTGAACTCTTTCCGGTATGTGGAGGTAGAAGGGGAGTTCATTGAGACGCCTTTCCAGCATTTCGAAGAAGTCCTTCCTGAGATAACAGTAGCAAAGTTGGCAGCTGAGACACCGAGGCAGATGGCCAGGATGGCATCTCTAGAGGACGCAAGGGCCGCAATAAAGGAGGGGAAGAATTCAACATGGGGGAAGTTTCCTGATATTCCACATAAGACCGACAAATTTGGATTAGGGTTCACGGCCGCGGGCCAAAAAGCTATGCGCCGTTCGAAGATTGAAAGGGCGCCAGTCAAAATTTCTCCCTACGGAATCAACGCTTTGGAGGACGAAGACAAAGAGAGCAACATCGAAGAGTGGATTTACCCAACTGTCAAAGGAGGATTGTGCAACTGGGAGGCAAAAGACTTTGTCCCCATCACTTTTATTCATCAGTAATTTATCTGTCAAACATTTCCTATTTGGTCTATAATATTTATTTTCAAACAATCCGTACACTATCTTTTCACCTCATGCCTTGCCCGGGGCATGTAGGTCCATTTGTAAGGGTTTTGATTATTTTTCATATCCATATGCCATGTTTAATGATTCATTGGACGTTTTTCATTTGATAAACTACTTGTGTTCATTTTCTTTCCTTTTGCATTTTTGTTTAAGGATGTCAATCCCTTACACACACCCACACTCACAAATGCAGGTACCCATCCACTCCGGATTCCATGGGTGACTATTCTGCTATATCCTTCAATAACTCTGAAGATCTGGTCAATCAAGCCGAGTATGAAGATGACGAAGGTTGTGAAGTACCAGGAGAACTAGCCAGACTCCTACAGCAAGAGGAAAGGGCCATCATACCGCACGAAGAGTCATTGGAAATTGTCAACTTGGGGACCGAGGAAGACCGGAAGGAGGTGCAAGTGGGTGCCAATCTGGAACCAAGTGTCAAGGAACGCCTTATACAGTTGTTGAATGAGTATGTCGAAATCTTCGCTTGGTCTTATGAAGACATGCCGGGTTTAGACACAGACATCGTGGTTCACCGTCTCCCCACAAGAGAGGATTGTCCACCGATCAAGCAAAAAGTCCGCCGAATGAGGCCTGACATGTCTGAAAAGATCAAAGCAGAAGTGATGAAGCAATTCGACGCTGGCTTCTTGGCTGTTACGTCCTATCCTCAATGGGTCGCTAACATCGTGCCAGTATCTAAGAAAGATGGCAAAGTCAGGATGTGTGTGGACTACCGGGATTTGAATAGGGCCAGCCCCAAAGATGATTTTCCGCTGCCACACATTGACATTTTGATCGACAATACAGCTCAGCATAAAGTGTTTTCCTTCATGGATGGATTCTCGGGCTACAATCAAATCAAAATGGCCCATGAGGATATGGAGAAAACAACTTTTGTCACGCAATGGGGCACTTTCTGTTACAAGGTGATGTCGTTCGGGCTGAAGAACGCAGGGGCAACTTATCAACGCGCCATGGTAGCTTTGTTTCATGATATGATTCATCATGAGATTGAAGTCTACGTAGACGATATGATAGCTCGGTCACAAACAGAGGAGGAGCACCTTGAACATCTAGAAAAGCTGTTTGCCAGATTGAAAGAATACAAACTCAGGCTGAATCCAAGTAAGTGCACTTTTGGAGTTAGGTCTGGTAAACTTCTAGGATTCATTGTAAGCAACAAAGGCATTGAAGTCGATCCGGAAAAAGTGAAAGCAATACAAGAGATGCCTGCTCCCCGTACTGAAAAGGAGGTTAGAGGTTTCTTGGGGCGCTTGAACTATATTGCCAGATTCATCTCTCATCTGACTTCTACCTGTGAGCCAATTTTCAAACTCTTGAAGAAAGATCAGGTAGTCGAATGGAACGACGATTGCCAGGCTGCTTTTGATAAAATCAAGGAGTATCTGTTAGAACCTCCTATTCTGATGCCACCCGTCGAAGGAAGACCATTGATCATGTATCTGACCGTCTTGGATAACTCAATGGGGTGTGTTTTGGGCCAGCATGACGAGTCTGGTCGAAAAGAGCATGCTATTTATTATCTTAGCAAAAAGTTTACCGACTGTGAGACTCGCTACTCACTGCTCGAGAAAACTTGCTGCGCTTTGGTATGGGCTGCTCGCCAACTAAGACAGTATATGTTGACTCATACTACCTTGTTGATTTCCAAAATGGATCCTATCAAGTATATCTTCGAAAAGCCCGCTTTATCTGGAAGAATAGCCAGATGGCAGATGATCCTGACTGAGTATGACATCCAGTACACCACCCAAAAAGCTATAAAAGGGAGTGTACTAGCTGACCATCTGGCTCATCAAGCTATAGAAGATTATCAACCCATGAGATTTGACTTCCCAGACGAGGACATCATGAATTTGAACAACATTGAAGGTAACGGACCGTATGACGGACCCGAAAAGGGATCCCGATGGACCCTGTACTTTGATGGTGATTCAAATGCACTTGGAAATGGTATTGGCGCAGTACTCATTTCTCCGGAAGGTTGTCACACACCTTTCACGACCCGACTTTGCTTCAGCTGCACAAACAACATGGCTGAATACGAAGCTTGCATCTTTGGTCTCAAGGCTGCCATAGACTTGGGGATCAAATCTTTGGTCGTATTTGGGGACTCAGCTTTGGTTACCAGTCAAATCAAAGGAGAGTGGGATACCAAGCATCCTAATCTTATCCCATACAAAGAACATGTCCTGACATTGTTGCCTCATTTCGAGCAAATTACCTTCGAGCATTTTCCGCGATAAGAGAATCAACTAGCAGATGCTCTAGCCACAATGTCCTCCATGTTTAAACTCAACTGGGATAACGAGGCTCCCCAAATCACCGTCGAGCGAATGGATGAACCTGCGCATTGTCACGAGATTAATACCGAAGAAGTAGTGGAACAACCTTGGTTCCATGAAATCAAAAGGTATCTCGAGACTAGAGATTATCCCGAAGGAGCTTCCGCAAATGACAAGAAGTTCTTAAGGAAATTTGCTGCCAAATTCTTCCTGAGCAACGACATCCTTTACAAACGAAGCCATGATTGTGTATTACTCCGATGCATAGACAAAGCTGAAGCAGAGTTGATCATGACTGATATACACAGCGGCACATTTGGCACTCACTTGAGCGGGCATACAATGGCTAAGAAGATCCTAAGGGCAGGCTATTACTGGTCTACCATGGAAGCTGACTGCCATCAACATTCCCGTACTTGCCACAAATGTCAAGTCTACGCTGACAAAGTTCATATCCCTCCGGTTCCTCTCAACATTCTGACTGCTCCTTGGCCATTTGCAATGTGGGGCATTGACATGATTGGAGAGATCAAGCCCACGGCTTCCAACGGACATCGCTTCATCCTGGTTGCCATTGACTATTTCACCAAATGGGTCGAAGCGGCTTCCTTCGCCTCTGTCACTAAAAATGTAGTTGCCCGCTTCATCAAGCAAAATCTCATATGTCGGTATGGTGTTCCAGACAGGATCATCACAGACAATGGTACTAATCTGAATAACACGATGATCACCGCATTGTGCAAACAATTCAAGATTTATCATCACAATTCATCTCCCTATCGGCCGAAGATGAACGGTGCTATTGAAGCTGCGAACAAAAACATTAAGAAGATCATTCAGAAAATGACAGTCACTTATAAAGACTGGCATGAGATGTTACCGTTTGCTCTACATGGATACCGTACGACGGCACGTACTTCAACCGGGGTAACCCCATTTTCGTTGGTATATGGCATGGAAGTTGTCCTGCCTATGGAGGTTCATATTCCTTCTCTAAGGATTATGAAGGACGCAGGTTTGAATGAAGATGATTGGATGCAGACCCGACTTGATCAACTCAATCTGATCAACGAGAAGCGACTCGCTGCTATATGCCATGGTCAGACGTATCAAAAACGGATGATCAAGGCCTTCAATAAGAAAGTCAGACGTCAAGTATATCAAGTCGGAGATCTCGTAATCAAGCGGATTATCTTGCCGCAAAGTGATCCCAGGGGCAAATGGACTCCTACATATGAAGGACCATTTATGATCAAGAGCATATTTTCTGGTGGTGCAATGATCCTGACCACCATGGACGGCGACGATTTGCCGCACCCTGCGAACGCAGACATAGTCAAAAGATACTACGCATAAAATAACCCGACAAGTCGAAAACCCGAAAGGGCGGCTTGGGCAAAAATGGGCATCCCGGTGAACCGAAAACCCGAAAGGGCGGTTCAGGCAAAAATTAGGGATAAAAACAAAAAAAATTTGTACACCCGGCAAGTTGAAAACCCGAAAGGGCGGCTTGGGCAAAAAGGGGTTTCCCGGTGGATCGAAAACCCGAAAGGGCGATTCAGGCAAAAGTTAGGGAATTAAAGCGTATGACTATGTCTCGACAGATTACTTCAAAGACAATCTCTTCATCAACCAATTCCAGGCTTCTGATCAATCCAGTCATCAGAAGACGAAGCATTGAATGGACAGATATTCAGAGTTGTGAAGGCTATAGCGGAATGGAATCCCATGGAATTATTTCACATAGTCATCTTTATTTTGTATAAATCTTTCAATATTTACGACAAAATCCTCTTACTAGGATGATTGTCTCTTTTGTACAAATATACTCAGAGAAAGTTAATACAAATACTTTTCCCAGAAATTTGTGTCATTTCCTTTCACTTTTTCTCTTGCACTATTTGTTTTATTTTGAGAAACGTCCAATGTTTTGTTAAATAGGCATATGCATTTGAACATAATCATTTCCTTATGAATCAAGAAAGAGGATTACTGATAGGTGGAAGGTGCAGTTGGATATCTTGACACCCTTTCAAAGGAAATCCCCAGCAAGTCTTGAAGCTTATCCCCAGTAGATTCTGGAAGCTTATCCCCTGCAGAGTACGGACATATCTCCCGAGCTTTTTTCAAAGTTATTCCTCACAAGGGCTTATAACTGGGTTATCCTCAGCTAATTGCCACGGAAGATCGCACTCGGCAAGTTTCTTCCTATCCCCAGCGGAGTTCATCAGAGTTCCCCAGCATAACTTATCAATACAATCCCCAGAGGAATTTATCTTTGTTATCCCCAGCCAGAAAATCCCCCAGAACTCAATTCCCCTCAGAGTTTAAGTTTCAAATCCCCAGCAGAGCTGAAACTTCAAACTATCAATCCCCAGCGGAGCCAGACTAGTGAACCTTCTCCCCACAGAATTTTGGGAGGGCAAATCTTGAGTTCCCCAGTGAAGTCGCCAGAAATACTTCCCACCAAACTGAAGATTCTCAGTCTTACCTCCCCAACATGAGTCTATTAGATTGGAACTCCCCAGTAGAAGTCATCAGGAATTCTCTTCCCCAGCAGCAGCCAAGGAATTATTCTTCCCGGCAGCAGTCAAGATGCTTTTATCTTCAGCCATCTCGGATTCATCTATCCTTTGCAAGACAGCTCTCCAGCTTACATGCGCATCCATTTACATTCATATCATATAACATACAGTGTATCATGCATCATGACATTGCATATAACTAACTCTTTGCCTTTACAGGTAAGATCAGTCGACAGACGAGAATCATTATCTTCCGAGATTTTTGCCAGGAATAGTTCAGATATGACCCAGACATGGCAATATTCTGATGCTTATTCCAGATTCATCCAGATGCAGTTTTACACGAGCTCATCATCAGGGAACCCTACACCGGTTCCTCCTTCAACTTCAAGATTTCTGAAAACAGTTCACGGGTTCTCCAAGTAATGGATGTTAACCTATCACTTGTTCAGTTTCTTCTCAAGATTTCTGAAAACAGTTTATGGATTCATCCCAACAGCGGATGTTAATCTATCGCTTGTTCAGATGCAACTTTTGAAAATAGTTTACGGACGCTTCCCAACAACGGATGCTGCTCTATTGCTTATTCAACTTCAAGATTTCTGAAAACAGTTCACGGGTCCTCCAAATAACGGATGTTGACCTATCACTTGTTCAGTTTCTTCTCAAGACTTCTGAAAACAGTTTATGGATTCTTCCCAACAACGAATGTTAATCTATCGCTTGTTCAGATGCAACTTTTGAAAACAGTTTACAGACGCTTCCCAACAACGGATGCTGCTCTATTGCTTATTCAACTTCAAGATTTCTGAAAATAGTTTATGGATTCTTCCCAACAACGGATGTCAATCTATTGCTTATTCAGACCCCAGTTCAAAGATGGTCCTAAACATGGACACCTTTCTGATATCATTCCAGATGGCATCTTTAAGCCCATCCCCGACAAGTTTCTGTCACTCTTCCAGATGGCATCGTTAAGCCCATCTCCAAATGGCATCTCTAAGCCCATTCCCGCATCCATTGCTTTGACGAGTGCAAATTTAAGGGCACTCTAGTGTCCAATCTCCTTTTACCCTCGAGTCACGAAAGGCAAACTTGCCAATCTAACTCTTCGGATTCAAGAAGATTGAACATGGGCAACTGTTGTACCCCAAAATTTGCCCTTCCATTTCTCATTGATTTCTCATCACAAAGCCCTTGGAGCTCAGGATCCAGTTAGGGTTTCATCTGCTCAAGATTTCTCCTTGCACTGTTGACCCAAATTAGGGTTTGTGTTTGCACAGAGATGTTTTGACCTAAATTGCCTAAGATGACTTTCATGCTTCATATTGGACTCCCAAGTTTATCCACATCAAGTTTCAAGCCCTGATTCCAAGCTTTGCCCAATCAATTGGACAGTTGACCCAGAAATCAGCTGTATTGGGGAAAAAGTCAAATGTGGCCAATTGACAGTCAAATCTCATGAAAATTGACCCACATCAACATTATGAACTCACATGGACCATTTGATCAAGTTTGGATCACAATTCCACAAGAAATTTGATCAGACCACTAAAAGGGCAAAATGGTCATTTTTAGGGTTTTGACTGCACAAAGGCAATTTTTGACTGTTTGACCTAGCCAATGGCAAACCAAGCTCACATATGGACTCAAGGACCCCATGGAATTGTCTTGACATGCTCAACAAGTTCAAAAGATCCCAAGTACACAAGATTGACAGTTGAATTTCCCAGTCAATTGATCAATTTTGACTATATACTGAAAAGTCAAACTTTGACTTTTTGGTCAAAATCAAGAGTCAAGATTCATTTTTCATCAAAAACATGCCAAATCATGAAACTTGTTCACCAAGAAATCAAAAAATGCAAATTAGGGTTTGAAATGAGAATTTTTCATAACTTAGAATTTTTCTAAGTTATGAAAAACCCTAATTTTTTCCCAACTTTGCCCCACTTTCTCACCAAGATTCATTTGGATTCAAGCAAAAGTCAAAACATGAAAGTTGTAGCCTAGTGCATAATCTACAACTTTTATTCACAAAGCTTTCCCAAAAGAAGCTTGTATCTCAAGTTACAATTTTTGGAACAAGGGTACCAAACCATTCTTAACTTAGTGAAATTTTGACCTATTTTAGGCAAGGTTTTTACCTAACTTCAAGACCATTTTTCACATACTCCCACTTGGAATTTCAATTTTCATTTCAAAGATGGATTGTAGTTCACATTCCAAGCTTTCCAAAATGTCCAAGAACTCATCAAACAACCTCATGACTTGAGAGAATCGAATTTTGCAATATGGCAAAAACTCACTTTTGAATTGGCCAATTTCCATGGTCATAACTTGTGCAAATTTCTCAAATCAGCATGCAACTTGATTACAGGCCTCTAAACCATTCAACACTCATAAATTTAATGCAAATTCATTGTGTCAATACCATGTTCTATGTGTTCAAGCATTGCATAGTGGTTTAATCCATTTTTAGATAAAGCACTTTAACCATTTTTGCAAAAGTAAGCTTTATGTCAAAATGAAAATCCAAGAAGTACAGATCAAATCCCCTTGGCACAAGTTTAGGGACTAATTACACTGATCAATGCCAAGGTTTGCAGCATGTTATGGGGGCCTCTACCTGTCTAAACACCAACTTGGCTTTTGGTTGCTTAAAGTGTAAGAAATATGGCATAACTGAACACAACTTTGATCTCAGCAATAGAACCCTTAAGCAAATATTTTGTACACATTCAAGACATCCTAACTGAGCTAGCATGTAACGCCCGAATTTAACTAATTGGTTAATTAAATTATTTAAGAATTTAATTATTGGATTTTTTCGGTTTAATCGCAAAAATAATATTAAGAATAAAATTATTTATTTATTGGTGTAATTTAATTGAGTTGGGCCAAGTAGCATTAAAATGCAGTTAATTGGAGGGGTGTGGATAGTAGGCCCATTTGGATTAATTGTTGGAATAATATTTGCTACTATTATTATTATTATTTGGAGGAAAATTAATAAAAGATAAGTCAGCAGAGAAAATAAGGTTTTTGGAGAGAAAACAGAAGTCACGTGAAAACGGTGCAAAGAGGCAAGGTTGAAGACGGCGGAAAAGCCATCGAAGAGGCGATTGCGATTAGAGAATCGAAGAACTGTCAATCCCAGGTAAGGGTGGAGTTCTGATTCTATAATCGGATGCATGATAGATGATATGTAGGATGAGATTTATCGAATTGCCCTATGTTTGGTGTGTTTTGATTATTGATGTGGGATTGATCCTATTGTATGCCTTAGATCATTACTATATGGTAGGAATTCGATTTTGATGGTTTTAGGATGTTTGGGGATGATTAGGAATGGGTTGGGGTGATTTTGGGAAGCATAAAAACGTGAAATATGGTGTTGCAGAGTCATCAACACGGGCCGTGTTGATGCACACGGGCACCCGTGTTGATCTTCTGTGTTGATGCTCGGGTAGGTTTTCCCAAAAATCGTTTCGGCCATAACTTTTGAACCGTAACTCCGATTTAGGCGCCGTTTGATGCGTTGGAAAGCTAGTGAAATTTTCTATATGATTATGAGGAATTCAGTAGATTTAAGAGCTTATTTTAATAAGTGATTATTGGAGAAAGTGCTTATGTTTATAAGTGAATTTGGTTGTTATGTATTTTAGTGAAGTGTTTGGAGATATTTGGGATTGGAGCTCTGAAGAACGACGAACAATCGCTCAAGAGTTCGAAGCTGCAATTTGATAAGGTAAGGGGGGATACTACTCAATTTATATTTGCTTATGGGTTTAGATGCAATTGGTTGGGTAATCGTAGGATAATCCCCACTGTTGATTTGGATCGAAATTGTATGATCGTGAATTTACCTTAGGTGTTCTAAGGATAACCTCAATGTTGTTAGGATTTCCCTAAAGGACGGGTAATATGTAACTTAAGGTCAATTTTAATAAAACTTGTTGTTGATGAAAGGATTGTTGATAAAATAGGATGTTTTAAAAATGAAAATTATGAGTTTTGATTGATTTTGGAAAATGAGACCTTAAGTGAAATAATGTTGTCCTTAAGATTGGAAATTGACTAACGTAGAAGGGAATTGTGTTCCAATTGATGTGTTGTTTTGAGTTATGCATAATTGATGTTGTTATGTACCGAAATGTGTGTTTTGGCTGGCATTTTCGCGTTTGGCTGCTGTTCTGAACTGCTGCAGGAACAGGAGATTTTGGGTTCGCGCTCATCAACACGGGCCGTGTGGATTCACACGGGCACCCGTGTTGATTCACTGTGTTGGCAGGAAAAATGTGTTTCCAGACACATTTCAACACGGGCCGTGTTGATTCACACGGGCACCCGTGTTGATCCCCTGTGTTGGTTTCTAAACTCTGTTTTCTGTACATGCTGTTATGTACGGATTGATCCTGTTTTGATGTGCAGTGTTTGACATGTTTTGAATATGTGTTTATTGATTTCCTAGTGTTGATTGATGCTTGTATCGAATAACGATTGTATGTTATGATACCAACACTATATGGATTTTATTGTCATGCTTTTAGATGATGTATCAAGCATGAATTATGATATAACTTGATATGATTGATGTTTAATAGTATGCTGAGTGATTACATGCTATCCATATCCTGTTATGATTGATGTTGTTGATGTTGCATGATATGTTGATTGATGTTAATAGTATGCTGAGTGTTACATACTTTACATATCATGTTGCATTTGTTAATTCCCATTGTGTGGAATTAACATGGTGGCCAATATACGTGTCCGCGATTTAATGGAACGTTGAGGTGGTAGCCGTGTCCGCGATATAATGGAACGGTGAGTTATCCGTGACCCGAGATTTAATGGGGCGGTAAAATGGTACCACATGCATGGGTGTGTTGCATTATATTGAATATAACGTGAATGGATGACCTTCCAATGTTGTATTTAATTGATTGTATGCATGTATTGCTGCTAAATTGTTAATGATGTTTGATGTTAATTATAAGTATGAAAAGTAATAGATTATGAATATACGAATTGTAAAGGTTTTCGTAAACTATGAAACATGCTAACTGTTTGGGTGATGCTTATGGTTTTCTGAATTGATTGTTATGAACGTATAATCAAATGTATAGTTGAGATGCTCACCCTTACTGTTGAACATTTCAGATTGAGGAGCTTCGTTCAGGTGCTTGGCGAAGGCTTGTCGTTTCTAGTTTATTTCTGTTTAAGTATTGTCTGGGTCATGCTCTGATAGTTGTAACTCCGGGAACGTTTGTTTGTCGAGCTGCTTTAGTCAGACTCGTTTATTTCCTTATGTTTGTTATAATATGATGTTGATATATTCCAGGTGTTAATCCCTGATGATTTTGAAAATATTATAACATTGGTTTTGTTAATTGAATTATTCCGCTGTGTAAACATGTATGAGTTGCTTCTATGTTATGCATGACAGGAACCTTGTTTTTATTAAAAGAGAATTGTGACATCCTCATTAATACATGTACTCTGAAATTATAATTTTAATTATTTGCGAAATTTTATTCGGGGTTTTAGAGGGTGTTACAATAGTGGTATCAGAGCATGGTCGGTCTGTCCGGCCAAGTTGTTATGTCAGTGTCATTACCCTTGGTACGCAATAAGTGTTTGAAAACACTGTTGGTACTTCTTTGTTTTGGATCACTTGATTGCAGGGATAAGATTGCGATAAGTGGGGGAGAAGCTTTTCTTCTCGGATGCGCTTCAGTTGTGATATGCCGGTTCAGAATGTTACTGACGGCGATAATGCAAATGTTGTTGAAGTTTGGATGCTTCCTGAATGCGAAGGTGATGTAGATTCAAGAATTTTGGTATGCTAGTGAACTCGTATGGGAAATTGGATTGAACTGCGTTGAAGAGATGCCGTCATGCAAAAATCCCTTTCTGTCTCGTACAGTTCGCGGCGCCAACTAGTGGTCGCGGCGCAAACTGCATATTTTTGCTGTCATCGCAGTGCGCGCTGGCCTTCACGGCGCGTACTGTGTGGTTTTGTGGAAAATGGCTAAATTATGTTTTGATCTCTAATGGTCGGAAAGTGGAACTGAACCTTAGTTGATTACCTTGAGGAATATTTTGGATACTATTAGTGTAGTAATTGGACTAATCTCCTATGGTAGCTGTTGTACCCCAAAATTTGCCCTCCCATATTTCTCAAAATATTTCAAGAAAAATTCACAAGTCCAACCCGGCGCGTCATATTCAGGTATTCTTTCGCCAAGATATCTCTGATAACGTATTCTCAAATTCAGGTTCGGCTCAAGAGTCAATTCTTTAAAGAAGGTATCCGAATGTGTGAGTTTTCTTGAAGAAATATAGTGAAAAAGTGTGCTGAAAGTGCAGTTTTTACGCGCTAAAAAATTCATAACTTGAAGATCGTGACTCGTTTTGAACCTGTTCCGGTGGCCAAAATTCCGTCTTGATATCATCTACGTTTTCATCTCTCACGGCTGGAAGCCAATTTCGATCAGAAGGTCTTCAAAAATGTGGATTTATCAGGTATTTTCGTGCAAAAAAATTTGTGACAGAAGTTTATTTGCGTCATGTTCAAAAAATCATAACTTGGTCGATTTTCATCGTATCGAGCTGGTTCCGGCGCCAAAATTTCACAAATTGAGTTGACTACATTTTCACAGAAGGAATTGAGTTTAAACGGTATTCAAAAGGCCTTCGTTTTTTGCTCAGAGTGCGTGACACGCTGAAAATCCTGAATGCTGAATATTATTTCAGCTAGGCCGAAACTTCGAAAATTCATAACTCGGTCAATTTTTATCGGATTGGACTCATATTTTTACACAAGGTCACTGACTCATAGATCTACAACTTTGCTTCAAAAGTCGAGACCGGATTATGCACCGATCAATACCAGTTTTTTATTGAAGAACGTGTCAGAGTCGACACTGGAGCCCAAAATAAGTTTGTCTGAGCTGAAACTTCAAAAATTCATAACTAATTCACCGTTTATCCGATTGAGTCGATTTTCGGACAGGAGTTAGTTCTCGATGTCGGTTACATTTTGTTTTCACATTTCAACTTCAAAAAATGCACTTAAGTCCCTGCGATTTAGCCTGGAAAGTGACGAATTAAAGTGAATATTGGAGGCCCAATTGCACATTCAAAGCCCATTTTCTTTACCCTAATTTCCACTATATAATCACCTTCTTGTCACACAAACCAAGGGGGAGAAAAAAAGAAAAAAGGGGGAGAAAAAAAGAAAAAAGAGGGAAGAAAAAAAAGAGAGAAAAAACCTTGCCACAACACTGTTGGAATATCAAACTCTTTCAAGAACCCTAAAACCTTGAAATCCTTATTACAAATCTCTCTCTCACTACAAACAAAACCATCTCAGCTACAAACCAACATCTTATTACTTCTTCAGTAAGGGTAAGGCTGGCTTGATCTCTATGATCCAAAGAGCATAAAAGCATTCAGGCCACTGATTTTCCAGTAAGGGTAAGGTTGATTTGATCTCCATGATCAAAAGGGTATAATCATTCATACATGCCATATTGTGCCTAAACATTAAATTTCTTCATATGTTGGTTTTATTTGAATTTTTATGATTTTATTTAATGTGTTCGTGAGATTTAACTGCAGATTTAGACAGGATCCCAGGTTTATTTAGGAACGTTGAGGCCAAAAGCCAAAAAGTCAAAAGGCCAAAAGGCCAAAAGCCAAAAGTCAAATACATGGCGAGGCAGACATTAAGCCAGAGATTAAGGGAACGTTGAAGCCAGAACACAAATGGCCAAAAGCCAAAAGGCAAAAGGCCAAAAGCCAAAAGTCAAATACATGGCCAAACCACTCCAATTCACCTCCAAAAAGGGCCAGACACCCCCCATGGTTTGCATCATTTTTATTTTTTATTTGATTTTCCTTTTTCATTCTTTTAATTGTTTTAATTGTTTTCTTTAAATTCATGAATTAATTTTTATAATATAAAACCAGAAAATAAAAAACTAAGAATATGTTAATTAATTTACTTATTAAATATTTTTGTAAATAAATGTTAAATAATTAATTTAGTTAAATTAGGTTTTAAAACTTAAGTCTTTTTCTTAACAAATTAAAACATGTAGAAATTAGGATTTTTAACTTTTCATCATCTTTTTTAATAAATAATTTTTTCTTATTATTATTGTTATTAATTATTAAATATTTTTGTAAATAAACATGTACATTAAATATTTAGTAAATTAGGTTAAACTTTAACATTTTCATTAATAATTAAAAAAACTTAGAATTAGAGTTTCTTTTAATTTTAATTTTCTTTATTTCATAAATACAAAAACCATCAAAAAAACATTTCTTTTCTTTAATTTAATAATTAATTAACTTTTCATTCAATTTAATTTCATTAAAAAGGGTCCAACGCCCTCGCTTCCAATTTTAATTCCAATTCGCGCATTTATTTTATTTCGTATAATATTAATGTAATTCTCCCAAAGCCGTGTAATTTTATATTTCTCGCATTTTTATTTCTTTATTTTATGTCAAATCGGGTCCTGGATTAAATTTGGCGATGTGGACCCGCGCCATTTGTAATAGTTTAGATTTATTTTCCTCGTAAATATTAACTGTTAAATAAGCATGCAAGAATGAATGGCCCTAATTAAAATCAAGCGTAGATCACAATGAACATGACAAGACAAATATCAATGAAAACGACACACGAATCGCACACACCACCCCTAGGGTACGCCTCACTGTTGCCTTTCGAAAGGTGATCGTCGAGTAGAGGATGTCTTAGTAAGTCCTCATGATCCGGGAACCTGGCATGAGGGTAGCTTCTAAGGTGTCTTCCCATTGCTCTGGTGATCACCATGTCCCTACAAACTCGAATTGACCCGAACACCTCCAACGGTGGTGCTACCTACCTCTCAATGGTGGGATGGCACTACTTTAAAGGACATTTACACAGACGAATTCCTTAGGGTAGGTAGGTTCTCGTGGATACTTGCTCTAAATTCAAATAAAACAAAAAAATACTTTTCACACCGACACTTTTCAAAAGCTTTCAAAAGCAAATTTTTCAAACACTCTGACGTATGAGTCGAACTGAAATTTTTCAAAGAAACTTTTAAACCCACATTGAAAAGCAAACAAACATTTTGAAAACACATTGAGCAAGTATCTAAGAGCCCATGGATAACCATGGATAGAAAGGGTGCTAACACCTTCCCTTTCTATAACCTACCTCCCGAACCGAGAGCAATCTCTATAAGGAATTTTTCTGTGCTTTTGTCCTTTCCATTTGGAGAAAATAAAAGACGGTGGCGACTCTTGCTTCCGCGACATTTCGCGAACCAGCGTTAAACAGTCAGTTCCAGATCCACCGATCACAGAACTGGCGACTCTGCTGGGGACTCTTTATAAAGTGAGGTGTACCTTAGGACTAAGATCACTTGTGTTTTCA
Source organism: Vicia faba (assembly GCA_948472305.1). Classification (NCBI taxonomy): domain Eukaryota; kingdom Viridiplantae; phylum Streptophyta; class Magnoliopsida; order Fabales; family Fabaceae; genus Vicia; species Vicia faba. The sequence continues at coordinate 51,803 of CATIWC010002003.1, read as the reverse complement.
ATTGTCTGAATTGCTTGCTTTAAATTATGGGACTGTCTTGGGAGTTCTATAGATCCTAACCCGGATCTGGGGATACCTTCTTAGAAAGTAGCAACAAGGCTGTGAGGGAACTGTGCGGGGTATATCGACATGGTTGAAACAGTCTGCTACGTTGATGTGGCACTTTGGTGTGTACCGGTAACCCTTGAGTTCAGTCAAGGAGAGTACGGGGCCTCCGCGTGGTGTCGTGAAGCATCAACAGACCTTAGGAACCTTAATTGAACTATCTTGGCCTCTTTAGGGTAGTGAGATAACTGACTTTGGTGCAGTCCGAGGTTGGTTGATACTCGATACTACACTCAATTGAGGGTTGCTTTCCTGGAATATTTCGGTCGCCAGTTCAGTGGCTAAATCGAAACGATGAACAATGAAAGCAATCCCGTGATATTGGGACCCTTAGAACCCGGTTACTTCTGATAGGACAGGTTGAGCCCACCAACTTCAAGAGGGTAATACCCAGACCTCATGATGGCCTAAACTCTAAGGGCTTCTCTTGTGTGACTTGTGTGCCTTCGTACTTGACTACTTGCATGCTTGTTATCTGACACATGAACTACTTGCAGGTTTTGTTCATAGTCCTTAACTAGGACTCATAACAGAGTGTACTAAGTTTCTTGCAGGTTTTGTTCACAGTCCTTAACCTGGACTCATAACAGGGTTTACTAAGTTTCTTGCAGGTTTTGTTTATAGTCCTCAATTGGGACTCATGACAGGTTTTACTTGAGTTTCTTGCAGGTTTCTGTTTATAGTCCTTAATAAGGGCTCATAACAGGGTTTATTCATATTACCCCATGCATCATGACATCATACCATTGCATACATCCTAACCCATTTCAAGGATCTCAAGGGCTTGTGATGCAGGTCATGATGAATCAAACATCTAGCAAGGGGGCAAAGAGGATTTATTTTCCTCTAGCCAAAGTTGTCAGAGGCTATGACCCACTTGATATGGTGAGCTTTGACTCCTGAAGAAGGTTCCCCTAGCCAAGATTGTTTGGAAGGCAAAATAAGGTTGATGACTTGAGTCAGGGGCTATGACCCACTTGATATGGTGAGCCTTTGACCCTTGGAAGAAAGACTCTCGACAAATATGAAGTTTCTTTCAATCAAGCTACCGGATCCAAATGCTAACAAATTTTCTTGTTTACCCCGCGAGGTCCTTGAAAACATTACATGCATGTCATACTCATCATTGCATAACAGGTATCCTTGTTGCAGGTCACTTACCTTTCTCGCTGTTTATTTCAGCAATGGCTTCACAACAAGATAACCAGGACCTTCACGCTCAAGAGACTCAGTTCAGGGAAATCTTCCTAGGTCTATCCAAGGGGCAGGAAGAGTTGAGGACACTCCTCATGGGGAATTTGATCAGAAAGAGTCCTGAAGATGACAAGGACGAACAACTGAAACGTCTACAAGCTGAGGTAGACACATTGAAAACCCAGATGCTGGGGCAAAGGGCCCTCATTCAAGGTTTAGCTCAGGAGCAAGGAGAGCTGAGAGCCATGATCAGCCAACTTCCTCAAGGCATGAAGCAACCAGCCCAAATCAGGGACCAGGTCATAGAACAACTTCCAAGAAGGCAAAGGTCGGGTCCAATGAATAGACCTCTCCGAGTTGCTACTACTTCTCAGGCCCAACAACGACCGCGCCAAGAACAGCGGGTTGATCAGAACAGGTCGGACGAGCCTAAGAGACAATTCACCTACATCAACATGTCATGGTCACGAGCTTTACAGCACATGTTAAGGATGAACCTGATTGCGGTGATCAACCCTCCTGCAAATCCAAAGACTTCCTCTCCAAATTACAACCCAGAAGCAAGGTGCGCTTACCATTCTGGTAGCCCGGGGCACGATACTGAGGACTGTTGGGCACTGAAGTACAAGATTCAGAATATGATCGATGCTAAAGAGATCGAGTTCGAGCCCGCCGAGACTCCCAATGTGATCATTGCTCCCTTGTCAAAGCATGGCTAGGATTGAGAAATTTTTGTTCATTAGAATCTTTCAAGTTGTAATTTTCTTTTGATTGTTCAAGCATTCCATTCATATCAAACGTTGTTATTTCATTAATGCATCGCATGTGTCTGTTTTGGGAATTAATACAATTGTTTTCATCATATTCAGAATTCTTTTCATTTTTTTGTGATGATCAACTCTCGGTTAATAATTCTAAGCCTCTTGAGGGAGGATGACGAAAACGATACCACGATCTTTACAGTATGCTTTTGAACAGACCCCGCTGATGAAGTACAGGCATTGTTTCAATCCCTAAACACTGGAGTTATAAGGATGATAATCCCTCGTCAACCCCTCTGAGCCAAAGAAGTAGGAGTTTTTCTTTTCGAAATTTAAAACCCTTAATCATAACCTGGGGCAGGGTAGTCTCTCAGTTGATCCAAGTGCATAACGAATGGCACCAAAAGAGATCCTTACAAAAAAGATAGTGATGGTTCCGAATAATCAATAAAGAAAGGCAGTCATTATCTCAAAAAATAAAAAACCCCTAAGTCAAAACCCATGAAGGAGACTTACAAAACTGGGGCATCCCGCTGACTGTAATTCCAAAAAAGGAAACAGTTCAGGCAAAAAAAGAAAGGGATAACAAAAAAATCAGACAGGAAAGAGGTCTTACAAACCCTCAACAAAAAAGGAAGGACTGCCTATTCCAAATAAGTCATCAATATCTGAACCATCATTGGAACATCAGGACAAAGACTCAAACAAGGTCTAACGCACGGTCAGCTGAGTTTAGGTTTGGAGAACATCACGAAGAGCGGGTGGGTACAAATAATTTGAGCCTTTATCCTTTGTTTCTTGAACCATGAACCAGGCCACGTTATAACCCTTAAAAGTCCTAGCTGAAGCATGGGTTAGTTCGAAAGCATACTGTTCCAAAAGGTATCCTGACTCCTTAAGGCCTACGGTAAATACAGAGTTGACATCGTGTTTTACAAACATTCATTTGTTTTATGAAAAAGAATGCATTTTCAAAATCTTCAAGACAGACATAAGCTTTGCATTTTTAACATAACCTTGTTTGCATATGAATATTTGTTTGAGCAGCAGGGAAATTCGCGCGATGAATACCTAGTGAACAAGAGCACTTCCAATCAAGGGGCATGGCATGAGCATGGTCCATCATCTGGGGCAATCCAGTCAAGATTCGGAGAATCTCTCGAAGGCCAAACAGCCTGGGGCAAATCTCCGCCTGAGTCACTCGGGGCATCCCAACAACGAGTCTTGCCTAATCAAACATCTTCTGATAGTATGCCAAAACATTTCTAACAGGGGCAGCTCCCTACATCCTGAGAGCATGGACATAGTCGAAAAAAAAGTACTACGCATAATCAAAGACCCGCTAGGTTGACACACCTAGGCAAAAATTAGGGCTTCCCGTCGAACCAAAAGGGTTCGGGCAAAAATAAGGGACGAAATGAAAAAATTGTACACCCGGCAAGTCGAAAACCTGAAAAGGCGGCTTGGGCAAAAATGGGTATCCCGGTGGACTGAAAACCCAAAAGGGCGGTCCAGGCAAAAGTTAGGGATCAAAGCGTACGACTATGTCCTGTCATCTTATCACCTGCCTATGAGAAGAAGGTTTGTCCATCAACCACTATCAGCACCCCACAGATGCCTTCTCCCATAGAAACAGGGGCAATAATGAGTCGTCCAAACAATCTAATGGCTCTGTCCTCCAAGGTACCAAGGTAGGTTCAGCTAAAGAACATGACCAGTACATCTTAAACTCCCCAGAGAGTCAGCAGTCAGTGCATTCTTCTCCAAGCTATTATCAAACCTCAAGGAAGTTGGGTACCCTCCCGTAGAGCTCAACATTCCCCAGCAGCAATACATATATTCTTAAACAAGCATCTCCGGCAGTCTTGGTCTAAAGATCGTTCCCCGACGACATACAAGCATTCAAAGGAATCACTTCCCCAGCATATCAAAACTTCCCCAGGAAAATCCAATTCCCCCAGGAAAATTGGAATTCATATCCCCAAGCAGTAAGCTTATCCCCAGTAAATTCTGGAAGCTTATCCTTCGCAGAGCACGAACGCGTCTCCCGGCTTTATTCAAAGAGTTATTTCCTTAACAGGATATAACTGGGTTATCCTCAGCCAAAAGCCACGGAAAGAGCGTCCTCGACGAAGTCTTCTTATCCCCAGCGAAGTCTATCAGCACTTCCAACACAACAAGGGTATCCCCGGAAAGTTATTATCAACAGCTTAACAAAGTACCTCTCTCTCCACAGAGTGTTGCTTCCCAGCATGGTCGTCTAGAGCATCTTTTCTCCCCGCAGAATCTTCCATTTGCCAAGTTTATTCCGCAACGGAGTCGTCTTCTCCTACCGGTATTCTTGCAGTTATCATCCCCAGCGGAAGCAAAATCTATTCTTCAACATCAGCCCAGGATACGACTTCCCGGCACCCGTCAAGGATTTATTTTTCCTAGACGAAAAACACATTCATAAAACGTCACACACATCATTATAGCATGCATAGACGCATCATATCACCCCAATCTCATTTATTTTTGAGAACATCTTAAAATCATGCAATTCATGCATTATGACATTGCATACAACTAATTCGTTACTTTTTCAGGAAAGAACGATCAACAGATAAAAGTCTTCATTCTGCTGAGGTAGTAATCGTCCCAGATTCCTTCATCATTCTGCTGAGGTAGTAATCGTCCCAGATTCCTTCATCATTCTGCTGAGGTAGTAATCGTCCCAGATTCCTTCATCATTCTGCTGAGGTAGTAATCGTCCCAGATTCCTTCATCATCCTGCTGAGGTAGTAATTGTCCCAGATTCCTTCATCATCCTGCTGAGGTAGTAATCGTCCCAGATTCCTTCATCATTCTGCTGAGGTAGTAATCGTCCCAGATTCCTTCATCATTCTGCTGAGGTAGTAATCGTCCCAGATTCCTTCATCATTCTGCTGAGGTAGTAATCGTCCTAGATTCCTTCATCATTCTGCTGAGGTAGTAATCGTCCCAGATTCCTTCATCATCCTGCTGAGGTAGTAATCGTCCCAGATTCCTTCATCATTCTGCTGAGGTAGTAATCGTCCCAGATTCCTTCATCATTCTGCTGAGGTAGTAATCGTCCCAGATTCCTTCATCATTCTGCTGAGGTAGTAATCGTCCCAGATTCCTTCATCATCCTGTTGAGGTAGTAATCGTCCCAGATTCCTTCATCATCCTGCTGAGGTAGTAATCGTCCCAGATTCCTTCATCATTCTGCTGAGGTAGTAATCGTCCCAGATTCCTTCATCATTCTGCTGAGGTAGTAATCGTCCCAGATTCCTTCATCGTCCTGCTGAGGTAGTAATCGTCCTAGATTCCTTCATCATATATTTGGAGTAGCAATCGTCTCAGATTCCTTCATCACATCCTTATCAAAAAACCTCCTCTGGTTCAGTCAGATCGACCCTAAGATCTCCCTGATTCTTATCCCAGTAAAGTCACCCAAGATTTTTCTCAACGAGCGTTGTTGCAGTTAAAGTCACCCAAGATTTTTCTCAACGAGCGTTGTTGAAGTTAAAGTCGCCCAAGATTCTCTTACCATTCATGCTAAGGCAGTAACCATCCCTGGTTCATTCATCGTCGTTTGAAGCTCCAGACTCAACTCCTGTAACCAGTCAGGACCCATCTATACCAAGCATCTGAAAACCGGCTCCTGCAACGTGTCAGGTACTCATTTGTTCTTTTGCAGGTATGCAGGTTCTCGCTAAGGAATCTCCTACGCGATCAACATCCAGATGGCATCTATAAGCCCATCATCATATTTCATCAACCTCTAAATGGCATCTATAAGCCCATTTCCACCATCACCGCTACTATGTGAGCACAAATTTCTGGGCACTCTAGTGTTCAATCATCTTCCACCTTCGGATTACGAAAGGCACGTCAGCCAATCTGCATCCTCAGGTCTAAGAAGATTGAACAGGGGCAACTGTTGTACCCCAAAATTTGCCCTCCCATATTTCTCAAAATATTTCAAGAAAAATTCACAAGTCCAACCCGGCGCGTCATATTCAGGTATTCTTTCGCCAAGATATCTCTGATAACGTATTCTCAAATTCAGGTTCGGCTCAAGAGTCAATTCTTTAAAGAAGGTATCCGAATGTGTGAGTTTTCTTGAAGAAATATAGTGAAAAAGTGTGCTGAAAGTGCAGTTTTTACGCGCTAAAAAATTCATAACTTGAAGATCGTGACTCGTTTTGAACCTGTTCCGGTGGCCAAAATTCCGTCTTGATATCATCTACGTTTTCATCTCTCACGGCTGGAAGCCAATTTCGATCAGAAGGTCTTCAAAAATGTGGATTTATCAGGTATTTTCGTGCAAAAAAATTTGTGACAGAAGTTTATTTGCGTCATGTTCAAAAAATCATAACTTGGTCGATTTTCATCGTATCGAGCTGGTTCCGGCGCCAAAATTTCACAAATTGAGTTGACTACATTTTCACAGAAGGAATTGAGTTTAAACGGTATTCAAAAGGCCTTCGTTTTTTGCTCAGAGTGCGTGACACGCTGAAAATCCTGAATGCTGAATATTATTTCAGCTAGGCCGAAACTTCGAAAATTCATAACTCGGTCAATTTTTATCGGATTGGACTCATATTTTTACACAAGGTCACTGACTCATAGATCTACAACTTTGCTTCAAAAGTCGAGACCGGATTATGCACCGATCAATACCAGTTTTTTATTGAAGAACGTGTCAGAGTCGACACTGGAGCCCAAAATAAGTTTGTCTGAGCTGAAACTTCAAAAATTCATAACTAATTCACCGTTTATCCGATTGAGTCGATTTTCGGACAGGAGTTAGTTCTCGATGTCGGTTACATTTTGTTTTCACATTTCAACTTCAAAAAATGCACTTAAGTCCCTGCGATTTAGCCTGGAAAGTGACGAATTAAAGTGAATATTGGAGGCCCAATTGCACATTCAAAGCCCATTTTCTTTACCCTAATTTCCACTATATAATCACCTTCTTGTCACACAAACCAAGGGGGAGAAAAAAAGAAAAAAGGGGGAGAAAAAAAGAAAAAAGAGGGAAGAAAAAAAAGAGAGAAAAAACCTTGCCACAACACTGTTGGAATATCAAACTCTTTCAAGAACCCTAAAACCTTGAAATCCTTATTACAAATCTCTCTCTCACTACAAACAAAACCATCTCAGCTACAAACCAACATCTTATTACTTCTTCAGTAAGGGTAAGGCTGGCTTGATCTCTATGATCCAAAGAGCATAAAAGCATTCAGGCCACTGATTTTCCAGTAAGGGTAAGGTTGATTTGATCTCCATGATCAAAAGGGTATAATCATTCATACATGCCATATTGTGCCTAAACATTAAATTTCTTCATATGTTGGTTTTATTTGAATTTTTATGATTTTATTTAATGTGTTCGTGAGATTTAACTGCAGATTTAGACAGGATCCCAGGTTTATTTAGGAACGTTGAGGCCAAAAGCCAAAAAGTCAAAAGGCCAAAAGGCCAAAAGCCAAAAGTCAAATACATGGCGAGGCAGACATTAAGCCAGAGATTAAGGGAACGTTGAAGCCAGAACACAAATGGCCAAAAGCCAAAAGGCAAAAGGCCAAAAGCCAAAAGTCAAATACATGGCCAAACCACTCCAATTCACCTCCAAAAAGGGCCAGACACCCCCCATGGTTTGCATCATTTTTATTTTTTATTTGATTTTCCTTTTTCATTCTTTTAATTGTTTTAATTGTTTTCTTTAAATTCATGAATTAATTTTTATAATATAAAACCAGAAAATAAAAAACTAAGAATATGTTAATTAATTTACTTATTAAATATTTTTGTAAATAAATGTTAAATAATTAATTTAGTTAAATTAGGTTTTAAAACTTAAGTCTTTTTCTTAACAAATTAAAACATGTAGAAATTAGGATTTTTAACTTTTCATCATCTTTTTTAATAAATAATTTTTTCTTATTATTATTGTTATTAATTATTAAATATTTTTGTAAATAAACATGTACATTAAATATTTAGTAAATTAGGTTAAACTTTAACATTTTCATTAATAATTAAAAAAACTTAGAATTAGAGTTTCTTTTAATTTTAATTTTCTTTATTTCATAAATACAAAAACCATCAAAAAAACATTTCTTTTCTTTAATTTAATAATTAATTAACTTTTCATTCAATTTAATTTCATTAAAAAGGGTCCAACGCCCTCGCTTCCAATTTTAATTCCAATTCGCGCATTTATTTTATTTCGTATAATATTAATGTAATTCTCCCAAAGCCGTGTAATTTTATATTTCTCGCATTTTTATTTCTTTATTTTATGTCAAATCGGGTCCTGGATTAAATTTGGCGATGTGGACCCGCGCCATTTGTAATAGTTTAGATTTATTTTCCTCGTAAATATTAACTGTTAAATAAGCATGCAAGAATGAATGGCCCTAATTAAAATCAAGCGTAGATCACAATGAACATGACAAGACAAATATCAATGAAAACGACACACGAATCGCACACACCACCCCTAGGGTACGCCTCACTGTTGCCTTTCGAAAGGTGATCGTCGAGTAGAGGATGTCTTAGTAAGTCCTCATGATCCGGGAACCTGGCATGAGGGTAGCTTCTAAGGTGTCTTCCCATTGCTCTGGTGATCACCATGTCCCTACAAACTCGAATTGACCCGAACACCTCCAACGGTGGTGCTACCTACCTCTCAATGGTGGGATGGCACTACTTTAAAGGACATTTACACAGACGAATTCCTTAGGGTAGGTAGGTTCTCGTGGATACTTGCTCTAAATTCAAATAAAACAAAAAAATACTTTTCACACCGACACTTTTCAAAAGCTTTCAAAAGCAAATTTTTCAAACACTCTGACGTATGAGTCGAACTGAAATTTTTCAAAGAAACTTTTAAACCCACATTGAAAAGCAAACAAACATTTTGAAAACACATTGAGCAAGTATCTAAGAGCCCATGGATAACCATGGATAGAAAGGGTGCTAACACCTTCCCTTTCTATAACCTACCTCCCGAACCGAGAGCAATCTCTATAAGGAATTTTTCTGTGCTTTTGTCCTTTCCATTTGGAGAAAATAAAAGACGGTGGCGACTCTTGCTTCCGCGACATTTCGCGAACCAGTGTTAAACAGTCAGTTCCAGATCCACCGATCACAGTAGCATGCCACTAAATGTCAATGTATGTTGTTATGTTCGAAGAATTGTGTTGAAAACTTGGTGTGCGAGTTATTCTGGATGGTTGTAATTTACACTATTTCATCAAGTATCATGAAGTTGTTGAAGGCGACGTTGATTGGAAGAGTGCAAAGGTCATTGAGTCGCTGTTGTTGCGAACCGGCGAGAGTATGAACTCATGAATCTGTATCGGTCAAGTTGAAAATGTGGGTAGGTTTTTAGACGGTGAATTTAAGACAATTGTGAATAAAGTCTATTCCAAAGAAAATGATAAGTTGAAGGGATTAACTCGTCGGATTGTATGTCTTTAGTATAGTTGGATTAATATCGGATGATTTTCGTAGTTGGATAAAAAGAAAGGATGTGGGTGAATTTTGGAAGAAAGAGAGAAAGATGGAACTTATGTTCATCAATCTCAAATTCAGATTTTTGAAATTTTGGAGCAGATGTTAGTAAAAGTGGTATAACTTTTTACTCGTGATTCCGATCAAAGCGATTATTGACTTTTTGGAAAGCTTACGAAATTCCATATAGTTTGCATATAAGATTTGTCTTCGGAAAGTTCGTGAAGAAGGAGAAAAATGCATTTTAATATTTGGGTCTGATGCTGAATTTTGGAAAATTCTGCATGCGGGAATTATGAACCAGTCCCATTGCAAAGATGATAACTTTTTGCTCGTAACTTGGATTTGAGCGATTCATGAAGTTATAGAATTTACAAGTAATTACCTTCATTATAGAATATAATTTTATGCTTGGGAGGCATGTATCGAAGGAAATAATTGTGTTGGACGTTGAGTGTTTCTTGTTGAAAAATTGAAAGAGTGAAGAAGGATGTAAAGTATGGATAAAGGAATTTTATTCCGATGTTGTCGAAAGATGTGTTGTAGTAGGTTGTTGTATGATGTTAGTGTTCGTATTTTCGGATAACTTTGGGATCCGTATCTTGTGTTTGGATTGTTGGATTGATGTTCTGTTTGAACCTGCAAGGAGATAAAAGTATATTTCCTTTATATGAAAATGTTTCCAAGTGTGGTAGGAGTATTCTCATAGGAAGAGACTTTGAAGTCGGTTGAGGAATTATAAACTTTTTGGTCATGGGTGGTTGTTATTGCAGTTGTTGAGACGAGTTCAATCGTAAAATGTTGTTTGGAAATGAGTTGAGAGACATGTTGTTCTGCATGGAAGGATGCGAAAGTGTCAGAGGTGGATCTTATGATGATTGGTAATTGTTGGATTATGATGTTGTGAATGATTTGAGAAAAAGTTCGGAAGGAACACTATTATAGTTTGGTAACGATGGTTTATGCTCCGTTATGGTTTTCGTCTATCTATTGGCAAATTGAGGAACTGATCACCCTTAATCTATTGTTGATAATAGACGGAATCATAGTTGATGGATAGATGTGTTGTGTCGACTAGTATAGTGCATTCTGAAGAATATGTTGTTATTTTGTTTCTTGTTGCTATTTAAAAGAAGTGAAGTTATAAGTTTGTTTATTAAAGTGCGAGTTTGGTTGGAAGAAGATGAGTCATCTTGTTGGAATTAATTGGACCCATGTACTGTATGTGGTTGTAATGTGGTTATGTTTTTAAGACGATTTTTGAGGATTATGTTACTAAAAAGATGATAAAGTCGTAGTTATGTTTTATGACAATTGGGAATTCATGGAAGTATATGAATGTTTCATCCAAGAGTGGCAATTGGAGTAAACTTGGTAGAGTTGATACTTTATAAGTAATCGGAGTTGCGCATCTGAAGCGTGATGTGCCAGAGTATGTTGGTTTATTATAAATGTCAGTTGATTTAATAAGGATATTAATGTGGTTGTTGGTTTATGGAGAGTTGTATATAATTTTTGGATTAAGACCCGTAAGCAGATGTTATGAGAATTATGTTTTTGTTGTTGTGATGTCAGTGTTGATTACTGAAAGGAATGGTAATATTTCAGATTGTGTTAAAGGTGATTTGGTCGGTTATGTGGATGTCACTATAAGAGTGATATGACGAGAGTAATCAAGTTGTAAGTATTTGGTTGATAATTGGAATTCGTATATTAAGGAATGAATTGGCGCATGAGTTTGTATTAAGAATGTTGTCAAGATGATAATATGATGGTTGTATGTTCAAGTATAAGTAGTTTGCGGATGTTATTACTTCATAAGCGATGTATCAAGATGGTGTTGAGGGTGTCGATGAGCTAATATCGGGTATATCGTTATGATTAGTTGTGTATGTTTTGGTGTCGATATGGTCGCTAAGTTGATCATGTAATATTGTTAAGACGAAAAGACGACGTTGTGTGCCTGAGTGCAACAGTTTTTGGTTGATAATACGTTGAGTGTTTGGTATGTCCAGAATTGGTGTTGAGAGTGGTTGTGTCGATTGGATTTTCGAGGACGAAAATATCCTAAGTGGGGGAGAGTTGTAACGCCCGAATTTAACTAATTGGTTAATTAAATTATTTAAGAATTTAATTATTGGATTTTGTCGGTTTAATCGCAAAAATAATATTAAGAATAATATTATTTATTTATTGGTGTAATTTAATTGAGTTGGGCCAAGTAGCATTAAAATGCAGTTAATTGGAGGGGTGTGGATAGTAGGCCCATTTGGATTAATTGTTGGAATAATATTGATAATATTATTATTATTATTTGGAGGAAAATTAATAAAAGATAAGTCAGCAGAGAAAATAAGGTTTTTGGAGAGAAAACAGAAGTCACGTGAAAACGGTGCAAAGAGGCAAGGTTGAAGACGGCGGAAAAGCCATCGAAGAGGCGATTGCGATTAGAGAATCGAAGAACCGTCAATCCCAGGTAAGGGTGGAGTTCTGATTCTATAATCGAATGCATGATAGATGATATGTAGGATGAGATTTATCGAATTGCCCTATGTTTGGTGTGTTTTGATTATTGATGTGGGATTGATCCTATTGTATGCCTTAGATCATTGCTATATGGTAGGAATTCGATTTTGATGGTTTTAGGATGTTTGGGGATGATTAGGAATGGGTTGGGGTGATTTTGGGAAGCATAAAAACGTGAAATATGGTGTTGCAGAGTCATCAACACGGGCCGTGTTGATGCACACGGGCACCCGTGTTGATCTTCTGTGTTGATGCTCGGGTAGGTTTTCCCAAAAATCGTTTCGGCCATAACTTTTGAACCGTAACTCCGATTTAGGCGCCGTTTGATGCGTTGGAAAGCTAGTGAAATTTTCTATATGATTATGAGGAATTAAGTAGCTTTAAGAGCTTATTTTAATAAGTGATTATTGGAGAAAGTGTTTATGTTTATAAGTGAATTTGGTTGTTATGTATTTTAGTGAAGTGTTTGGAGATATTTGGGATTGGAGCTCTGAAGAACGACGAACAATCGCTCAAGAGTTCGAAGCTGCAATTTGATAAGGTAAGGGGGGCTACTACTCAATTTATATTTGCTTATGGGTTTAGATGCAATTGGTTGGGTAATCGTAGGATAATCCCCATTGTTGATTTGGATCGAAATTGTATGATCGTGAATTTACCTTAGGTGTTCTAAGGATAACCTCAATGTTGTTAGGATTTCCCTAAAGGACGGGTAATATGTAACTTAAGGTCAATTTTAATAAAACTTGTTGTTGATGAAAGGATTGTTGATAAAATAAGATGTTTTAAAAATGAAAATTCTGAGTTTTGATTGATTTTGGAAAATGAGACCTTAAGTGAAATAATGTTGTCCTTAAGATTGGAAATTGACTAACGTAGAAGGGAATTGTGTTCCAATTGATGTGTTTTTTTGAGTTATGCATAATTGATGTTGTTATGTACCGAAATGTGTGTTTTGGCTGGCATTTTCGCGTTTGGCTGCTGTTCTGAACTGCTGCAGGAACAGGAGATTTTGGGTTCGCGCTCATCAACACGGGCCGTGTGGATTCACACGGGCACCCGTGTTGATTCACTGTGTTGGCAGGAAAAATGTGTTTCCAGACACATTTCAACACGGGACGTGTTGATTCACACGGGCACCCGTGTTGATCCCCTGTGTTGGTTTCTAAACTCTGTTTTCTGTACATGCTGTTATGTACGGATTGATCCTGTTTTGATGTGCAGTGTTTGACATGTTTTGAATATGTGTTTACTGATTTCCTAGTGTTGATTGATGCTTGTATCGAATAACGATTGTATGTTATGATACCAACACTATATGGATTTTATTGTCATGCTTTTAGATGATGTATCAAGCATGAATTATGATATAACTTGATATGATTGATGTTTAATAGTATGCTGAGTGATTACATGCTATCCATATCCTGTTATGATTGATGTTGTTGATGTTGCATGATATGTTGATTGATGTTAATAGTATGCTGAGTGTTACATACTTTACATATCATGTTGCATTTGTTAATTCCCATTGTGTGGAATTAACATGGTGGCCAATATACGTGTCCGCGATTTAATGGAACGTTGAGGTGGTAGCCGTGTCCGTGATATAATGGAACGGTGAGTTATCCGTGACCCGAGATTTAATGGGGCGGTAAAATGGTACCACATGCATGGGTGTGTTGCATTATATTGAATATAACGTGAATGGATGACCTTCCAATGTTGTATTTAATTGATTGTATGCATGTATTGCTGCTAAATTGTTAATGATGTTTGATGTTAATTATAAGTATGAAAAGTAATAGATTATGAATATACGAATTGTAAAGGTTTTCGTAAACTATGAAACATGCTAACTGTTTGGGTGATGCTTATGGTTTTCTGAATTGATTGTTATGAACGTATAATCAAATGTATAGTTGAGATGCTCACCCTTACTGTTGAACATTTCAGATTGAGGAGCTTCGTTCAGGTGCTTGGCGAAGGCTTGTCGTTTCTAGTTTATTTCTGTTTAAGTATTGTCTGGGTCATGCTCTGATAGTTGTAACTCCGGGAACGTTTGTTTGTCGAGCTGCTTTAGTCAGACTCGTTTATTTCCTTATGTTTGTTATAATATGATGTTGATATATTCTAGGTGTTAATCCCTGATGATTTTGAAAATATTATAACATTGGTTTTGTTAATTGAATTATTCCGCTGTGTAAACATGTATGAGTTGCTTCTATGTTATGCATGACAGGAACCTTGTTTTTATTAAAAGAGAATTGTGACATCCTCGTTAATACATGTACTCTGAAATTATAATTTTAATTATTTGCAAAATTTTATTCAGGGTTTTAGAGGGTGTTACATAGCACACGACTCCAACACCTCCATTGCCCCCTAGAACATAGAACCACCCTCAAACTGCCCAAACAGAGCTCTTACTGCAGTTTGAGTGCCAACTCTCATCCCTTTCATGCATTCTTGCTAAAAGCTCATCAAACACATTCCCTAGCATCACTTAAAGCTAACCAAAGTCTCAAACACGACCTGTAACTCCTCTAATCAGTTCCACCATTTTCACTTTCTTGTTTTGCAGTTGAAGGTCCATAGCTCGATTCAAGGTGTTTCAAAGCAAAGTAAGCATTGGAATAGCATCACTACACTTCAGGCAAGCTGTACAAATCATCATCTTGCCCTGAAAGCTCCCCCATTGCCAGATACAACTTCAACTGAACATGTATCTTCTTGAACTTCTAACTCTTGATATAGGCATTGTTAGCTCTAGGTTTGTGAATAAGAAGTGTTCTACTCATGCCCCTGAATCTGTACATACTTTTACTTTTCATTTATTTTTCCTGAGCTATGAGAATTTAAGGTCTGAATGTTGATAAAAAGTTAGGTTAGGATTTGGGAATGATAAAATTCTCTCTCATTTCTGAGAGTTAGGATGAGTTCTTTACATATTTAGAATCGTGGCTTGATGATTAACATTTCTTATGTTGAAAGTTTGTGCAAAAAGTCAAGGAATCCAGATGTTTGAACTTGAGTACAGGCGCGCGTTTTGGAACATTTTTCTGGCTGGAGGTTGAAGAAAGACTTGGTGGGCTGGGTCTGCTTTGTTATTTCTTTTCACACCACATTTTCACTTTGACACCCCCTGAGCCCATTTTGTTTGTTTTAATGATTTTTTGACTTTTCTTTTTTATTTCTATCTTATTTATTTTTGCTAATAATATTAAAAACATAAAAAACATTTTTTACACCATTTTTATATTTTTAGGCATTTATTTGTTTATATGAACCATTTGTACATAAATAATATATATATACTATTATTTAGAAAAACTAGAAAAATAATGCAAATATATTTTATTTCTGATTTTTATTTCATCTTCTCTTTCGAAAACATTTTGTATCAAAAAATATTTTTTTTATAAATATTAAATATTATTATTTTGTATATATAATATTTATTTAGTAAATAATAAAGATATTTATATATGTATTAGTATATTTAGGTAAAAATACAAAAATACATGCATTTTTCTTTTATTAATATTTGACCTCAAAAAAATACTTTTTATAAATATACTTCATTTTATTTTATTTTTTGTATATAATAAATAAATACTTGTATAAATTAAATAATATATATATTTACTTAATAAAATTAGGGTTTTACCCTTAAAACACAAAAACTCCAAAAATATTACTTTTTATTTTATTTTATTCATTTTTGTTTATTTGACATAAAAAAATATTTTTTTCCATACATATAAAAACCCTTTTTGCATCTTGCATATTTATTTTATTTCTATTTAATTTGTGCAAATTAATTACCTTGTAAATAATTCAATATTGATGTAATAGCTAGGTTTAAATTCCTTGTCAATATCCCCCATTTGAACATTTGTACCCCCCTTCCCATATTGTGTTGTAATAGTGTAGGAATTTTACTTTTCGCACTTTAACGCTTTCTAAATATACCATGCTAGAATTAGGGTTTGTATGCAAATAAAACGAACAAAAATAGTTTGACCTAATTTCAAGATAAACAAGCATGAAAATGGACAACACATATCACACTTGTACCCCTAGGGTATTCCACTTGTTGCCTTCAATAAATGGGCCATATTGCATGTTAGGTCTCTTTGGGCAAAACAAAAACAAACAATTCAAATGATCATAGTCCCTCGATGACGCTTTCGAAAAGTTGCCTAAAATGATCAAGTCCCTTTCAAAGAAAAAAAATTTGCTCAAAGATACTTAGCACTATTGCAATCATGGTCTAAACGATGACCCGCGCCCGTCCCTTTCGCATCCTAACACAAGATTGTCCACCAAATGCAATGGTGGAACAAAAATTGTTAAAAGGGTTAAAACATAGCAAAAATCTTTGAGAACTTTAGGGTAGATAGCTCTTAAGTACTTGTCAACTTGCAAATCAAAAACACTTGCCTATTTTTCAAATCACACTTTCAAAACAAACTTTCAAAAAAAAACCTTGAAACATCTTTTCAAAAAGACAAACACCTTTTGTAAAACATTCGAGTAAAGAATTGTTACAAGGGTAGCCTAGACAAGGCATCTTTTTCAAAACATTTTCAAAACCACACACACAAAGCACCATTTCAAACAATTGAAAACCAAGGCAAGTTTGATCTAAGCAAGTACCTAAGAGCCCATGGATAACCATGGATAGAAAGGGTGCTAATACCTTCCCTTTCTATAATCTACTCCCCGAACCCAAGAAAATATCTCAAAGGTTTTTGCTGTGCTTTTTAAACCTTTCCTTAGGATAAAATAAAAAGTCGGTGGCGACTCTTGCTCAACCGAAACATTTGCGAAAACAAACGCAAAACCCTAGTCAGTTCTCCCACCGTATCACAAGGACGTCTTAGCGGTAACCCTAATGTCTTAGATCATTTATTCGAGGCAACCATTTTGAGGCAACTATGATCTTTTAGACAAGAGGGCGACCTCTAAAACAACCTATACTCAATGACCGTTTACAAAGGCAACCAAGTGGGGTGTACCCTAAGAGTGCGCATGTGCGGGTGTGTTGATTTCGGTTATTTTTATCTTTGCACATGTTTAGGGTGATCTAACCGTTTTAAAATTAAACATTCATTCTTGTCATGTAAAACCCTATTATCAAATATCTAACAGTTGTATAATTTGCGGAAATTAAACTAAATTATTACAAGGCGTCGGGTATTTACATCGACAAAAGCAACCCTTTGATATTTAAAAGCGGAAAAATAAATATCCTAATTAATTATTACAAACCGGGAGCAGATACATTAATTGGATAAAGAAAAATAAAGCGCGCGAGAAATTGAATCGAATGCGAAACTAGGGTTTTGACCCTCTTAGTTAAAAAAAAGTCTTTTGTTGTTTTTATTTTTAAGAAAAGAAATTAAATCCTAGAATTAAATGCTAAATTAATTATTAAATTAATTAATTAATGAAAAATATTAAATGACATATTTTTGGAGTTTATGTTATTTAGGAAAGAAAATAAAATAATTAAATTAATGATTAAAACCTATTTATTCTAATTGATTTTAAATATTTACAAAATAAATTAAAGTTATCTAGAATTAATAACCTAATTAATTAATTAATATTTATTAATAAAAAATAAAGTTCTGAATTTTAATTGGGTAAAAATAATGTTTTTGTGATTTTTTGATAAAAAGAAATTATTCTATTGGTTAGTAATTAATTAAACAAATTAAATGAAAATAAATAAAATATAGAAAGATATAGGAATGGGCCTGATTTATTTGGTGTGAATAGCAATTATTCTGGCCCATTGATACTGGTCCAAATTGACTTTTTGGATCCTGTATGCAGGCGTTGACCTGGTCCTTTGGTGCACCTCCTCTGATGACCACCAGATCTGGCCATCTGGCTATATGGCACATTGGCTAGTGAGGGAGTATGATGGTCTCTTGGCATGCGCGTACACTGGATCTCCTGAAAGAAATAAGAAAAATGGCAAATGCTGGAGGCAGGGATCGAACCCCTGACCTCCAGCCTTGGGATCCTTATGCGCTGATGTGTTTACCACTAGGCCACTTGCATTTGATTGTTATCATAACACAAAACAATAATAATATAAGAAAACAAATGCGTTAGTGGGATTTTTGCACGAAATTCAAACAGGCCAATAGAGGGGTGCCACATGGGTCTTCTTCTTCCTGGCACCGTGGGTAAAAGTTTGAAAACCTATACCTACGGACAAACCTCTGTTGCTAAAGGAATTGTTCACTCTATAATCCTCCATGGGCAACATAAATGGAAGCTAGCGCCATGGTTGAGCTCGTCTTGTTCCCCTGAACATGATAGTACCCTTCACGAATGCCAATTATTCCTGTAATCAAAAACCCTAAAAAACTCCAAAAAAAACTAACAATGGTGATCCACGATTCAGTCCATATAAATGAAATTGGCTATTGTAAAAATCTTGCAAATGATATGGTGATCAAGAATGTGCCATTATTTTATACAATAGATGCAAGAATGAAGCTAATCGATTTCAAGAAAGAGATGATACCGTGACGACCTTACAGTGCACCGGAGGGCTTGAACACGATTGGTCTTGATTGCTTTAGGTTCCTGAGATTTCCAGGAAGAGATTAGGAGAAGTGTCAAGCCTTGAAACTGCCTCTAACCTCTGTTTCGATCTCACACTTTTTACCTCTTTTTGCAAATTTTGTTCTTGCTCTATGCTTGATCTCCAACCCTAATTTTCATCGGCCTCGCCTCCTTATGTATTATACAATACATTAGGGTTGCAAACTCTGTCCAAATCTCTCTCCATCAATGACTTTGAATTTGATTTGATTCTTCTTTAACAACCTTCCAAATTTGGCTCCTTTGCAATCTCTTTGTACACAATTGGCTTGATGCGAATTTGAATTCCTTGCTAGTTGTGATTAAAGCCTGAAACAATCAAAAGATCCATTGTTATCAATGCTTTGGATTTTATTTGATTTTATTTGATTTAAATCAAATTAATTCAAATAAAAATCAAAATAATTAGTAAAATATGATATGGACACATGTCCAAGGCTAGAGCACGTGGGATATACTGCCAACTCAAAACAAGTGCAAAAATAATGGGCCCATTTGGCAAAATTTGAAGTTTTGGGCATAGTTAACTTTTGGCAATTTTGCAAAAAAGTCCAACTTCAACAATGCATAACTTCCTCAATTTTGACTCTTTGGAGGTGTTCTTGGACTTTTTAGAAAGCTTGATATGTCCTATAATCAACCCTTTTTGTATCATCTCAATTTTATATTCCATGCTCAAGTATGAAGCTTTGACAAAAAAAGTGTTTTTGTTGACTTTTCAAAATGACCTATAATGTCCAAATTCATAACTTCTTGTGAGTGCATATTCTGAACTTGGGAGCTGAAGATGGATTTTAGGGAATTGCATCCTCTTTAAAATTAGATTTGGATGGGTTATTTCTCATTAAGTATGAGAAAGTTATGCTTGGTCAAAGTTGAGTTGACTTTTCCTACAAAACCCTAATTTAACAACTTTTGAATCTTGATGAATCTTGAGCAATCCTTGATGAATCATGATCAACCCTTGATCAAATGATGAAATATACTTCAAAATGATAATGTTGACAAAAATCTTGAAGTTTGACTGTATGTAGGTCATAGTTGACTTTTGCCCTAGCACAGTCGATTTTTGCACCTTTGAGCAATTGACTGAGCAAAATTCCTCTGCAAGGCTTGAAACTTGACATGGATGATCTTGAGAACATATTATGACGTTATTGAGAATTTGGGACCACTTGGACTCAAGGATCTTGATGCAACATGAAACCCTAATTTGAGTAGACTGCCTTAGGAGAGAGCTTGTCTGGCCAATCCTTGAGCAACTTGGAGATCTTTCTTGCCATGTTTTGAGAAATATGGGGAGGGCAAATTTTGGGGTACAATAATATCTTTTTGAGGAAAATGCTTGTTGCACCCCAAAATTTGCCCTCCCATATTCTTCAAGAAATTGCCAAGCCAAGTCACAAAATTCCCCAAGGGTTGTGTAGTGCAACTGTCTCCTATACAGTCAAAATTAGGGTTTGTGTTCTGATCAAAGAAAGGAAGTTTTCAAAGACCCAATCAAGTCTCATATGCCTACAAAGATGGTCAAGTATCCTCATATCAAATTTCAAGGCATTCAGCTCAAAATTGCACAGTCAAAACCCTAAATTGCACTACAGTCAACTTTAGGGGCAAAATGGTCATTTGACAGTCAAAAGTTCAAATTTTTGGTCAACATATCATTTTGAAGCCACAAACATCATTTGATCAATGCTTGATCATGATTCTCAAATTTGGCTCAGAAAATCATCAAGATGCAAAAGTTACTATATTTGGACAGTTGAAAAAGTCAACTGAAATTGACCAGGGCATAACTTTCACATGGATTATCAAAAAAATTCCATCCAAAGCTCATTTTGAAGAGAAAGGCATTTCCTACAACTCATCTTCATATTCCAAGTCCAAGAAATGCTCTCACAAAAAGTTATCAATTTCAACATTATAGGTCATTTTCAAAAGTCAACAAAAAGGGACTTTAAGTCAAAGGCCATAACTTGAGATTGGTAAATCAAAATGACATGGGACCAAAGGCATTGGTTAAAGGACTCAAAGACCTTTCCAAAATGTCCAAGAACATGTGAAAAGCTTAAAAATTGAGCAAGTTGTGCCTTGTGGAAGTTGGGAAATTTTTGGAAATTTTGAAAAGTCAACATTGATTCAAATGATTCAAAATTGCTAATGGGCCCATTTTTCTTCCATGATTCATCATTCCAAGCCTATGCACGACCACTTGGCCCAAAGGGAAGTATTTTCTCATTTTTTATTTATTTATTTGAATTATTATTTATATTAATTCATTTAAATTATTTAAATACATGAAAAATATCTAAATTGCCTTAACCAATCTTTTTATGCATGTTTGATACTCAATATTTCGTGTAAATACAAATGGGGAAAGATTTGGAGCTGATTGGCATGATTGAACAAAAATGCACATGAAAAAGATTCAAAAAGATCTTGGAAAATCAATTAGCAAAAATCATTATGGCAAGAGATTTGATGGAGTTTTGTTGACCTAATTGCCTCACTACAAAGGCCTGAACCTAAACCTAATCCTTGGAGACTCTAAGCTGCGCCCAAGAACAGGTTACAAACTTGAAAATTCTCCATAAAAGCTAAAAACTGAAAAGCACTCTAGAGGTCGATTCAAAGCACCATTCTTGTCTCAATAGCTTCCTGAAACCTCACTGAACGTGCTCCAATCAAAAACAACCACAAAAGCTCCAGGAATTGGTACCTGTAACCCAAACTGTAAAGCAAAAAATTCATAATCGTATATCATCTTTTAAGCATTTTCACAGCATTCTATTCATGGCATCGTGTTTGTTTTGAGCTTCTGAAACTAACCATTGTGTTTGATTGAATTTTTACACGCCATACGCGATGATACCATGCTTGAATCCTAGGGTTTACAGGTTTGCCAATTTGGGGTTTTTGAGACGAAGCAAAATTGGAGCTCAAGACTATTGCCATTGCACTTAGCACGTCCAGACGAAGAGATTCCAACCCTCGCGCTCAATTTATGAGCGTTGAGGGTCTGTTCGCTATTTTTTGATAGATGGTCTTAGGCAACGTTTGCCAAACCGTTGCCTCATGTTTTTCATTTTCAGGCACATGGAGGAGACGAAGACGTGGCGGAATGTGACGGGTTAATTCGAATTTCGTGCGCATTGGGGGCCACTGACGTTCTTTCTTTTTATAATATTTACTAACTATTATATAACAAATGCATATGTAGTGGTTCAGTGGTGCACGTGGTGGTTTGCAACGTGAATGACCTGGGTTCGATCCCAGGTCTTCATCCTTTCCCTTTATTTTTTTTCAATTAATAATCATACGCAGGTGGGGTGGTGTTGTTCCATGGTACACCTCATAATCCAAGCAGCCACGCGTCCTGGCAGGTCCATCAAAGGGCTCAGATTCAAGACTTAGGGTAAACGCTGGTCAACGCGCTAGCACACAAACTAAAAAGGTCAAACGGATCAAAGCTAAGTGGGCCAAATTACTGGATCAACACCTCCATCTGGGGCCTGAACCCCCCCTGGTTTGCCTTTTCCATTTTTTTTTTATGTTTCATTTTTATTATTTTATCTACTTTGTTATCCTAATTTAATCAATTATTATTTTTTACAAAATACAAAAAAAATACATAAAAAATACAGGAAAGAGAAAAAAATATAATAAATAATATTTATTTTGATATTTTCTTGTAAATAATGTATGTAAATAAATTTAGTGAAATAGGTCTTAACTTTAATTCTTTTAAATAACCAAAAATCCAAAAACATAGAATTTAGGTTTAATAAATTTTATTCCTTTCAATTTTTTCTTTTTTATAATAATAATATTACTTATTTTATTTTCTATAATTAAATTTGCATGTAAATTAATCTAGGTTTAAATTAGGTTAAATTTCGATATCTTTCATAATAAACTTAAAAATAATTAGAACTAGGTTTAATCTTTTATTTTAATTAATTCTTTTTCTGTTAAATCTAAAAACATAAAATACCAAAAAACATCTAATTTTAATTTTTAATTCCTTATTAATTTTAATTTTGCAAAAGGGTCCAACGCCCATATTTTTTAATTGTCTAATTTGCGCATTTATTTTATGTCGTTTATTATAATTATGTAATTCTCCCAAAGCGTTGTAACTTAAACTTCTCGCACTTTTCGATTTCGTTATTTACTTTGCTTCATTTACTTTTTGTCAAATCGGGTCCGGTTTAATTTTTGGCGATGTGGACCCGCGCCATTTGTAATAGTTTAGATTTACTTTCCCGCAACTTTTAACTGTTAAACAAAACATGCAAGAATGAATGGCCTTAAAAATAAAATCAAGCGTAGATCACAACAAACATGACAAGACAAATAAATGAATCTGACACACAAATCACACACCACCCCTAGGGTACGCCTCACTGTTGCCTTTCGAAAGGTGATCGTCGAGTAGAGGATGTCTTAGTAAGTCCTCATGATCCGGGAACCTGGCATGAGGGTAGCTTCTAAGGTGTCTTCCCATTGCTCTGGTGATCACCATGTCCCTAAACTCGAATTGACCCGAACACCTCCAACGGTGGTGCTACCTACCTCTCAATGGTGGGATGGCACTACTTTAAAGGACATTTACACAGACGAATTCCTTAGGGTAGGTAGGTTCTCGTAGATACTTGCTCTAATTTCAAAACAAATCAAGAAATACTTTTCACACCGACACCTTTTCAAAAAAAGCTTTCGAAAGCAATTTTTCAAACACTCTTGAGGACCGATACAAGAGTCGAACTGGAATTTTCAAAGAAACTTTTTTAAAACCCACAGTTGAAAAGCAAACAAACCATTTTTTGAAAACACATTGAGCAAGTATCTAAGAGCCCATGGATAACCATGGATAGAAAGGGTGCTAATACCTTCCCTTTCTATAACCTACCTCCCGAACCGAGAGCAATCTCTATAAGGAATTTTTCTGTGCTTTTGTCCTTTCCATTTGGAGAAAATAAAAGACGGTGGCGACTCTTGCTTCCGCGACATTTCGCGAACCAGCGTTAAACAGTCAGTTCCAGATCCACCGATCACAGAACTGGCGACTCTGCTGGGGACAAATACTTAAAGTGAGGTGTACCTTAGGGCTAGTTCATAACTGTGTTTTCAATTGCTTTCCTTGTTTGCTTTATTATTGTGGGTTGCTTGGGAGTTCTATAGATCCTAACCCGGATCTGGGGGATACCTTCTTAGAAAGTAGCAACAAGGCTGTGAGGGAACTGTACGGGGTATACCGACATGGTTGAAACAGTCTGCTACGTTGATGTGGCACTTTGGTGTGTACCGGTAACCCTTGAGTTCAGTCAAGGAGAGTACGGGGCCTCCGCGTGGTGTCATGAAGCATCAACAGACCTTAGGAACCTTAATTGAACTATCTTGGCCTCTTTAGGGTAGTGAGATAACTGACTTTGGTGCAGTCCGAGGTTGGTTGATACTCGATACTACGCTCAATTGAGGGTTGCTTTCCTGGAATATTTCGGTCGCCAGTTCAGTGGCTAAATCGAAACGATGAACAATGAAAGCAACCCCGTGATATTGGGAACCTTAGAACCCGGTTACTTTGATTAGGACAGGTTGAACCCACCAACTTCAAGAGGGTACTACCCAGACCCCATGCTGGCCTAAACCCTAAGGGTTTCTCTTGTGTGACTTGTGTGCCTTTGTACTTGCCTACTTGCATGCTTGTTAGCTGACACATGAACTATTTGCAGGTTTTGTTTATAGTCCTTAATCAGGACTCATAACAGGGTTACTAAGTCTTGCAGGTTTTGTTTATAGTCCTTAATTGGGACTCATAATAAAGTATACTGTTTCTTGCAGGTCTTGTTTGTAGTCCTTAATTGGGACTCATAACAGGGTACTAAATTTCTTGCAGGGTTGTTTATAGTCCTTAATTGGGACTCATAACAAAGTATACTGAATTTCTTGCAGGGTCTGTTTATAGTCCTTAAGTGGGACTCATAACAGGGTTTACCTACATCACCCCATGCATAGCATGACATCATACCATTGCATACATCCTAACCCATTTCAAGGATCTCAAGGGCTTGTGATGCAGGTCATGATAAATCAAACATCTAGCCAGGGGCAAAGAGGATTTATGTTCCTCTAGCCAAGAGTGTCAGGGGCTATGACCCACTGGATATGGTGAGCCTTTGACCCTTGATGAAGGACTCTCAACAAAATGAAGTTCTTACAATCAAGCTACCGGTTCCAAATGCTAACAAATTTTCTGTTTACCCCGCGAGGTCCTTGAAAACATTACATGCATGTCATACATCTCATTGCATTGCAGGTATCCCTTTGACAGGTTGCTTACCCTTCTCCGCTGTTTATTTCAGCCGATCGTCATGAATCCTGAATCATCAGCCGAGCAGACTATCAAGGACCTCCAGGCTCAGAACGCCCAGTTCCAAGAGCTGATCATGAATTTGACTCAGGGGCAACAAGATCTGAAGGCTCTGCTCTTGAAGAAGGACAAGAAGAAGAAGAGGACTGTTTTGTTCAGCCCTAGACGCAGATCTGGGAACACACCGCAAATTGAAACTGAGAGGACAACCCCATCTGTGGGAAAAAGCAGTCATCAAGAGGAAAGGGTGCCCAGTCCAGAGGTCTCTGACAATGAAACAGATTTCGACGATGAACAGTACCCTCCGGCTGAGGACAAGTACAAACAGTTGGAGGATAGGCTGAATGCTATGGAGATCCAACAGGTACCTGAGCTGGATCTTGGAGATTTGGGTTTGTCAACTGGTGTGGTTATTCCTCGGAAGTTCAAAGCACCATCCTTTACTAAGTATGACGGGGCGTCTTGCCCCAAGCTGCATCTCAGGTCCTATGTTCGGAAGATTCAGCCATACTCAGCAGATAAAAACTTGTGGATCCACTTCTTCCAGGAAAGTCTTTCAGGGACTCACCTCGAATGGTTCTATCAACTGGATGGGACCAAAGTTCGTAACTGGGAGGAGTTGGCAACTGCTTTCTATAAGCAGTACCAGTACAATGCCGACCTTGCTCCCACACGTACCCAACTCCAGGGTATGTCGTTAGGTGCAAGCGAAGGTTTTAAGGAGTACGCTCAGAAGTGGAGAGACCTGGCTGGCAGGGTGCAGCCACCATTGACTGATCGAGAGTTGGTAGACATGTTCTTGGGGACCCTATCTGGGCCATTTTTCAACCATCTCATCGGGAATTCTTCTGCTGGGTTCACAGATCTTATCTTGACTGGGGAGAGAATTGAAGCCGGCATCCGGTCTGGGAAAATTCAAGAGGCTGCACCTTCGGATAAAAAGCCTCATCATGGAAAGAAAGAATCCAATGCCGTGCACGGTAAAAAGAGCCGTCATGAGGTAGGGGCAATCCAGATCTCCAATCCCGGACCTGCTCAACAAGGACAGGGGCAGCAACGAAAGGAGAAACGACAGTATACCAAACTCAACATGTCGCTGGATCAAGCGCTGCAACAAATGTTGAAGGCAGGGCTGATCACCTTAAGGGCTCCTCTTCAGAATCCGAACACTTCTGCGCCCAACTATCATCCCAATGACAGGTGCGCATATCATTCTGATAGCCCGGGGCATACTACGGACAACTGCTGGCCGCTCAAGAACAAAATTCAAGACATGATCGACGCCGGGGAGATTCAGTTTGAAGTGCCTGAGACTCCGAACATAATCACTGCTCCGTTACCCAATCATTGAAGCCTTTTGTTTATTTGAATTTTTGAGTTGTATTTTTCTTTGCTTATACAAACAATTACTGTCATAGCAAACTCTCTTATTCTATTAATGCATCGCATACGTCTGTTTTGGGAATTAATACAATTGTTTTCATTATATTCAAAATTCTTTTCATATTTTTTCTGATGATCAACTCTTGGTTAATAATTCTGAGCCTCTTGAGGGAGGATGACGAAAACGATACCGCTATCTTTTACAGTATGCTTTTGAACAGACCCCGCTGATGAGGTACAGGCATTGTTTCAAATCCTAAACACTGGAGTTATAAGGAAGATAATCCCTCGTCAACACATCTGAGCCAAAGAAGTAGGAGTTTTATTTTCGAAAATTGAAACCCTTAATCATAACCTGGGGCAGGGTAGTTCCCTCAGTTGATCCAAGTGCATGACGAATGGCACCGAAGAGATCTTTACGAAACGAACAAAGACAGTAATGGTTCAGAACAATCAAAAGGACAGGCAGTCATCATCAAAATTCATAAATGAAAAGCCCAAAAATTCTAAACCTACAAAGGGGACTTATGAAACTGGGGCATCCCGCTGACTGTGATTCCAAAAAAAGGAAACAGTTCAGGCAAAAAAAGAAAGGGATAACAAAATCAAGAAAGAGGTCTCACAAACCCTCAGCTAAAGCAAAAATGACTGCCTATTCAGAATAAATCATCAATATCCGAACCATTATTGGAACATCAGAGCAAAGACTCAAGCAAGGTCTAACGCACGATCAACTGAGTTTAGGTTTGGAGAACATCACGAAGAGCGGGTGGGTACAAATAATTTGAGCCTTTATCCTTTGTTTCTTAAACCGTGAACCAGGACACGTTATAACCCTTAAAAGTCCTAGCTGAAGCATGGGTTAGTTCGAAAGCATACTGTTACGAAAGGTATCCTGACTCCTTAAGGCCTACGGTAAATACGGAGTTGACATCATGTTTTACAAACATTCACTTGTTTTATGAAAAAGAATGCATTTTCAAAAATCTTTGAGACAGACATAAGCTTTGCATTTTTAACATAACTTTGTTTGCATATGACTTTTTGTTTGAACAGTATAGAAATTCGCATGACGAAAGTCTAATGAACAAGAGTATCTCCAATCAAGGGGCATGGCATGATCATGGTCTACCATCTGGGGCAGTTAAGTCAAGATCCAGAGAATCTCTCAAAAGGCCAAAAAGCCTGGGGCAAATCTCTGCCTGAGTCACTTGAGGCACTCCAGCAACGAATCTTGCACGATCAGACACCTTCTGGTAATATGGCAACACAAGCAGCCAGGGGCACCTACCTGCATTCTAAGAGCGTGGACATAGTCGAAAAAATACTACGCATAATCAAAGACCCGCTAGGTTGACACACCTAGGCAAAAATAAGGGCTTCCCGGCGAACCAAAAGGGTTCGGGCAAAGTGAAGGGATGACATGAAAAATCTGTACACCCGGCAAGTCGAAAACCTGAAAAGGCGGCTTGGGCAAAAATGGGTATCCCGGTGGACTGAAAACCCGAAAGGGCGGTCCAGGCAAAAGTTAGGGATTAAAAGCGTACGACTATGTCCCGCCATCTGTCTACCAGAAGAAGGTTTGTCCGCCAACAACTATCAGCACCCCACAAGAAACAGGGGCAATAAAGGTTGGTCTGAGCAGTCTGATTGTTCTATCCTCCAAGGTATCAGGGTAGGTCCTGTTGAAGAACATAACCAATACAGTTCAATACCTCCCCAGGAGAGTCCAACCCAGCTTCCCCAGGAAAGTTGGAATCCATCTCCCCAAGCAGTAAGCTTATCCCCAGTAGATTCTGGAAGCTTACCCCCCTCGCAGAGCACGAACGCGTCGCCCGGCTTGATTTAAAGAGTTATTTCCGTACTAGGATATAACTGGGTTATCCTCAGCCAAAAGCCACGGAAAGATCGTCGTCGACAGAATCTTCTTATCCCCAGCGAAGTCTATCAGCACTTCCAATACAGCAGAGATATCCTCAGCAAACTATCATCAACATTCAGCAAAGCATCTCTATCCCCACAGAGTATGGCTCCCCAGCATGGTCATTAGAGTATCTTTTCTCCCCGCAGAATCCGTCATTTGCCAAGTTCATTCCCCAACGGAGTTATCTTCGCCTATTGGAATTCTTGCAACTATTCTTCAACATCAGCCCAGGATACGACTTCCCGGCACCCGTCAAGGATTTATTTTCTTAGACAAACATACATTCATAAAACGTCACATACATCATTATAGCATGCATATGCATCATATTACACGAATCTCATTGATTTTGAAGACATACAGTTCATGCATCATGATTTTGCATACAATTATGTTTTGCCTTTTCAGGAAAAAGATCAATATCAAAATGATTACTATCAACTATCGCAATTCTTTCTAGATATAGTTTCAGATGTAAACCAGATGTGGTGACGTTCTGACACTGCTTCCAGATTTCCTTCTAGATATAGTTTCAGATGTAAACCAGAGATGGTGACGTTCTGACACTGCTTCCAGATTTCCTTCTAGATATAGTTTCAGATATGATCCAGAGATGGTGACGTTCTGACACTGCTCCCAGATTTCCTTCTAGATATAGTTTCAGATGTAAACCAGATGTGGTGACGTTCTGACACTGCTTCCAGATTTCCTTCTAGATATAGTTTCAGATGTAAACCAGAGATGGTGACGTTCTGACACTGCTTCCAGATTTCCTTCTAGATATAGTTTCGGATATGATCCAGAGATGGTGACGTTCTGACACTGCTTCCAGATTTCCTTCTAGATATAGTTTCAGATGTAAACCAGATGTGGTGACGTTCTGATACTGCTTCCAGATTTCCTTCTAGATATAGTTTCGGATATGATCTAGAGATGGTGACGTTCTGACACTGCTTCCAGATTTCCTTCTAGATATAGTTTCGGATATGATCCAGAGATGGTGACGTTCTGACACTGCTTCCAGATTTCCTTCTAGATATAGTTTCGGATATGATCCAGAGATGGTGACGTTCTGATACTGCTTCCAGATTTCCTTCTAGATATAGTTTCGGATATGATCCAGAGATGGTGACGTTATGATACTGCTTCCAGATTTCCTTCTAGATATAGTTTCGTATATGACCCAGATAGGGTGACGTTCTGATGCTGCTTCCAGATATCCTTCTAGATATAGTTTCAGATATGACCCGGATATGGTGACGTTCTGATGCTGCTTCCAGATATCCTTCCAGATATAGTTTCAGATGTAAACCAGATATGGCGACATTCTGATACTGCTTCCAGATCTCCTTCCAGATATAGTCCAGATATGACCCAGATATGGCGACGTTCTGACACTTATTCCAGTTGAAGATATTCCAAGACTTTGTCCGGTTCATTTAAATCGACTCCCAACAGATTTTTCTGATAAAGACCCAGCAGAACTTATGGTTCCCTCTCCGGCAAGTGCGTGAGGTGGTAATTCCTTTTTCAGATGTTTCCCTCTCCGACGATGAGTGTGAGGTGATAGTCTCCTATGGTTCCCTCTCCGACGGTGTGTGAGGTGGTAAGTCCTTTTCAGATGTTTCCCTCTCCGACGATGAGTGTGAGGTGATAGTCTCCTATGGTTCCCTCTCCGATGGTGTATGAGGTGGTAAGTCCTTTTCAGATGTTTCCCTCTCCGACGATGAGTGTGAGGTGATAGTCTCCTATGGTTCCCTCTCCGACGGTGTGTGAGGTGGTAAGTCCTTTTCAGATGTTTCCCTCTCCGACGGTGAGTGAGGTGATCATTCCTTTCAGATTATAATTGTCTATGGTTCTCGTTCCGATATTGCAAAGATGGTAATTCCCGCCAAGATTTTTCTCAACGAGCGTTGTTAAAGTTAAAATCACCCAAGGTTCTCTTACCATTCATGCTAAGGCAGTAAACATACCTGGTTCATTCATCACTGTTTGAAGCTCCAGACTCAGCTCCTGTAACCAGTCAGGACACGTCTATACCAAGCATTTAAAATCAGCTCCTGCAACGTGTCAGGTACTTATTTTTCTTTTTGCAGGTATGCAGGTTCTCGCTAAGGAATCTCTTACACGATCAACATCCAGATGGCATCTATAAGCCCATCATCCTGTCCAGCAATCTCCTAAATGGCATCTATAAGCCCATTCCACCACACTGCTATCATGTGAGCGCAAATTTCTGGGCACTTTAGTGTTCAATCATCTTCTACCCTCGGATTACGAAAGGCACGTCAGCCAATCTGCATCCTCAGGTCTAAGAAGATTGAACAGGGGCAACTGTTGCACCCCAAAATTTGCCCTCCCATATTCTTCAAGAAATTGCCAAGCCAAGTCACAAAATTCCCCAAGGGTTGTGTAGTGCAACTGTCTCCTATACAGTCAAAATTAGGGTTTGTGTTCTGATCAAAGAAAGGAAGTTTTCAAAGACCCAATCAAGTCTCATATGCCTACAAAGATGGTCAAGTATCCTCATATCAAATTTCAAGGCATTCAGCTCAAAATTGCACAGTCAAAACCCTAAATTGCACTACAGTCAACTGTAGGGGCAAAATGGTCATTTGACAGTCAAAAGTTCAAATTTTTGGTCAACATATCATTTTGAAGCCACAAACATCATTTGATCAATGCTTGATCATGATTCTCAAATTTGGCTCAGAAAATCATCAAGATGCAAAAGTTACTATATTTGGACAGTTGAAAAAGTCAACTGAAATTGACCAGGGCATAACTTTCACATGGATTATCAGAAAAATTCCATCCAAAGCTCATTTTGAAGAGAAAGGCATTTCCTACAACTCATCTTCATATTCCAAGTCCAAGAAATGCTCTCACAAAAAGTTATCAATTTCAACATTATAGGTCATTTTCAAAAGTCAACAAAAAGGGACTTTAAGTCAAAGGCCATAACTTGAGATTGGTAAATCAAAATGACATGGGACCAAAGGCATTGGTTAAAGGACTCAAAGACCTTTCCAAAATGTCCAAGAACATGTGAAAAGCTTAAAAATTGAGCAAGTTGTGCCTTGTGGAAGTTGGGAAATTTTTGGAAATTTTGAAAAGTCAACATTGATTCAAATGATTCAAAATTGCTAATGGGCCCATTTTTCTTCCATGATTCATCATTCCAAGCCTATGCACGACCACTTGGCCCAAAGGGAAGTATTTTCTCATTTTTTATTTATTTATTTGAATTATTATTTATATTAATTCATTTAAATTATTTAAATACATGAAAAATATCTAAATTGCCTTAACCAATCTTTTTATGCATGTTTGATACTCAATATTTCGTGTAAATACAAATGGGGAAAGATTTGGAGCTGATTGGCATGATTGAACAAAAATGCACATGAAAAAGATTCAAAAAGATCTTGGAAAATCAATTAGCAAAAATCATTATGGCAAGAGATTTGATGGAGTTTTGTTGACCTAATTGCCTCACTACAAAGGCCTGAACCTAAACCTAATCCTTGGAGACTCTAAGCTGCGCCCAAGAACAGGTTACAAACTTGAAAATTCTCCATAAAAGCTAAAAACTGAAAAGCACTCTAGAGGTCGATTCAAAGCACCATTCTTGTCTCAATAGCTTCCTGAAACCTCACTGAACGTGCTCCAATCAAAAACAACCACAAAAGCTCCAGGAATTGGTACCTGTAACCCAAACTGTAAAGCAAAAAATTCATAATCGTATATCATCTTTTAAGCATTTTCACAGCATTCTATTCATGGCATCATGTTTGTTTTGAGCTTCTGAAACTAACCATTGTGTTTGATTGAATTTTTACACGCCATACGCGATGATACCATGCTTGAATCCTAGGGTTTACAGGTTTGCCAATTTGGGGTTTTTGAGACGAAGCAAAATTGGAGCTCAAGACTATTGCCATTGCACTTAGCACGTCCAGACGAAGAGATTCCAACCCTCGCGCTCAATTTATGAGCGTCGAGGGTCTGTTCGCTATTTTTTGATAGATGGTCTTAGGCAACGTTTGCCAAACCGTTGCCTCATGTTTTTCATTTTCAGGCACATGGAGGAGACGAAGACGTGGCGGAATGTGACGGGTTAATTCGAATTTCGCGCGCATTGGGGGCCACTGACGTTCTTTCTTTTTATAATATTTACTAACTATTATATAACAAATGCATATGTAGTGGTTCAGTGGTGCACGTGGTGGTTTGCAACGTGAATGACCTGGGTTCGATCCTAGGTCTTCATCCTTTCCCTTTATTTTTTTTCAATTAATAATCATACGCAGGTGGGGTGGTGTTGTTCCATGGTACACCTCATAATCCAAGCAGCCACGCGTCCTGGCAGGTCCATCAAAGGGCTCAGATTCAAGACATAGGGTAAACGCTGATCAACGCGCTAGCACACAAACTAAAAAGGTCAAACGGATCAAAGCTAAGTGGGCCAAATTACTGGATCAACACCTCCATCTGGGGCCTGAACCCCCCCCCCCCCCCCCCCCCCCCGTGGTTTGCCTTTTCCATTTTTTTTTTATGTTTCATTTTTATTATTTTATCTACTTTGTTATCCTAATTTAATCAATTATTATTTTTTACAAAATACAAAAAAAAATACATAAAAAATACAGGAAAGAGAAAAAAATATAATAAATAATATTTATTTTGATATTTTCTTGTAAATAATGTATGTAAATAAATTTAGTGAAATAGGTCTTAACTTTAATTCTTTTAAATAACCAAAAATCCAAAAACATAGAATTTAGGTTTAATAAATTTTATTCCTTTCAATTTTTTCTTTTTTATAATAATAATATTACTTATTTTATTTTCTATAATTAAATTTTCATGTAAATTAATCTAGGTTTAAATTAGGTTAAATTTCGATATCTTTCATAATAAACTTAAAAATAATTAGAACTAGGTTTAATCTTTTATTTTAATTAATTCTTTTTCTGTTAAATCTAAAAACATAAAATACCAAAAAACATCTAATTTTAATTTTTAATTCCTTATTAATTTTAATTTTGCAAAAGGGTCCAACGCCCATATTTTTTAATTGTCTAATTTGCGCATTTATTTTATGTCGTTTATTATAATTATGTAATTCTCCCAAAGCGTTGTAACTTAAACTTCTCGCACTTTTCGATTTCGTTATTTACTTTGCTTCATTTACTTTTTGTCAAATCGGGTCCGGTTTAATTTTTGGCGATGTGGACCCGCGCCATTTGTAATAGTTTAGATTTACTTTCCCGCAACTTTTAACTGTTAAACAAAACATGCAAGAATGAATGGCCTTAAAAATAAAATCAAGCGTAGATCACAACAAACATGACAAGACAAATAAATGAATCTGACACACAAATCACACACCACCCTTAGGGTACGCCTCACTGTTGCCTTTCGAAAGGTGATCGTCGAGTAGAGGATGTCTTAGTAAGTCCTCATGATCCGGGAACCTGGCATGAGGGTAGCTTCTAAGGTGTCTTCCCATTGCTCTGGTGATCACCATGTCCCTAAACTCGAATTGACCCGAACACCTCCAACGGTGGTGCTACCTACCTCTCAATGGTGGGATGGCACTACTTTAAAGGACATTTACACAGACGAATTCCTTAGGGTAGGTAGGTTCTCGTAGATACTTGCTCTAATTTCAAAACAAATCAAGAAATACTTTTCACACCGACACCTTTTCAAAAAAAGCTTTCGAAAGCAATTTTTCAAACACTCTTGAGGACCGATACAAGAGTCGAACTGGAATTTTCAAAGAAACTTTTTTAAAACCCACAGTTGAAAAGCAAACAAACCATTTTTTGAAAACACATTGAGCAAGTATCTAAGAGCCCATGGATAACCATGGATAGAAAGGGTGCTAATACCTTCCCTTTCTATAACCTACCTCCCGAACCGAGAGCAATCTCTATAAGGAATTTTTCTGTGCTTTTGTCCTTTCCATTTGGAGAAAATAAAAGACGGTGGCGACTCTTGCTTCCGCGACATTTCGCGAACCAACGTTAAACAGTCAGTTCCAGATCCACCGATCACAATGCTCAAATAGCCTTTCGCCAGACATAGCCTTTGAGAAGACTGCCCGATTATATAAGTGGTCAACGATATTTGTTGATTTGATCTTTCCTGAAAACGTAAAGAGTTAGTCGTATGCAATGTCATGATGTATGAAATGAATTATGTAATGATGTTCTCAAAGTAAATGAGATTATGCTGTATGCAATATATATGTGCATGCTATGATGTATGAATATGGGATGCTGTTGCGATATTTCCTAGTATGGGAAAATAAATCCCTGACCGTTGCTGGAGAGTACTGCAAAGATGAATCCCGTACTGCTGTTTGGTAGATAAGGAAAATGATTCTTTCATTTCCGTTGGGGATGACGAACGAATATGATATGTTGGGGACTTCCGCTTTCCGTTTGAGGATATTCTGCCGGGGATCTTTGGCTCCTGCTTGAGAATGACTTTGTGGGGAGAAAGATTCTCTGTTGGAAGATTTTACCGATGTAGAGGAAAAAACTTTGTTGGGGGATAAACTTTCGCAGCTAGAGAAATGAACTCTACTAGGGGACAAGGCTTTATAAACTGTTTGAGATTTGTAAAACTCAGCTGGGGATCTTTGAGTTAACCTCTCTGAGGGAACTTTGATGGAGGAGGTAATTCTTGTTTGGGGAAGAAGAGATCACAACTTTGGTTGTTCCCACTCTGTGGGGAACATATACATCACTGGGTCGTATGCCAAGGATGTAGTGGTGGCTTCGTCTCAAGACGTTTCTTCCCCTGTACCTACTGGAAAGAGTAACTGTCAAGACTATAAATGGCCTTTTTTAGACTTTGCCCCATTTCTTAAAGTCATTAGTAAATGTCTTTCTATTTCTTATGAAAGTATTTGTACACAGTAATCATATTCAAATGAATATGTTAAAAATAATCACTGGACATTTTTGCAAAACAAAACAGAAAAATAGAAAACAAATAGTTTTATACTTTCAAAGAAATGATTTGCATTGATTTTGAAGTTTGCCTATAACAGGCATTTTTGTACAAAGATACTGACATTCTAGTAGGAGAATGTCGTCGTGAAAATGAAAACTATACAAAATAGTGTACAAAGAGAAAAAATAGCTATGTGTAATAATCCCATTGAGTTTAAAATCTGCTATTGCCCTTATATCTCTGAGCGTCTCGTCACTTTGCTACTTGTCTGAAGCTGACTAGATTGATTGGTATCGTTTGAGCTTGATAGTTGATACTGAAATCTGGTCGCAAGGTGATCCAATGGGGCATAGTTGTATGCTCTAAATCCCTAACTTTTTCCTGGATCGCCCTTTCGGGTTTTCAGTCCAACGTGATACCCTTTTTTTCCCAAGCCTCCTTTTCAGGTTTTCGACTTGCCGGGTGTACAATTTTGTTTTGTATTTATCCCTAATTTTTTCCCAAACCCTTTTGGTTCTCCGGGATGCCCTAATTTTTGCCTAGGCCAATCTACCTAGCGGGTCTTTATTCATGCATAATATCTTTTCACTATATCCGCATTCACAGGGTCAGGAAGGTCGTCACCATCTATGGTGGTTAGAATCATGGCTCCACCCGAAAATATGCTTTTGATTACAAGTGACCCTTCATACGTGGGAGTCCATTTGCCCCTGCGATCACCTTGTGGCAGTACGATGCGCTTGATTACTAGATCACCCACTTGATATACCTGACGTCTGACCTTTTTGTTCAAAGCCTTGATCATTCGTTTTTGGTACATCTGACTATGAAAGACAGCAGTAAGCCTTTTCTCATCAATCAGATTCAGTTGGTCAAGTCGAGTTTGGATCAAAAAATCTTTGTTCAAACCTTCATTCTTCATGATTCTCAAAGAAGGGATCCAGAGCTCAATAGGTAGGACAACCTCCATGCCATACACCAGAGAATAAGGTGTTGCCCATGTTGACGTATGTGCTGAGGTGCAGTAACCATGAAGAGCAAATGGTAACATCTCATGCCAATTTTTGTATGTCACCGTCATCTTCTGTATGATTTTCTTAATGTTCTTGTTACCAGCCTCCACAGTGCCATTCATCTTCAGTCGGTAAGGGGAAGAATTATGATGCTGGATTTTGAATTGTTTACAGAGTTCGATGATTATAGTATTGTTGAGATTTGTAACATTATCTGTGATGATTATTTATGGAAAACCATACCGACATATAAGGTTATGCTTGATGAACCGCGTCACAACATTCTTGGTAACAGTAGCAAAAGAGGTAACCTCAACCCACTTCGTGAAGTAATCAATGGCCACTAGGATGAAGCGATGTCTGTTGGAAGCGGTAGGTCTAATCTCTCCGATCATGTCAATACCCCATATTTCAAAGGGCCAGGGAGCCGTCAATATGTTCAAGGGAACCAGAGGTACATGTACTTTATCAGCATAGATCTGGCATTTTTGACAAGTTCGGGAATGCTGATAACAGTCTGCTTCCGTAGTGGACCAATAGTATCCTTCTCGCAGGATCTTTTTAGCCATGATGTGTCTACTAGAGTGCGTGCTAAAGGTGCCTTCATGTAAATCAAACATAATCTTCTCTGCCTCACTCTTGTCTACACACTGAAGTAAAGTAGAGTCGTGGTTGCTCTTGTAGAGGATTCCATTACTGAGGAAGAACTTTGCAGAGAACCTTCTCAGAAATTTTTTTATCATTGACAGATGCTTCCTCAGGATATTCTTGAGCCTTGAGATACCTTTTCACTTCATGGAACCAAGGTTTGTCTGCTACTTCTTCAGTATCAATCTCATAGCAGTACGCTGGTTCATCCAATCTCTCAATAGTAATCTGAGGAGCCTCATTGTCCCACCTAACATTGAACATAGATGACATAGTAGCTATTGCGTCCGCTAACTGATTCTCTTCTCGTGGAAAATGTTCAAAGGTGACTTCTTCAAAGTATGGAACCAATGTCAGCACATGTTCTTTGTAAGGTATGAGATTAGGGTGCTTTGTGTCCCACTCCCCTTTGATTTGACTTATTACCAAGGCTGAATCCCCAAAAATGCTCAAGAACTTGATCCTCAGGTCAATAGCAGCTTTGAGACCCATGATGCATGCTTCATACTCAGCCATATTGTTGGTACAGTTGAAAAATAATATGGAGGTGAAAGGAGTAGGATATCCCCTGGGAGATATGATTACAGCACCGATGCCATTGCCGAGTGCGTTAGAAGCTCCATCAAAAACCATAGTCCATCGGGATCCTTCCTCAGGTCCTTCATCCGGTCCAGGTTCTTCACAGTCAGCCACTAACATAATATTCTCATATGGGAATTCAAAGTTCATGGATTGGTAGTCATCCACAGTCTGATGAGCCAAATGATCAGCTAGTACACTTCCCTTGATTGCTTTCTGGGCCGTGTATTGGATATCGTATTCGGTCAAGATCACTTTCCATCTTAATATTCTTTCGGAGAGAGCGGGCTTCTCGAAGATGAACTTGATCGGATCCATCTTAAATATCAACAAAGTAGTGTGGGTCAACATATATTGTCTCAGTCGGCGAGTATCCCATGCCAAAGCGCAGCAAGTTTTCTCGAGCAGTGGGTATCTTGTTTCACAGTCAGTAAACTTTTTGCTAAGGTAGTATATTGCATGCTCTTTTCGACCAGACTCATCATGTTGCCCCAACACACACCCCATTGAATTATCTAACACTGTTAAATACATTATCAAAGGTCTTCCTTCAATCGGAGGCATCAGAATTGGAGGCTCTTGAAGGTATTCCTTGATTCTATCGAAGGCAGTCTAGAATTCGTCATTCCACTTTACCACTTAATCTTTCTTCAGGAGTTTAAAGATTGGCTCACAAGTAGCAGTTAGATGGGAAATGAACCTGGAAATGTAATTTAGGCGTCCCAAGAAGCCTCTAAATTCCTTCTCCGTGCGAAGAGCCGACATCTCTTGTATAGATTTTACCTTTGCAGGGTCTACGTGAATACCCTTGTCACTGACAATGAAACCTAGGAGTTTACCAGACCTTACCCCAAAGGTGCACTTGTTCGGATTTAGCCTTAACTTGTACGTCTTTAGTCTATTAAACAGCTTTTCCAGGTGGTCAGGGTGCTCTTCTTCCATTTGAGATCTGGCTATCATGTCGTCAACATAGACCTCTATCTCATGGTGAATCATATCATGGAACAAAGCTACCATAGCTCACTGATAGGTTGCCCCAACATTCTTCAATCCAAATGGCATCACTTTGTAACAGAAAGTTCCCCATTGTGTGACGAAGGTTGTCTTCTCCATGTCCTCGGGTGCCATCTTGATCTGATTGTAACCATAGAAACCATCCATGAATGAAAAGATCTTATGTTGCACGGTGATGTCAACCAGAACGCCAATGTGGGGAAGCGGGAAGTCATCCTTGGGGCTCGCCCTGTTTAAATCTCTTTAGTCCACACACATACGTACTTTGCCGTCCTTCTTAGGCACCAGAACTACGTTAGCAACCCATTGTGGATAAGAGGTGACAACTAAGAACACAATGTTGAACTGTTTCATAACTTCTGCTTTAATCTTCTCCGACATTTCAGGGCGCATACGACGAACCTTCTGTTTTACTGTAGGGAAATCTTCTTTAGTTGGCAGACGATGAACCACAATATCAGTATCTAGCCCCGGCATGTCTCATATTACCAGGAAAAGATCTCAACATAATCATACAACATCTGTATCAACCGTTGTTTGACACTAAGCTCCAAATTTGCACCTATCTTGACTTCTTTTCTGTCCTCTTCTGTACCCAAATTTACTGTCTCAACTGGCTCTTCATGAGGCTGTATAGCCCTTTCCTCCTGTTGTAACAGTCTGACAAGTTCTCCTGGTACCTCACAATCTTCCTCACCTTCTTCCTCGGCTTGGTTGATCGGACTTTCAAAGTCATAACCGACAATAGCAGAACTGTTATCAATGGGATCCAGAGTGGATATATTCCTGAATAAAAGTAATCAGTACAAAGTACTTTGCCTTCCAGTTACTGGGTCCAGCATTGGTAGTAGGGAAGATCCAGCTATCCATGTTATAGTCACCATCACTATCTTCTAAAGCATTGACCCCATGGTTGTTGATACGTAGGGGAGGTCCTCCAGCATGAGCACGACGAACATCCCTTTGAGCCGATGAAGAGAAACCCAAGCCAAACTTATCAGATTTGTATGGAATGTTAGGGAGTTGGCCCTAAATGGTACACCCACCTTCTTCAATAACTGCTTTTGCGTCTTTGAGAAAAGCCATTTTCAAGGGAGGTATGGTGATCTTCGGTGGATTGGTAACAGTCTCAGTTGCAGCCATGGTCCGGGGCACCTCTTCAAAGTTCTGACAAGGAGTCTCGATGAACTCGCCATCCATTTCCACATACCTGAAAGAGTTCAGGTGGCTTACCATGTATTCCTCTTCACCATGTACCGTAACAATCTTTCCTTTCACCGGGTACTTCATCATCTGATGCAGAGTGGATGTGAGAGCTCCCGCCCCATGGATCCAAGGGCGATCCAACAAACAAGAATAAGATGGTCTGATGTCCATCACGTAGAAGGTGGAGTAAAAAGTCTGAGAACCAACTTTGATGGGGATGTCCACCTCCCCGTGCACCATTCTTTTCGAACCATCGAAGGCCCTCACTACAATGTTGCTGGGCTTTAGAGTCAAACCTTCACAGTCTAATTTTTCCAGAGCCTTCTTGGGCAGCACGTTCAACGATGAACCAGTATCTACTAGAACATGGGCCAAAGTAGTGACCCTGCATTCAATGGAGACATGTAGTGCATCATCGTGTTTTCTTCCTATGGGTGTCAGATCAGCATCAGAAACACCCAACCCATTATCAGCTGTCAAACTGGCCACACAATCTTCAAATTGGTCAGCGGAGGTTTCTTGTGGCACATGGGCGGTCTTGAGGAATTTAACCAAAGCTTTTGCATGAGC
Source organism: Vicia faba (assembly GCA_948472305.1). Classification (NCBI taxonomy): domain Eukaryota; kingdom Viridiplantae; phylum Streptophyta; class Magnoliopsida; order Fabales; family Fabaceae; genus Vicia; species Vicia faba. Next base: position 11,375 of record CATIWC010002003.1, on the reverse strand, counting down.
TTCAGAGCATAATAGTAAGGCTAACATAGAAATCTTAGAAAGGGTCTTCCCCAGCTGTTCGACCATATTGTAGTCGCTCTTTTTTATCATCTTTAAGATTTCTTCCATTTCCTTCTTGGAAGCCTCTGGAATAGATTCTGAATGCGCCTTCGTCTGGACAGGCTCAATCAATATGTCTTTTCCCCGAGTCTCGGCCAACTCGGTGATAGGGGTGGCAATAGGGGTAATCACAGGGATTGTGGTGGTGGTATCGGCAGGAATAACAGTAGGAATGATCATAGGAACATTAACGGCTTTTGGAGGAGAAATCTCAGGGGAGAACATTCTTCCACTTCTTGTTATTTTGCTGGTCCCAACGATGTTTCCAATGTCGGGATCAGTATTTTCAGAGACTTGGTCTTCAGTAGCCAACAGGTCCTGCTTGACGCCGTGGTAATAGACGTCAGCCCCATAGTTCTAGGGAACAGCCTTGTCCGAGGAGTATGGGATTGTCCCTGGCATAGTAATGATCAAAAGATCCAACTTTGGAGCAGATGTAATCCTGACGAGTCTTTTGGTGGAGACCCTGGGAGGATTGGCGAAAAAGGTTATAATTGAAACATCCTTATAAGAAACAGTTATGACGAGAGTCTTCTCAAATAAGGTCTCTTTATCATCCATCAGGCGCTGAACACCTGCTTTTAACAAACAACAACCAGTCGGTAGAGATGAACACAAATGACAATTTTCACCATAACCCGGAAATAAACCGGCTTGCAACAAATTCCACTTAACGGTCATGAGAGGAGTAACTAGTTCCTCAACAGAAGTAACAAACATATCATCATCAATAACATTAACACCACGATCGTGCTTGGGCATGGGAGAAATTATAACATTGAGAATCTCAGGAGTGTCAAATTCAATCTCTTTCGCTTTAATAAGGTCTTGTGCCTTGTTTTTCAAAGCCCAACAGTCGTTTGTATCATGGCCTGGACTTTCTGAATGGTAAGCACAACGAGCATTTGGGTTGTAGTGAGGAGATGCGGTGTTGGGATTCTTGGGAGCTTCCCTTAAGGTAACCAGATTGGATTTCAGTAGGTGAGGCAGTACTTGAGATAAAGTCATATTTATCCGGGTGAATTATCTTATAGGTCTTTCTGCTCTTGGCTGATTGTTTCGTTGTTGAGTAGCTACAAGCTTGGATATCATAACAGCCCCTACCGTTGGATGGCGCTCGGTTCTGCCCTGATTTCGTTGATTATAAACAACACTGACCTCATTTTTTCCTACAAAAGGTCTCTTTCTCGCACTTGAAGAGGCATCCTTCTGAATCTTGCCACTTTTAATCCCAGCTTCCACTCTTTCTCCTGTCAAAATCAACTCAGTAAAGCCAGCTGAGGAGCTTCCAATTAGATGATTGAAAAATGGACCAGATAGGGTACCCAAAAACATATCCACTAACTCCCTATAAGACAGGGGGGTTGGACTCTTCCTGCTAAGTCCCTCCACTTCTGAGCATAGTCTTTAAAACCTTCGTTCGAACCCATAGACATACTTTGGAGTTGCATACGGGTGGGAGAAAGGTCTGCATTATACTAATACTTCTTGTAGAAAGCAGCATCCAGGTCTTCCCAGTTACGAATATTGGTCCCCTCCAGCTGATAGAACCACTCTAGTTGAGTCCCTGATTGATTGTCTTGAAAGAAGTGGACCCATAAGTCCTTGTCTGCAGTGTGAGGCTGAATCTTTCTCACATAAGATCGAAGATTCATCTTAGGACATGAGACCCCATCATATTTAGCGAACACCGGAACCTTGAACTTATGCGGGATGACAACTCCAGAAACCAAACCCAGTTCTTCAAAATCCATCTCTGGTACCTTCTGGATTTCCATTGCATTCAAATGATCCTCCAACTATTTGTATTTTTCATCAACAGGAGGATACTGCTCCCCATCATAGTCAGATTCATCATCAGATTCCTTTGGACTGGAGTCTTCCTCCCTTGTTTTCTCTCTTGATTGTCTCCTTCCTTTGATGAAGTTACCAGCTCAGAAGCTCTCCGTAGTGGTCCTCTGATCCTTCTTCCCAGATTCACTACCCCAGTTGTTTTTTTAGCTTCTTCCTTTTATTTTTCAGTATGAGGGCTTTCAGATCTTCCTGCCCTTTAGCTAGAGCCACAATTATTTGCTGGAACTGGCCGTTTTGCGCCTGGAAATCCTTGATGTTTTTTTCAAGAGCCATTTCTTTACTTGTTGAAATGAACAGCGAAGAAGATAAGAACCCTTATTTGAGACCTGCTTATGTAATGAGATGCATGATATGCTTATGCAATGTTTTCAAGGACCTTATTGGATTTAAGCTCTTTTAAACAAAACACAGAACAAAACCTTTTATTAGTAAGTTTTTAAAGAAACAAAAGATTACACAAGGATAAACATTGAAAGGAAATTCCTAAGTCTCCCATGAGCGCTTCCTCTTGGTGTTGAGGTTCCTCTCTTCATGAAGTTGTTTTGTTAATTTCAGCACCTTCTTCTCACTTGCATAGAATTGAGCCTCAAAAGTATCCCGTTCTCCCTTGAGCTGGATCCAAGACTTTTGCAACTCTTCAAAGTTGGTTGGCATATAGGGACGGAGAATAATGTGAGACTCGCCCCCTTGAACAACATGTTCCAAGATCACTGGTAAGATGGCATTGTATGGCATCATAAGATTTTGGGCTCGAGCTCGCACCCATTTGAGGTAAGGTTCCAAAGGGATGGAGTTCTTGCGCCTCAAAGTCCTAATATCAGTCTTCTTAACAATGCCCCAAGCGTGAATGAACCTCTGACGATAATTTTGCAAATCATCTGAGTAGTTGAACACAATACCCTGGATGAGCATATCCGGTGGACCATCTCTTTGTGCATAGCGAAACTGACGTAGTGCTAAAGAAGGATTGTAGGTGATGCCTCCCCTAATGCCCAAGAGTGGCACATTAGGAAATTCTCTGCAATGATCAATAAAATAAATGTCCTCTTGAGAGCGAGGACACCAATGGATGTTAGAGTGAGAGAGAGACATTAGTCTTTGACTCCACCTTAAGCCTAAATCATTCTGCATTGTTGACCGAGGAAGGTGCGAAATAAACCACCTATATAACAGAGGGGTGCAACACATGAGAGTTTCTCACTTCTTCAGAGTACGAGTATAGAGAGAATGTAGGATATCCCCGAGCAATGTAGGAAACAGATTATGAGCAAGAAAGATGTTGATGGCATTCACATTTATAAGTTGATCTGAATTAGGAAACATGACCAACCCATAGATCAAGAGGGATAATACATCTTTGAAGGCATGATAACTCATAGCATCCAGGAAAATCTGAGCTTTCTTCATCAGGAAATTTGCAAGGAGACCCTTAATATCACTTCTTTTTTCCCAATTGGACTCAATGTCCGATGGCTTCAAGTGCAAAGCTACGACAACATCTTCAAAAACTGGGTCTTGTTCTAAAACAGTGAAAGGTACTCGCTCCAATATAGGTAAACCAAGTAACTTAGAGAGTTCTTCCAGGGTAGGCACCAGTTGATAATAGGGGAATGTGAAGCAATGGTGCTTAGGGTCGAAGAACTGGAATAAGACACTCATCAAACCTTCGTCAAATCCAGTAGTAACCAAACTGAGTAAGTGACCATACCTTTTGTGGAATGATGAGTCCTCAGGTGCTTTCAAGACTAGTTCTTTGAGCTTGGGAGGAACTTCTGTGAAGTGAATCCGGATGGTTTTTCTACGACCTGAATTCATATCCTACAAAACAGCAAAGAGGTAAGTCCAACAGGTCCTTGAAATGATTAGTATATATGAATGTTATGATGCTTATGATGTCATGATTATGCTTAAAATCATAGATAAACACAAGCAAATCACACAATAGACCTTAGGTTCAAAGGCTTGCATGAGGTTTTAAGGTAAGTACCCTGTTGAATGTTCAGTTGGCTCAACCTGTCCAATTAATAGTAGCCGGGTTCTAAGGAGCCTCAATATCACTGACCTTCCCTTTAGAAATTGTTTCAACTCAGCGCCGAAGTATTGCAGCCAAAGAATCCCGAAAGTCCAGTCTCAATGAGTGTAGTATCGAGTATCAACCAATCTTCGGTCAGAACCAAATCCGGTTATCTCCCTACTTCCTAATGGCTAGGATAAGTCAATTAAAGGTTCTAAAGGTTAATTAGCGCTTAGTGACACTATGAGGAAGCCTAATGTTATCCCCGACTTACTCAAGGAACATTAGTACAATCCAAAGTATCGCGCTAACGTAGCCATCACTTTGTCCATATCGGTCTATGCCGTACAACCTCCATGATTTATTGCTACTTATCTAATAAAGTGCCCCAGATCCGGGTGTAGGATCTTTACAAGAATACCCCAACAAACCCTCAAAGATAAAGCAAGCAAACACACGATAAAACATTTAAAATGGTGAACTAAAACTCTAAGGTAACCCCACTTTTTATGTCCCCAGTTGAGTCGCTAGTTCTGTGATACAGTGGCAGAACCGACTGTTATATACTGGTTTTTGCATTTTATGTTCGCAAATGTGAGGTAAGAAAGAGTCTCCACCGAATTTTCTTTTATCCAACAAAAGAAAGGGTGAAAAGAACAGAAAAAATACCTTTTCGAGATGTTTTCTGAGTAAAGGGAGTAGATTATGGAAAGGGAAGGTGTTAGCACTCTTTCCATCTGTGGTTTTCCACGGGCTCTTAGAGGTTTGCTCATTTTTAAAATACCTTTGTGCGTTATGTTTGAAAATGTTTTGAAAGCACCTTAGTTCGGAGAACTTTGTAATGTTTCTCGGGATAGTGGAGAAAGTATACAAAGTGTTTTGAAAATTGTTTTTGAAAAGTAGTTTTCTGTGTAAGTGCAAAATGTTTGAGAAAACTTCTAACTGCTATCTACTTTATTACTCGAAAAGGGTCATTCTTTTCCTCTTTTCCTTTAGACAATGCTATCCTACTATTAGTGAGTAGGTAGTTTTATCGTTGGATGTTAAGGGACAATCAAAGGGACGTCTTATAGTCATAAAGGCAACATATGGAGACGCTTTAACAATTATTGTTTAGGGACTAGATCATTTACCGAAAGGCAACACCGTAGGGTCATTGAGGGACTATGATCTTTTGATTTTTACGGGTCTTTGCTAAAGCGTCCCCATTCTCGAGGGAGATGACTGTTTTATTTTCCGAAAGGCAACCGAAGTGGGCGTACCTTAGAGGTGTAAATGTGCATGTGTGTTAAGATTAGGTTATTTTTGTCTTTTTATTAAGTTAGCTAACGTTTTAATTTACAGCCTTATCATACAATCTTATTTACTAACAATTAATATAGCAAAATAATAAAGCAATAAATATGCGAAAAATAAAAAGCAGAAAAGTAAATCCTAAACTATTACACGGCTATGGGAGAGATACAATATAAGTGCATGAAATAAAAGTGCAGAATTTTAAATCTAAAACTATTACACCCATAGGCAGTTACAATATTAATGAGAGAATAAAAATAAACGCGCGCGAAATAAATAATACGTCTAATAACCTAAAAAGTTCTAAGTAAACAAAAAAATCTTTTTTGGTTTTTGTTAAGAAAACAAATTAATTCTAAATTTAATTTTAATTAAGAAAATAAATATCGAATGAAATAAATCCTAATTCTAATATTTTTTGTATTTTTTATTAAGAAAATAATTTAAATTAAAATGAATCTAAGTCTAATTCATTTTAAGTTAATAAAATAAAATTAAAATGATTAATTAATTAATTAATATAATTTTAGAAAGAACCTAAATCGATTTATTATTTTTTTGATTTTTTATGATTTGTTAAAAAATGACTTTTAAAAATAATAAACAAAAATAAAATGAATGAGAAAATAAAACAAAACATGGTCCTGGATATGCAAAAAGCAAACTGGGGGTGTTGATCTGGAAATGTGCTAGGCCCAATAAATCAGAGCCCACAACCTTTGTCAAGGATCCTGTACGTCCAAGCTAAAGGGGTGCATGGTGGCAACACATATCTGAGGCGTTAGATCCACGTTGGTGAATGTTTGATGGCCAAGATTTGAAATGCACCGTGTGTGCACTGGCTCTATGCTGCATTAGATTTGAAAGAAAATTTAGAAAAATAATATGCAAGAGGCCGGGATCGAACCCCTGCTCTTGCATATAAACATTCCTTACTCACATTGCTTCTTCCACCGGGCCAGTTAACTCAATCGTTAGATAAAACAAAGCAAAACAACATAATATGAAAACAATCAAAAGTTGAGTCAGCAAACACACGCGCGTTGTAACATTCAAATTGACCAATCAGGTTATGGATCTTTGCCACGCCACCCTTGATCGGGCTCAAAGGAATTCAAGGATGCCGGATTTACCCTCCGGTTATCTTCTCCGGCGAAGTGAAACCGTGTTCCTGCAAAAGAGAGAGATTCGAGGCAAACCAAAGGGTTTACTCCATACAAAAATGCCTCCTGAGTCCAAATTTGGCCTCAGTTTGGCCTAGAAGTTCCTGCGTTTTGAGTTACGGCCAGAAAACCCTAACACGGTTTGAAAATGGCATATCACGATTCAAGCGTCATGGACTTCATGCTAAGCTCTTGACCCGTTCTAATGATGCCTAGCAACTCATAAGACTTGTTGAGGATCTAGGCTTCACTACTACAAAAAAGGGAAAAGATAGCGCTTTTTTTGGCCTTTAACAGCGCTGCCTAAAGCAGCACTGCTAAAAGAAAAGACAACGCTTTTTTTCAACGTAAAAGCGCTGCCTTATGTCCACTTTAGACAATGCTTTTTTATATACCCCTTTAGCAGCGCTTGGGCTTTAGACAACGCTTTGTAATTTTTTTCAGATAGGCTTTAGACAGCACTTTCCTTTGAAAGGGTTGTCTATTCCCTCACTTTAGACAACGCTTTCATACTTTAGGCAGCGCTTTTTTTTTAAAGTTTTTACAGCGGTTTTTCTCCTAAAGCGTTGTCTATTGTTTACAATTTTTTTTAATAAATTATCTATTTTAATCAGAATTTTTATCATATTTGGTAGCTTCATTCCAATATTTTGATCCAGGTTTTCAGAATTATCTTTTATGCTCCATATTTGGTAGCTTCATTCCAATAAAATATACATATATAAAAATTGTACATATATATAAATTGATGATATAGACAACAACAATTACAAAATTTATGATACAAGTTAAAATTCTACAAGTTAAAATGCCTAAAATATTCAAAATTGAATTTACATCTATACATCTTTCTATCTTCGAGAATTCTCATGAAACAACAACAACATGAATATCTTAGCTCTATCTTCTACACATGTACCTATAAACTTGGAAAAAAAAAACCAAATGATCGAAATTCATAACATAATAATATTAACGTTGCACTTTATTCGAATTTAATTTATACTCAAAACTCGAAAGTTCTCATCAAAGGAAATAAGACAATATACCTTAGCTTATAAAATTCTCAACCCGATAATGAATTGACACCATTCCTCCATAAGTTCATCCAATTGATCTTTTGAGTAATGTGCACAATTGAATTCCTCAAAGCACTACGTATATAATAATATAACATAGTATGTGATTTAGTTAAAACAATATGTCATTTTATGAGAAACACAAAATATGAAAATAGTATGTAATTCCTAAGTTAGAAATCCATACCGTGGATGGAATCTCTAATCGATCCAAAAGAATAGTTTCTTTCATAAAACTCAACATAAAATAGCCACAATCTATACCGTTACGCTGGCGAGGACACTACACATGGAAAGAAAATATGAATATATATATATATATATATATATATATATATATATATATATATATATATATATATATATATATATATATATATATATATATATATATATATATATATATATATATATATATATATATATATATATATATATATATATATATATATATATATATATATATATATATATATATATATATATATATATATATATATATATATATATATATATATATATATATATATCAGGATATACCCCTTAAATTGTTTTATCAAGTATCATCACTAAAGTAAGAAAAACTGAATATCTCTTTGTGAAATCATACCTCCACTCTGATCCATGTAACGTTGTTGGCTCTACTTTTTGGTACTTGAATATCTCGTTGGGAGAGAAAAGCAAGTAGAACACTATAATAAAATATAAACGACTGTTTAGAACAATCTCACATAGAATCATAAAAGCTTGCTCCATATCCTCTCTACCAATTGCTTCAAGATATTCAAAACCAAAGATATCTGAACTCATAGGTATAAGGCGGGTACCACCATCCGGAATATCTGTAATTCCTAAATATGTCCAAAGGCACGACCTGAACTGAGCAGTAGTTTTTTTGTGTGCCACAATCTTCTTAGCAACATTCTTTTTTTGTATGGAAATGTTGCTAATTTCAGGCGCCTTACCCCTACTGAGTTGTACAGTCTCTTTAGCATGAATCTAGTTATCATATAATTAGTTAGGGGAAGTATAAAATCACAAATTAACATTTCTCATAGCATAAATGTCATATAATTGTGTTACCTCAAATGATGCAATTGACTCGGTATCCCGCCTAATCCCCTTATCTTTTGGAATGGATTTTGTGGGAGTCTAACATTACCATGTACACAAAATGTAAGTATAATTGCCATAAATAATTGAATAGTAAATAATTTTAAGCATACCTTATTATCTACCCAAACGAGGCTTGATGGCTATGCAACAAACGATCCTATTGCATCTGCCACCAATGTTGCATCCGCCACATCGTCAGGTAGTGGTAACAATGCACCCCCTCTAAAATGACGTCGACCGATACTTTCAAAAATCCCTCTGGGAGAGGTCTATGGTGAAGCATTTCTCCCGAGATATTATACAATTTTCCCTTGCCAACCATCTGATAAGTCGGTGTCGACAAATAGAGTTGACACCGGGAAATGCCCTATAATTTAATAAACATGGTTATATAATTAATAAACATGGTTATATAGTTAATAAACATGGTTTTATAATTTATAAAGATGGTATATAATCACCTCGGGAATATTTTGTCCAAAGTTACCATTGATACTAGCTTTGTCACTAGTATCTTTAAAGCATGTAGCTTGATCGATTTCCTTTTCCTTTCTAAGCTCATAGACTTCTTGTTGTAACTTTTCCAACTTCTCCTGCAGTTCTTTATTTCTTGGAGATTTTATCTTTGTTTTTTTTTCAAGGATGTTGGAGTGATCCCAAATCCCTTACCCCTCACCCGACCAAAATACTCACGAATATCTAATGCTCGTGAGAGTACTCTCCTGCAATCAGTATCTTCGTCTGGAGGTATAGACTGGGAAAGACTCTCTTGAAATTCATATAAATATTGTAATTAAAGAATGATATGTTAATAAAAGAATGATGTAATTAAATAAATAAAAGTATGATGTAATTAAATAAATAATGTTATACTTACACAATCTCTCGAAAATTTGTTGAACTTTTTCTTCAACAGCTCCATCCTTACACACACGTGCTTCCTTCCACAAAATGTGTTCCGAAAGAGATGTTTCAGAACTATTCTCTTTTGTTAGCTACACATTAAACCAAAAAAAACATGATTAAATATAAGCGTGTATATATTATAGATACTTTGCAATTTATAGATACTTACAATAGATTGTTGTAATCGTGCATATCCCATACGGTTTTTTCTGTATGGATATGCTGGACTTGATGCTCGTTGTCAATTTACGACACTTAAGCTCTCAAATTTTTGGGTACTTCTTTTCAATTTAAAAGTTTCCCATTCTTCAGCTGTAATCAAATCAGCATATTTCCTTGGAAGCTCTCCATCAACAAAAATGTTATTTGCATCCCTTAGAAACTTGTTTGACAAGAAAGCTCTAAACCCTCTATGTAGTTTCTCGACCAATTTAAGAATATAATCTCTCCTTGTATCCTCAATAATGAACGACTTCTACAAAAATCATAAACAAAGTGCATTAGTATAAGTAATTTAGAGACATAATCGTCATTAAAAACAATTAACATCACATATGGTACATGTATCTCACTCCATATTTTATCTTTAGCATCGTCCAACACTCTTGCTCTCTATGATGCGGTGGGAGAACTGACTTGAGTTTTTGCGTTTGTGTTCGCAAATGTTTCGGTTTAGCAAGAGTCGCCACCGACTTTTTATTTTATCCAAAGGAAAGGTCAAAAAGCACAGGAAAGACCTTTGAGATTGTTTTTGGGTTCGGGGGGTAGATTATGAAAAGGGAAGGTGCTAGCACCCTTTTCATCCAAGGTTTTCCATGGGCTCTTAGTTACTTGTTTTAGATCACTTGCTTTTGCTTTTCAATTGTTTGAAATGGTGCTTTTGTGTGTATGGTTTTGAAAGTATTTTGAAAAGAGGCCATCGTTGTGGCAACCTTTGTAATGATTCTTGTTTGAATATATACAAAGGTCTTTGTCTTTTGAAAAATGATTCAATGTTTGAAAGTTTGTTTTGGGAAATGTTTTGAAATTGTGTTGTGATGTGTGTTTTTGAAAATAGCAAGGATGTTTACAAGTTTGATCAAGTAACTAGGAGCATCTACCTACCTACTCAAAAGTCTTTCCTACACATTTTTAACCCTTTTACATTGTTGTTTTACCATTGCATTTGGTAAACAACCTTGTGTTTGGATGTTAAACGGGACAGGAGCGGGTCATCGTATGACCATGATAACAATGTTGCCAAGTATCTTAGCAATGTTTTTGAGGGACTAGATCATTTTTGTATAGGCAACCAAGATAGCGTCATTGAGGGACTGTGATCTATTGTTTTGTTTTTGTTTTGCCAAGATACCTAGCATGCATACCATGGCCATTTTAAAGGAAACAAGTGGATGAAACCCTAGGGGTGCTTGTGTGTATTGTGTTGTCATTTTTCATGCATTTTGTCTTGTATTAGTCAAGCTATTTGTTTTGATTTTGGTCTTGCATACAAACCCCTAATTTTGCTATCATGGCATATTTGAAAGCAATAAAGTGCGTAAAAGTAAATCTAATACTATTACAACATGATTATGGGGAGGGGGATAAAAATTTGAATAGGGGGATATTTGCAAGAAAATAAAACCCTAAGTCAACTATTACAACTAAATTGAACTCATTGTACAAATAATAAATAAGCAAATATTTAAATGGACAATTAAATATGAATATGCAAAAATGTTTTTGCATTTATTTTTTATGTATGTAAAAATAAATTATTTAATGTCTTAAAAAAATAAGAAAATAAATGATTATTTTTTGAAAAGGGTAAAAACCCTAATTTTTGGTTTTAAGAATATATATATAATT